>JARHVA010002876.1:1647500-1940000 GCA_037957365.1 Torreya grandis | reverse complement strand
GAATTGGTCTTTTAAAAATTCCCAAAGGTATTTTTCCTAAAGAAATGGTCCTATCCAACAAGCTAAAGGGCACTTTTCTTGGCAAAAAGGTCACTTTCAAGACCTTGAAGGGTCACTTTCTCTTTGGAAAAGGCCATTTTTAGAAATTCTAAAGACCATTTCAAAAGTTTTGAAGGGTTCATTTATGAAGGATGAATGGTAATTTCCTTTTGGAAAGGGGTCATTTCAAGGTTCCCAAAGGGAAATTTCAAGAAGCCAAGGGATCATTTACAATTTTCCAAAAGGACATTTCAAATAATCCAAGAGGACTTTATAGAAAGCTCAAAGGAATTCTTTCAAAAAGATTGCCCAAATGATTTATGTGGGAGAAATTCCAAAGCTGAAAGGTTCTTTTCTAAAACTATGAAGGGTACTCTTCATGAGGAAACTATCCATTTTAGAAAGTCAAAGGGTACTTTCCTTTTGAAGAGGGCATTTTCAGGAAGGTCAAAAGGTATTTTTGGTAAAGTGGTCCAAAATAGAGCTCCCAAAGACATTATTTCCTTTAGACATTTTGTCCATGGAAATTGTTCAAGGCAAAAAGTCCATGAAAAATCCTGAAAGAAAAGTCCAAAGATAGATAAGCCATGGAAAAATTATTTGAAGGAAAAGTTCTTCTCAAAATTCTCAAAACAAAAGTCTGAAGAGAAAAGTTGTGGACAAATTATCTATGGGAAAGTACCAAGCAAAAATCCTGAAGAAACAAAACTTCTAAAGAAATAAACAAAAGAAAAAAATCTAAAGAAAAGTTTCAAAGACCTTTTTCCATGAAAAAGTATCAAAATAAATAGCCTAAAATAATTATAGATTGGATAATACCCCAAAGGAATACATGTAGAAATAGAGAGCCTAAGAGCAAAATATTGAGAAACTTTAAGAAGATAACATGGAGTTTTAAATGCTACATATCTGATCTTAACACATAAGTTAATGTATGATTCAGTTTTCAAATCCCCTTCTCATGTAAGTGGAGGCCATTTGGAGTTGATTAGTCTTGAGTTAGAGTTGAATTTTTGTCACAGTGTCACATTTATTTTGATTTATCTTATTAATTAAAGGATTTCAACACTTTCAACTTGTTCAAATTGAATTTCTTCACCTAAGGATTGGTGTAGCATCATCTCATATAGGATGGAGTTACTTGGAGTTGACTAGATAAGGCTTATCATGCATCTTCCTTATTTTCCATGCAAATAAATAATTTCTTTTTTTTAAACTCAACTTCTACACATATCAAGTGGAGTTTCTCTTTGAAGATTTGGTATAGCTTTCCATGCATAAAGAATATTAGTCTAGGATGGGCCCACCCTCCTTTTCCAATGCCAAAGAGATTTTTCATGCAAGACATGAGACAAAAGTATATTTTTGAAGGTTTTGTTATATTTTGATAGCTCAAGTTGGACTTGTGTGATGTGGGAGTTGATATCCTACCCAATTTTCAATGCCAATATCTTGGATTTTGTATCTTTTTACTATATAGGTTGTCTTTTTAGCCATTTTGAAGGGTCCCTCTTTTGGTAAGACTCGACTCTTCCAAAATTTGAGTTTTTTTAAACTTTTTTAGAGATATAAAATATTATTTCAGATTCTAGAGTGTTGGTATAGTGTATTTACATCAATGATTTGCATATGTGATAGAATTTTCTTCCTTCTCAAGTCTTGATTCTTACCTAGTTACTAGTTAATCTGATTATGTAGGTCATGCTCTATGTTTGATATCTTTTGGTTTAAGTTAAGTGGATGTAAGTGGCTGGTTAGTGCTTCAAATTAAGTCCATTAAATCATTTCCCTCAAGCTTTGATCACCAGATAATTTTTTTTCATGAAATACTAATGCATAAGACTCAACTGGAGTTGAAGATTCAGTCTTTTCTTCTCTAATCAATGTTTTAGAAGCTCAAATTGAGTGGATAAACTAAAATATAGGTGTTTCACCATCGTTAAATAGGATTTCCCTTTAATTTTATTTCTTACATTTTCCCTCTTCCCTTTTCCTTGATAATTTTTAGCATAGAGTAGGTATCCTAATTGATACACCAAAAGGAGCTAGCCCTTAGAATCTAGATATTCAAACCACTAATTAGGCCACCCATATCCTAGGATTATTTCCATGTTTTAGTAGACTAAAGGCCTAAACCTACCTTCACAAGGGTATGAGTTTGATTGATAATAGTTTTTGGCATGCCCATTGGGATACTTACTCCTTGAATTAGTTGAAATTTGGAGCTAAGGAGAAGCATTTGTAGTAGATGAGAATATATATCTTCATCACAAGATAAAGATTTTTTAAGTTGCAGAGTTCATAGCATCATCTAGGCAATTCTTTCATGCCAAAGGTTAATATGAGGTCAAATAGCAAATGTATTCCTTTTTAATTCATTGAGTTGTATTCTATATTATTTAAAAGATCAAGGTTTAGTAGGACAAACCCATATCCTTAAAAACAATATTTGTTTCCTGGTTATCTTACTGTTCTAATCACTACAACCCCCACTATCTAAATGGCTATCATAAACTAGGTATTTGTTTCATTTAATAGAGGTAACCTATTGAATTTATCTCAATTTGATGACATTCTAGTGTCTACCCTTAATATCATCCCATTCTTCTTAGGAGAAAATCAAACAAACCCTATTGAGCATATCCAAGATGTAGCTAATCTCTATTTAGTCAATAATGTTTTTGGGGATAATGTTGCTATTAGTTTTCTTATTTATTCCTTCAAAGGAAAAGCATTTTAATGGTATATAAACTTGCCACTAAACTCTAGTTTTACCTAGTATGAATTGGGTGTAGCCTTAGTCAAGCAATTTGAAGACAAATTTGATCACCTCTCTTTGCTTAAATAATTAACTACCATAAAGAGATCTCCTCATGAGGTCATGTCTAATTTTAATCTTAGATTCAAAAATACATGGACTAGGATACCTTTATTTATTAGGTCATCCCTTGAATATGCATTCCATTACTATTTTAAATCCCTTAACTTTATCATTAGTGTGATGATATAGTCAATGGGTGGTACTACCTTACCAGATGCTTATGAGGTTGTTATAAGGGTAGATAATAGTCTAATATAAGTTGGTAAGATTTTTCCAAGGCCTTTAATTCTTATATTAATATAATTTAACTCTATATTATTCCCTCAAGTTCCTCAAATTCCATCTTTAGCTCCTATTTCATCACCTCAAGCTCAAATTTCATCCCCTACTAGTCAAGCTAGTGAGATAGGATAGTTGAAAGGCTTGTTAAAATCCTTTGAGAATGAAATAGTGAAACTCATAAGACAAAAATATCAAGCTAATAGGCCCTATCAATAACAAAATTAGACCACCTATCAACCCTTCAAAGATTAAAGGCCTCCTCATTAAGGTTTTAGAGAGAATAAACCACCTTATCAAACATAAGGAACCATAACTCCAACTAGGCCATATGCTATCCTTGATCCTAATTATCATTCCACTTCAAATTTCATTGTTCCCACTCCACCTCAAAATAAATTGATGTAGGATTTAGGTTGGCAGTCCTCAATTCTCAATGATGCTCAAAACCAAACCTTGGTATCACAAAACATCACTATGCCAAAAATGACACAAGAAGAGTTTTATTTTTAAGGAGGTTATTACCAAGATACAATTTTTTAATAATAATAGAGAATCAACAAGTTCAAGGGTATCCTAATGCCATTAATGTAAATTGGTAAGTGGATGATCACGTTAATTTTAATCAGGGTGTTGAAACCAACAATACAAGTAGTCAAGTTGTAGTTGTAACTAACGCTAAAATAAGAGCCATTGATGAGGTGAAAGAGATGAAAAATGATTCAATTACTCCTAATTTTTTTCTTAGAGTACAAAGGAATTAATTTCTGCCCCTAGAGCTCAAAAAAATTAGAATATAGAGGTTAGTAAATTCCATCAAATACCTTTAGTTCGTGAGCAGCCAATTCTTTAGAAAGTGTAACTAAAGGTTGGTAGATCTTAGTTTAGTATATTAGATCAGATGAATAAGTATAATATCATAATTATCATGTGGGATTATCTTTCCATCCCAAGATAGAAATATATAATCATCCAAGAGCTTTTAGCTCTCAAATTATCTCTAAAACTGTTTGAGAAATAATGTGTCATCTTAAAAATTTAGATCAACCAACTAAGAAACAAGTAAATCAAGTAAATAAGATGGTAAAGGTGGAAAAACTAAGTTAAAATCAAATTAAACTCCTAATTTATACCTTTCTTTGATAGTGGATGATACTTTGGTTCATAACCATATGGTGGATAGTGGAGCTAATAATATAGTCATGCCTAAAAAGATTGCAGAAAAGTTTAGCCTTGTTTATGAGCTAAACACTAAGGGGGAATTAAAATTATATGGGTAAAAAACAAATATGGTAGGAATTATAAAATATATTAAATTAACATTACATACTTATCCCAATGTTACTATTCAACAAGATGTTGTTGTGGTAGACTTGCCTGCTTAATTTGCTATGTGCCTTTCAAGGGACTTCACCCAAAAGATTGGGGGATATTTATCAGCTGATTGGAATTATTTGATGTTTAGAACTAGGTATGGTACTAAGGTAATGATTCTTTATAAATTTATTACATGTTTCCATATGGATCCATATATGCCAAGTGTTGTGAACACTAACTGTATCATCTCAGATGATATACTAAAAACTAGTGTAGTATAAAATGGATCACCTTTGGATGGAGTTCTATATTTTTTTCTTAATGAGTGGACTTGTGCTTCACATTATCATGATCCTTATAATTTTATTGAGGAAGGACTTGGTGTGTATTGCCTTCATGAGAATGATGTACTAATTTTAGCCATGGTTAAGGATGATGAATCTAGTGAAGGTTTGTGGCAATTATACTTTGATGGATCAAGGAATAAACATGGTATCAGAGATTTAATGTTTTCATTTTCTCCAACAAATAAGAGATATTTATCTTCTATTAAGTTTTATTTTGATTGTTCAAATAATGTTTCAGAGTATGAGGCACTAGTTCATGGTTTGCAGTGGGCTAGGAAGATGAAAGTCAACACCATGCAAGTTTTTAGTGATAGTGAACTTATAGTTCACCAAGTAAGAGGTTCAAATGCATGTAATTTTTTGTTCTTAAATATTAAAAGCATAGAATATGGTACTTACTCAAATATTTCAAATATTTTAACATTTAGTCAATACTAAGAGGTGAGAATAAATATGCAGATAGGCTAACTACCATTGGGGCATAATTTAGTATTCTAACTAATATAAAAAGTGAAAAAAATCAGTCACATATTAAATTGGTTGTAAGGCCTTCTATTTAAGATAATTATTAGAATTGGTAAGTGTTTAAAGATGATAGTAAAATTATGAGATTATTGCAAGAGGAGGCTAAGTTTTCTTTAAGAAACCAATCAAAGTATTTGCAACAGTATGGTTATCAAGGTTGTCCAACTAAAAAGAAATAATTTTCCCAAGGGATTTGTCACACTTGAAAAAAAATTTAGTGGTGATGATGAGTTAAGGATAAGTCATCCTTGTCAACAAAAAAAGAGAACTATGCCAATGTAAAGATTGTAGCTAGTAAGAATTTGAAGTTAGGTAAGGTATGAAATGCTTCACAAAAAGAGGCTTTCATTGATTTATGCACAAGTTTTTATAATGTATTTTCATGGAAATATAGTGATATCAAGGGATTTGACCCAAGTTTAGCTCAACTCACCATTGATTTAAAGGCTAATACTAAACTAGTGAGACAAAGATAAAGGCCTATCAATCCTAAGCTTGAGTCTTTGATGAGAGCTAAGATTCACAAGCTCATATATTTAGCTATTATATTTCTAATCAAGAACTCAACTTGGGTGGTAAATCTTGTTTTGGTATAAAATAATAATGGTGAGATTAGATTACATGTTGAGTTCCATGATTTTAATAGGAATTCACTTAAAGATCACTATCCATTGTCATCAATGGAACAAATTTTATAGTTGGTTGCAAGTTCAGAGAGGTTTTATTTCTTGGATGGATATAGTGGCTACAATAATATTTTGGTCAAGGAAGAGGACCAACTCAAGACAGCCTCCACAACCAAGTGGGGGACATTTTCATACAAAAATATGCCCTTTAATTTATTTGATGTTGGAGTAACCTTTTAGATAGCTATGGATATGGAATTTGAAGGTATTCTTAACAAGTTTGTACTTATTTATTTGGATGATATAATATTTTTTTCAAAGAGTGCAAGTGATCACATGGTTCATCTCAAGAAAGTGTTCGAAAGGTGTAGGCAATTTGGGGTATCTCTAAATCCCAAAAAGTGTGTCTTATTAGTTCATGAAGGTAATATCCTAAGACATGTGGTTTCAAAGTATGGTTTAAGCATATATTATGAAAGGATAGACTCCATTCTTGCACTCTCCTTGCCTAGGCACAAAAATTCTTTGCAAATCTTCCTAGGGAAAATCAATTTTAACTAGTCCAAATAAGGAATAAAGAGTTTTAAGGGTATTAATAAGGCCATAGCTAGTTCTCTTATGCTTTTTAATCCATATTTCACAAAATATTTCATTTTGTATTCATATGCTAACATAGACACCATTTCAAGGATTCTTATGCAACAAAATCATGAGGCTTTGGAGTAGCCACTAGCCTTATTTAGTCAAGGTTTGGAAGAGTATTAAACAAGGTATTATTTTTTTGAAAAACATGTACTTTCAATTATAAGGTCTATTAATTAGTCTAGGTACTTGTTGTCTAACAATAAAATACACCTAATGGTTTCTCATCCTAGCATCAAAGAGTTCCTTTTGAACAAAGATATAAGTGGCTAGTTAGTGCCTTAAATCAGGCCTATTCCATAATTTCCCTCAAGCTTTGATTACCAAATAAAAAACTTGTCATGAAATATTGATGCATAGGAGTCAATTAGAGTTAAAGATTCAGTATTTTATGATTTAGTTAGTGTTTTGGAAGCTCAAATTGAGTGGATGAAACAAAATATAGGTTTTTCACCATCATTAAATATGATTTCCATTCAATTTTATTTCTTACCTTTTCCCTCTTCCCTTTTCCTTTGTTTGTAGCATAAAGTATGGATCGTAATTTATACACCAAAGGGGGATAGCCCTTAAAATCTAGAGATTCAATCTGTTGATTAGGCCACACATAGCCTAAGATTGTTTCCATGTTTCAATAGACTATGAAGGCCTAAAATAAATTTTTCAAGGGTGCAAGTTTGATTGACAATAGGTACCATCCCCAAACCACATGATCCTCTAGTTCTCTCTAATATCTTATCCCCACTAGCCATGCCATGGCTATACGATCATAGGCCCATACCTATAGAAATATGATATGACCTATGTTATGTCCTCCCTAGTATGCAATCATATTTATCTCCTTATATATCTATATAATAATCACATGCCCCCAAGAAAACCATGTCAAATGATTAAACATCTGGTGTACCACATTGATCAACCTCAATGTAAAGAACCTCCCACTCTTGTTAGGTAATATAAGGCCAATGATAAGAGCTATTGATACCCCCACCTTTAGGGGAATTGTCCCCTATCATGATCCACCCTTTAGGGGCTAATCCAAATCCTCCAGTGTGTCCACATTCATATACTCACAAATAATATTGTATTCCACTACTAAAAGTAGGTTATATAGAAAGACTTATCATCCTTCCCCCATCCAATTAATCCTAGGTCCTTGTATAATCACTTACATAATATATTGTACATCCTTTAGTGTTATCATAGCCTCCCTAGTTAGTAGAATAAAAGTAGAGGTCTCTAAATACCACCTCTTAGAGAGTGATGATAAATATGCTTTATCTAAATGGATCACTAGTGATGAAGGCAAATGATATAGATCCATGGATACTAATATACCCATGAGCTCATCCATCATCAACCCATATCACCATAATACTCATGAGCACTACTTCCATGATGTGATGACCACAACTTATTCTTGTAAAACTAACACAAGACATTATATCAATTATATTTCCTATAATTCATTTAATTCTTCTAATTTTGAGGTGTAGACTAATTATCTATGTATTTTTATCTCTCTTCCTCTAATTTTTGGCCTACTTTAATCTCCTATTGGCCCCATTATATTTTTTCTATCATTATCACTACTCTTTTGGTGATCCCATCATTTAGTAATACATTCCCACTACTCTACACGACAATCCCACTAATTATCATGACTCTACCATTCAACAAGTCAATCTTACTAATTGGTAAGGCGATCCCGATAATCTTGGCAAAACTACCATTAAACAAAGCAAAAAACACCCAAAAATGTAAACCCACCAATGTCTTGGTGAATTCATCATTTTGACCCATGATCCTAGAAAAAGGCTAGTGAGATCACTGATCTCATGGTGTTCTCTCTATGTTTATGGGTGAACTCACCATTTTTCAAATTGGGAAAATGATAAGATTACCAAACTACCACCTATCTATGCATAATATATGCAATAAATGACATACTTAAAGGTAAAAAAGGTACCTACCGATGTTCCATTCCCCAGTGGTTGTTGGTACTCTCTCACACACTCTCTAATATGATGGTGGTGTAGGATATTAGCCATTATTCTCAACTCTATCACAAAAAAAAAATCACATCTCAAAAATTACTATAGCTAGGGGTCTCTCAAATTCTCTCTAATATGATGGTGGTGTAGGATATTGGCCATTGTTCTCAACTCTAATAGACAAAATTTTCATAGGTCAAAAATTACAATAGCTAGGGGTTTAAATGACTTCTTTTTACCCCTAGGGGTAAAAATATAGTCAATTTTTCAAAATTTTCACCCCTAGGCCTATATTTTCATTATTTTATCTTTCTTGGGCTATTATTTTAGCCCTTATAATCAATTTTTCCTTAATATTTCTTTTAATTGCTTCATTTTTTAGCCTCTTTACCTGAAATTCATGAGATCATAATTTATTTTGATCGAGGGCCCACCCATAAAATATTTTAAAAAAAAATTATCTTCCCATCGAGGGGGAATCATGGGATACACAAACATTATTTGGGGCATTTCATGAACCTATTTCTCCTTGATTCATGCAAATTTTAAAAATATAAAGTGGGAATGAAATTTATCTCTTCTAATTATAGTGACCTTTTCATTCTTTGAAAAGATGTTGCTTTGATTGAATGTCTCTCCATGCCTTCTCAAATAGGGGAAAATTATAGTCATCTAATTTATATCACTATTGTGTTACAATTTTCAATCTAAGAAATATTCTATGATAACACACAATCTAGGCCAAATTTTCTAAAAGATGTTAAATGATTCAAACTTGTCACAAACAGGTGTCAATTTAGGTAATGTATCCCTGAATGGGGCAATGCATTTTATGTGATTATTATGTTTTATTAAATAAATTCAAGTCATATTGTGACTATGAAAGATGACACTTTTGACCATTGAATTCTTTTAATTTGGTAGTACACATTATGTGCATATGTTATTTTGCATCCATGAAACTCTAACTAGGTTATTGTTCTATATGCAACTGACACATTTTTTTTATTATACTCCAGTCAAATTATGACTTAGTAAAATTACATTTCCAACCAAGTTGATTAAGTGTGCAATATATTTCCAAGAATTGTATAAAACTAATCAAATCCACTTATGCAAATTAAACCAAATCAAGAGCCTAAGTGAAAATTCCATGGATGTTATTGAAAATTTATTTATTGGAAATTCATTTCTCAAATATGCATCATCCCATGACATAATTAATGGGGTAGCATTTATAAACCATTAATGGCATAAATATTAGGATTAAGCCCTCCCATGCCTCATCAATGCCCCATTCTTCCAAATATTAATGGAAATATTTATGGCTTGTTCCTTCAAAATTTAATCATCTTGTGGCCACACATCTTGATCTCAAGATGGATGGTCATGGCTGATCTTGAACATTTTAAAAAATCTAGAAATAAGAGGGCCAAGACCACCATTTTGAAGTTTCAGTTATACAAACTTACTATGAATAAATTTCTATAGAAAAGCTTCAATAATTTACACAAATATTATGATCTTAATCCATTATGCACTAGTAATTGATAGATAAAAATGCTAGTCATCATTAACATAGACTTGGAGAACTAAATCCAAGAAAGAACACAATTTTTGGATACTCTTGGAAGGAGGGATATTATTTATAAGTTTTGGTAGTATTATTTCTTAAAATTCATTAAAAACACCCCATGAGGGAGTAGGCTTAATGTTTTAATGTTTATATGCTTATTTATAGATTTTTTATTGACTAACACATTGAATGACACATCTCGTAATCCTACTCTACAATCTTTAGGTAGTTTTTGTTTATATGATTGTAATTAATTATATTGGGGTTGAGAGATTTTAAGATAGTTTTAATAAATGTGTACCAAGCAAGGAGGTAATAAGTAATCATTTAATACCACAATAATTATCATTATAATGACCTATCATATCATCCCACCAACAAATCTTATCAACATCATACCATTTTGGAGGAGGTTTGGAAGAGTCAAAGCTCATGAGTTTATAAGGTGGCACCTTTTGCTTGAAGTTTGTGGATACATAATGGAGGGTGGGAAAGGATTTTATTTCTTGGTTTGAAAGATCCATCGTTAGGTTTTTGGGGAGAATTTGTTCTAGATGAAGTTTTAGAAATGACATTGGATGATGATTTCATATGATATGATTCAAATTTATTCATAAGAAAGTCTTTCATTTTTACTTGATCTAAGGCTTCTGACATAGTCTTAAGGGAAAATATTAAATATTTTTTTATTAAAGATGGGATTTAAGAGTGGTAATAAATAGTTTGATAATAATATCATCACTATTTTTATGGTCCACTTTATGAGATAAATAATTCCATACTTTGATGAAAGTGTGAGTAGATTCATTAGGAAGTTTTAAAAAATAAATGAAATGGTTAAGACTATTTTTTATAAGATCACATATTACAATTCCTTAACTAGATCATTGAACAAATCATATAGTTATGAAATGGAATGTATATGAATTTTATTATGCTATTCTATATCATCTATGGTAAATTATTTGGCTATATGTTTGGTAGTATAAAAGTTATTAGTTTGAACCCATTTCTTTTAGAGATTTCCAATGTTTTTAAATAAAGCAAGATATTTAATATCATCATATTTGATAGTTTGAGAGATGTTTTCAATGTATATGGACATAATGAATAAAAATAAATGTTAATTTTAAAGATGTTGAAGAATTGTTTTATGAATAGGAGGTTTAAGGATGATATTCCCATTAACATCTCTAAGAAGATGAGGAAACAAGTTCTAATTTAGTTGTGTTATTAACAACTTGAGCTTAACTAGCCAATTTAAAAATGTAGTTTTGTATTTAAATCATTTGATTTCCAATATAATATTGAATAAGTAATTTTTTGAAGAAATTATGAAAATACCTATGTTTATAGACACTATTTATAAATTATATAACACCTTAGTCTAATACACTTGGAAAATATATATCATGGACATACCTTTAGCTTCTAGACCTTTTTTACTAACAAAAGACTCGTATACACTATCTCTCTATACATATCAATTATAAATTAGTTTTAACAATGTTATTATGATGTCTCAAACCTTATATCATGTTTATAATTTTATAAACCTACTTTTCAACCATCTCTATAAGTTTTGTACTGGCACTTAATTTCCAACTTCCTAGTTTTGTCTTCCATACTATTGGATTACCTCCTTATGTAAAATTAGAGGAAAAAATTACTCCTTCATCTTCCATACCATTGTATTTACTCCCTATGTAAACATATATTTCATGATCCTCTTAAATTTTATAGTCACCTTATCAAACATAATCTAGGTATTTGGGTCACCTATTTACACCATTTACCTAGAAGATAAGAAAGACTTGAGAGTAACTTATTACTAAGCACCCTATCTCATTGGTAAGATATACCCATGAGATGACTGAGAAGTTGGTGCAAGACATGAGAATCCAAGTAAAAAAATTAGAGTCACAAGTGAAACCCACTTTCCTTACATAATTGATTAACAAAGTTGAGGATGCTCTCTTAGGTTTGCTTCATGTTTTAATAGAGGTGGTTGAGTCCCCACCCAATAGTGTAAAGCTTTATTAGAAGGCAAAATTTTATTTATATCAAATAATCAAGATAAAAAATAAATTGAAGAATATGGATGTAATTATTAATAAGGGAATATTACTATAGATTATATTCTGTGATTATGAATCACCTCAATCTTATGCACTTTGAAAACTCAAAGCTTAGTTTTCCCTCTTAGTTTTACACATGCCTTGTTTTGAAAAGCCTTAAATATACTCTATTCCGTAACCCTTACCCTATATCTTGGTTAAACAAGACTTATATTAATGACACAGACATTCCATCTTACCCATAATGATTAAAATGTAATTATCTTAAACCTATTTAATTTATGATCATGTACTTACTTTCCTTATCCATAGACAGTAACATTTAGGACATATATTAACATTGATTTTATTGTCCTACCTTGATAAAAGTATCTAGTTCCCTTAGGTCCTCTAATTTTCAAATTACATGTATTATAATGGTCAACCAAAGTGTTTTAATGTAATTTATCTCCTAATGCTATTGGTATAAATAAAATATCAACCCTCATTCATTCCTCACCTAGTAATCAAACCAAAAGAACACTCAAGAATGACTCAATAACCACTCAAGTTACTAAATTATATTTGTTAGGTATTTGAAGATCTTATACATATATTTAACACATGAAATGGGGATATTAATGTTTTAAAACATAGAGAGCACATGAAATATTTTAATTCACACAATATATTATATTATTCACTCTCTTAAAAATCCATACACATGTTACAATTATTTAGGAAAAGTCTTTCCTATAAATAGGGTGACTCATATCACCATGAATCTCTTCACAATATCTCCTCACACCCTATGAATATGTATATACCTATAATTTCTCATAGTTAAATAACAACACACTAATTTATGTACTATTCTTGTAACTTACAATAATAATACAACTAATAATATATTCTTAACCCAATATATTCTAGAAACTAACTATATGTAATAGTGATTTATTACTCTCATAATTATTCACATTATGATATATGAATTAATGTGAGGGATAATTATTCCCTAACATTCCCCCCCTTAGGCATTACATGGCAATTTGTGTTTCACAAGACTTAATGAAAGTAAAGAAGGAACACATCAAATTCTTATAAATTGTTTACTATTAAGAACAGATGAATAGAATCAGTGTGGGAACTTCAAACATGAAAATATACCATAAAAAATTCATTGAGGGAATTACATCAACCTATACAGTGTGGGAACCATGAGTAGGAACCATCTATTCAACTTTCACTCCTATCTCTCCAAGAACTAGCTCAAATAGAGTTATATGGAAACACATACTCTTAGGTCTACATTTTACTATCTGAATCTTGCTACACATCACCACTACTATGCAAAGAATGCATCCCACATTCAATCCTTGTGAATGCAATAGATGTTTCATTGACCGATCATCTCTATAAATAAGTATGATAATTAGAGGATATTTGTAATTAGTTACTCTCCTAAATGTTGCCACATTCTTGTATCTCTTAAACACCTTTTTTATGTAGTACACTATGTGGAAAAATAGGAAATACACCTCTTATTTGTCACACATATAAACAAGTGTTGAAAATATAAAATATATATAAGTGCCACTATAGCAAGAAGTACCCTTTCATTAGTGGCTAATGAGAGGCATATAAAGCCTCCATCTTTTAGTGTCCTCCAACCTCCAATAGGCCCATTGCTTACTTAGTTGAAGAAGTATTAAAACTCAAATGCATGATTTTTTCAAGGATAACACCCCCCCCGCCCCCCCACCATAGTTTAGACATCACATATAAGCAAAAATACATCCATGAGGTAAATATTTTTATATGACTCTATATGACACCTAACCCTAAACAACTTTGAATTTTTTGACATATGGACACTTTGAATTTTTTGACTTGAGTCTTTTGACATAAAGGACTTTCTATTTATAAATAAATTTAAAAATATCTGACATCTTCTGACTCTCTCTCTTTTTTATTTTAACTCATAAAAATGACAATATTAACTCTTAAAAAAACTTTATTGTTTTACTTTTGACACAATCGATGGCAAAAATGACACCTTATAGACAAAAAGACAATAAAATTTATATTTTTAAATTTTAATACAAGAAAACAAAATTTATAAACTTGATTTATATTAAATACTATGAATTTTTAAACCTAGTACAAAATGCAACTTATAAAACTATACTAAAATTTAAAAAATAAATATAGACGCTTAAAAAAATTACTTCTAAATTGTTTTGAATATGGTGAATAAGTCAATATGGCTCAAGTCTCAATGAACAACTATAAATGGAATAACAAAGATAATCATGGTCATGAAAAGGTTGGGAAATGCATTATAATAGTTATTAATATTACATGGTGCACATCTCATAACAGAGATAGCAAGTCCATAATGAAATAGTGAACAAACTACATCGCTCCCACAAAATATTATGTGAATGGTTTTATTTAATGTTGATAAATAAATATCAAAGCATAGGTGGATAGATCCCAATTGCAAATGAACTTGGAATAATTGAAATCAATGTGATTGGTTTACATAGATTTACAAATGTAAATATGAAGACATCATTCAAACTGAGCTTTATTTCAAAATAATAAGAACATCAATGTTTTTCTAAATGGCTCAATGATGCTTAGATATACATATAAATATTATTAATGCAGTAGAACCTTGTATAGACATATAGAAAATTTGAAATATAGCACAAAATGGTAGTTTATACTATGTAATCATCCATTACCTTCATACAAATTTACTATAGATAAATAAATTCAATCCATGTTGATCATAAAATTCATTTGGTGAAGTAGTTAAATGTGTAGGCCTTCAAAATTTATCAAAAAAATTTCTCCAACATATGGCACAACACATGTTTGGTACAATATACTAACTAATTATTTGTATGCCATAATGCTTAATAAGTCTTAGATACAACTACATATGGTTTTTTTATATTATTTGAAGGCTTCAATCCATAGAGAGAATGCATGATGAATGTGGATCATAATAGCTTGAAGATCATGATGATAAGTAATGGCTATTATTTGATTTTTAATAATAGAATAGTAATTAATCTAATTTTTAATAACATAATAGTAATTGATCTAAATAGGATATGAATGGAATGGGATATGTATGATCAAGTTATTTTGATCTAACTAGAATATTCATGCTTACTTTGGTAGTGTTATCAAAAATTCATGGGCCTAAACATTGATATACAAACTACCATTATTTGGAGCAATACAATAGAAAAATAAATCAAGAACAATGAGAAAAGAATGAGTAAAACCTTTCTCAAGTTATTCCCACCCTAATTTAAAGCCTACTCTAATACCATTGTTATGTATTTGAAGATCTTATACACATATTTAACATATGAAATGGATATATTGATGTTTTAGAACATAGAAAGCACATGAAATATTTTAATTCACACAATATATTTTATTATTCACTCTCTTACAAATCAATAGAGGTGTTTTTGATTAATTAAGGTGGCAAACTAAGGGCCGAACCCTATACAGTCAAAAAAGACAAGAAGGCTAGTAAACAAAAGATGCCAGCATTAAACCAACAACACAGCTAAGAAACAAAGTCAAAAGAAAAATAAATACTAGAAAGACTACAGTCAAAAAGGACAAAACTACATAACTATAGAATTAACAAGATCCATAAGATTCTTATTGTCCACATTGTCAACATTCCCTAGATTACCCACCGCTTCCAACATAGTCATATTCAGTAGAATGTTATTTTGAAGGCCTTTGGCAAAGACCTTTTCCAACTTTTGAATGCAAAAATTCAAGGCCCCAATATCTATTTTCCAATCATTCTCACTCTCTGAACCCTCACTAGCTTCTTCTGCATGCATCTCATCCTTATTATCAGTAGTTCCCCTAGAATCAACACCCTACTCTTTAGTGACCTCAAAAACCTGAGAAGCCTATTTCCCACCAGTGTCCTCTGAATTCTTAAATTTCTAGGTCTTCATACCCCAATTACCACCTTGAGCTTTGAACAAGTAATAAGCCCTTAGTTTCGTTTGCACTAAATGTAGATGTGAAGGCTCATTTTACAAAATGGCCTGCCGCGGTGACGTCTACTTTCATGCTTGAAAATAACTCCCCCTTGGTTTTCATGATGCGACTCTCACACCTCCACCTCATGATACAAGGAATTAATCATTAAAATCAAGGAAGTATTAAGGTTATCATTTTCCATGATCTGCAATGGCCTTCTCCACGTGGACTACCTTCGAAAGCTATCTTCATCATCAATGTGCATCATTCATGCTTCGTCATCTCCTTCTGAATGATCTCGCTAATGTTTGGGGGTATATGAGCCCCTTGTCACCATACCCTCCATCCTGAGAATTGTTGACCAAGGTTAGCACAAGCATCAGTGACCCTGTTACCTTCTTTGTAGGTGTGGGTAATCTCAACTTCAGAAAACTTTTGTAAAAGAAACTAGATGTCTGTAATGATGTTTTTTAGATGGATACCAATGTTAGATGTTTTATTAATAACATCTATGACCAACTTAGAATCTCCCTGAATATTTAAATTTCTAATTCCTATGGATATAGCTAACTTTAATCCCTAAAGTAAGGCCATAGCTTCAACATAGTTATTGCTCTGGAAACCCATGCCACCAGCATAAACAACAAACATCCCTCCTTTTTCATTTCTTATTATTCCTCCACTTGATTTACCACTCAACTTGGATGCCCCATCAAAATTGAGTTTCATCCAATTGGGTTTAGGTGGTATCCATTTAGTATGAAGTCTCTGAAGAATTTTGGAATTATCATGCCCAGGGATAAGGTTTAAAACATTCCATTTGGCAGCAATTTCTCCATAGAGGTGTTATAATTATATAAGAAAAGTCTTTCCTATAAATAGGGTGACTCATATCACCATAATTCTCTCCATAATATCTCATCACACCCTATGAATATATGTATACCTATAATTTCTCATAGGTAAATAAAAATAAACTTATTTACATACTATTATTGTAACTTACAATAATATTACAACTAGCAATATATTCTTAACCAAACTAACTATATGTAATAGTGAATACTTAATCTCATAATTATTCACATTATGAAATAAAAATTAATGTGATGGCTAATTATTCCCTAACACTTTCTTATTCTACCCTATTTTGATATCAATCAAAAGAATAATCTAGCTACATGTCCAAAGTACTAAATGAGTAATCATGTGGTCATATTTTCCATGTTACAATCTAGGTCACTATTGTACTTTCTTTAAACACATTACATGATTCACAAACAAGCCAACACATTGGGGAGAACTACATGAGTCTAAGGCCCTCTTATTGAGTATTTGATATGTAGGAAACACCTTTTGATAGAATGGTCATTATGGGTTAGTTTGACATGTTCTCACTAACCTATTTTTCCCCAAAGTCACATTGAAGATGGAAATCTAGGGTTTTTCCATTTCACTAGGATAAATAATCCATGATCCATATTTTAATGCACTAGGGAGATTAAAAATATAAACATATAAGCATTGAAGTGGTTAAAATCTATTTGAGTAGATATTTCATACATGACACTAGTATCAAACTTAGGCACAAACATAAATATAACTATATAAGGCTAACACAACCATCTAGAGAGATGGAGGAACTAGACCTAAAATCTAGTTCTAGAACTATCTTCCTTCCTACTTTTTGCTTGTACCATATCTAGATCTACATTAACATCATATCCAACTTTTATGTCACTTCTATATCTATCATAGTTTTATTTTTAGTTATATCCACTCTCCATTTTATAAATTTAAAATATGGTACATCTAAGTTTAACAAATTAATTAATCTAATCTAGATCTGATATTCACCCTTATGCCCTATCATTTTTAGATCCTTAACCCTATTGACCCAAGTAGGATTCCTTAATCCAAATTAGGGTTAAACATTTGGTGAAACTGATCTGTGTGAATGTAATTTTTTTATTCTTAGGATTTTAAAATAGTTAGGATTTTAGATTTCTATACTTTTTATTTCTATTGGTATTATTTTTCATGAACTTAGGCATAGCCCTAAATTGGTTGGTGTGTCTATTGAACATATTTAACTTCCATTCAACCCATCCAAGATGTCTCAAACTAGTGAGGGATATCATACCTTGGATCATGATGATACCCATGTTGACACTTAAAAAATACTAATAAGGTCATCATAGAAGAATATTATGATAATGAAAATCCATAAACAAATGAAAATGTGCATGTAGACAATGACCAAGTACATATAATTTTAATGTTTCATGATTGCATTCAATAAAACCTTAAATATCTTGATAAAATTTTAAAAACTATACTTGAAGCTAAAAATGTAAAAACTTTATTGGGTAAATATATCACCTTAAATTCATTACTACTTAATACATTTAATAGGGGCACATATTATGTGTTTCAACCTTTGTTCCCTGAAACTACTACTCATACATCTATTATAAACTTACACATTGTTTCAAAATAAATATTGATTGTAATGCCTATTACAAATCAAAATATGTTTCCATCCTCTGTGGTGACTACTCAAATTTCTGATCAAAATATTAGCATGCCTATAATTCAATCACTCTTTCAAGTCAAAAATACCTTGTAATATAAGGTCAAAAACATTAAACAAGAGGTTTCAAAGTCTTCACATGATATAAATTCAAAAGATGTGTTTCATAACCCTCTTCAACTTGAGATCTCTTTTCACCCTTTTATAACTAGATTTATTGCACCTAAGATCACATTTTATGATGCTAGAGTGACCCTAAATAACATCTTTGAACATTTTATGAGGCATGCCTTGATTATGCCTCCACTAATAAACTTTTGACCAAATTATTTCCAAGGAGCCTCAAGGAATAATATTCACGTTGGTTTTATGACTTATCTCTCCAACTTGTGAAGCATTCAAACATCTTGTAGATCAAGTTTTGGCACACTTTTATATTAACATTAACAGAAATGTTTTCTATGCTCAAATTGCAAAGATCAAACAAGGAACCAATGGACCAATAAATTAATATGTCTTGATACATAAGATAATTCCATAAAAAATGACCAATTCTATGGTATAAAAAGAGTCTAATGACATAATCAAGCAAATTTTTATTTCTCCTTTACATGAGCTCATTGTTTTAAAAAAAAATCAATCTTTTGATAATTAATGCCATGTTGTACAAGACCATGACATGAAGAGTATTCCATTTAATAAGCTCAAGTATGTAAAAAAACACACTATATGCATTTACATCTCATACAAAATTTCAAATCAAACCAAGTTATAAGGTAAAACCCACAAATCATAAAAAGAAAACAATCACTATGGTTAACATAGTTGCACAATATATTAATCAACTTGTCCTATATAATGCACCAAGGAGATAGTTTACACATTTCACAAGCCTCCTACTTCCTTACTCCCATCATTGTTATAGTGTCATCTTATATATATTCTTCCTCTTATAGAGGTTGATGTAAATAGATATCTACCAAAATAATATGATGCAAATACTTATTGTATCTATCACCAAGGCTATGGGAATTCTACAAAAAAAATGTTTTACCTTAAAGCATAAGATCTAGGACCTCATTAATGACCAAAATATTACATTCGATGATCCTCCAAAGGAATTAGGTTCAAAACTTAGTGATCACCATAAACACATAATATTTAACAATCCTTTAAAATACCATTCTAAGAAAAAAATAGAAATCAAAATGGTAGATAATGCACATCCTCCTCCATCATATTATGGACAACCACTAGATGGAGTCATTGGTACTTACATATGACATATACCTCCCATGGTTTAGAAACCTCCAATTTCATTTCATGATAGTGTTATCTTTCTAGATTTCACTCTCGAATCAAAGGTGTTTTAGACCCACTTCATCAATATAATTCAATGGGATCACCTCTAGGTGTGGGTAGCCTATGGAGTGAGATAAACCTCTAGTTTTAGGTCTACCTACCTTGATGCATCATCTAGGATAAATTCATAAACCTACCTTCTTATCTATTAAAAGGGATAAAATGTTGCATGAAAAAAAAAATCTATGGGAAGTGATGCACCAATGTGTTTGTCTCCTCTACTTGAATTTTTACCATACTTATGGACAAAAAATATTAATTATTAACACACTCTCTCCAGAGTAATCCTACACATCAGTAATTCACATAGAGACTATGCTAGATGATCATGACCTAAAGATGAATAATGAGAGGCCTAATTCAAGGAACTATAATTCAATATCTAGTATGAGTACAGTCATGAACACCTTCATACACCCTGTAAACTATGTAAGATACTCCATTAGTACATAGGTGAAGATAAGGACCTGTAAAGGGAGGACAATCAACCACTTGTGAAAATATAACCAAAATTAACACACTAAATTACAAACATAAAAGAGGATAAAATAGTCTTATATTATCTTGAGGTTGTAGATATAAATGGGTATTAATTTCACATACCCATTCGATGGATCCATATAATGGATTTTGAATCCTAATTTATAGAATATGAAAAGGAGAGAGAAGGAGATTGTGGAATAGAAGTGTGGAGTAAAGGGGATGAAAACCATCATTTATTAAATTTTTTTTTGCAAACATAAGTGGGTGGGGTAGTAACATATCCATGACCTTTTCCCTATGTTTCCTTGGCTACAAAATGGTCTTCAATAAGTCCTTTGGCATAGAGGTGTGGTGGATTGCCTATTTTGGGTCATAACTAACCCCATGAAGATTCCATGCATCTTAAAACTTATCTATCCCTCCTTGACATGTAATGGAAGGTCATGCACTCATTACAATAATAAAATACTTGATTGAACCTCTAAATTACTATCTTAGATGGCACCTTCATTCCATCCTCATCCCTTTCAATGCATTATTCTCCTAGTGGGTGAGAGACCTAGGAATTATAGGATTTCATGTGAGTGATGAGTTTGATAATGAATTGAAAAATAATAATTTTACTTCTTTTAAAAGTCTCATCACTATGTGAATAGGCCTATAACACTCCTTTCTTGATGAAAATGAAGTGTATTTCTTCAATTAGGTTTAAGTATGCTTATTGGACTTGTCTATACTATTGTGGGAGTTAAAAAGTGGTTGATTTTATATAATTCCACTTTTATAAAGGCCCAAAAGGACTTTTTACTACCGAATACCCTCAACATTCTTAGGATTATGAAAATAGACCTCAAAATCCATTTTCTTACATATTTTACCTCACGCATGACAACTTTTTGATGTATAGTTGGCCTAAAAAACTTGTAAGTGTATTCATGATGTTTTTAGGGTATCTCATGGTCATTGAAATCATCAATATGAGTATCTTTTCCATAGGGTTCTCCATTAGAGTTCTGGAGGGTTTAGAGAGGCCCACCATCTTAAAAATGGTTCATAAATCATAGGCCTTATACAAAAAAATTAAGGCCATGGATGTTGATTATATAGACCCCATCAAATATAATTACTGACTCATGGTCCCATGCACCTTTTACAATGTGTTTTGGGTAAAATTTGGTAGCCTTCAAGTCTTCACTAGGCATTCTCAGCATACCCATGGTGTTAAGGATTATTCATAAATATACCCTCCTAAAACTAACTCTCTCCATCATGGATGATAAGTTCATAGGGGTACACAAATTCCCCTAAGATAACTTGGCCCCATGCATCTTGACATATAAGATATGAACATTTGAACTAGTAATTCAAAATGACAAACTAGGGTGATGGAGCTTAAAGAGGGTTATAGTCCAAATTTCCACTTCTCTTACCTCTTCCTACATATAACACCTTTCACAAGACCTATACCATGATCATATATCCTTTTATCACCTTAAATATTCTTGAGAAACTTGATGTGTCACAAGAGTGGAGTTGGGGATCTAAGGGCTTAGAAAGGGTTTTAGGCCTTATAAAATTGAACTGAGCCTCAAGAACTTAGACAAATTGTATGTGTTTTAGTGAATTAAAGGTCTTATTATAAGCCTTTTCTATTTAGTTCTAGCATTTTTCAAAATATCACAAGTGATCATACTGCTATCTCTTTCATTCTTCCCTTCTAGGTCTACCATGACCATCCTTGGCCCAATTTGAGTGTTTAAACTAGTTGATGCTAGAGACCTTAGTGGTCTATATTTATATTTTTCTCATTATGAATAGAGTTGGATCCATTATGGAGTGTTCCCTCAAGTTTTTAAACACTTCTTAAACTAGGGTCTTCCTCATACTCTACCATCAAAACCCACTCTATATCCATACAGATTGGCCTATGTGTCATGAATGCTCAGTCAAGCCTATGTAACTCTTTCAAACTTGACTCTACCTTTAAAGGTTCTAAGAACTATAGGGATTTAATAAAATATTATGGGGTCACTCTCACATAGTTTTTTTCCTTTATCATTCTATCTAGATATGTACTCCAACTAACTAACAAACATGGGCACATTAAGCTAACTATGTATGCAGAGTTAGGGAGTCCTATGTTAACTTGTTTTAGTAATTTCTTTCATATTATTTTGTCTTTCAAAAAACTAGCCTCTATACCCTACTCCTTTTTTTGAGCTCCCACCTTAATTAATATGCAGAATTTCAATCCCAAGGTTGGAGACAACCTACTTGTAGTCTTATAGTTGGTTATTGGGAGCACTTAAATGTAGTTGGGGCTTTCCCATAGGTCAATGAGTAAGAGAAAATTTTGGTAAGCCATAAATGTAACCTAGTTAGCCTCTAAAACTAAATATCCTCCCTAAATATAATCATCTTCAAAAGTATATATCACTCTCTTGGATCTACTTAGGCTTAGTCGTAGCTGGTGATTTGGGGGAACTCTTTGAAATATGGACCTAAACTCGACCTTCTAAACTATGTCATTGGATTAATTAATGTGTCCAAAATTGAATAAGATTATTCTCTAATAGTTTCATTTGCCTTTCATGGAATTATATAGAATTTTTGTCTCACTTTGAATCATAGTGTTGTGAATGAAGACCTAAACTTGTAGGTGTAATAAATAGTATTTTTAAAGTTCTGAGTCTCAAGGCCAAAACCCATTATGAGGTTAAAATGGTTTGATGAAGTCATTATATGGTAGATGTCTTTGGGAGATCCCATATGGACTAATAATCCCTACTTAAGACCACTTACTAATAACTTAAACATACCTATCTAGATATTTAAAAAGGTAATGAATTTGGAGCTAGCAAACCATGCATCTTGAAGGAGAAATTTAAACTTAGGAGTCCAAAAAAACCTTAAACAATTATTAATAAACCTTAAACCATACTAAAAGGATTATTAATGCATTTGGAGTTGGTTTAGGGTTTTGGTCTTGGGTCCATAAGGAGGCTTGTTTATTACAAGACAGGGGATCCTCCACATGCCTACATCACTCTATCCATCTAAAGATGACATCATTTATATACTTTTAACCTAAAGATTTATTTTCATAAGGACAAGATAAGTCATGCTTGAAGCTTGTTTCCTTCTTTCACATGGTAAGCATTGAAGAACTTGAAGGAGACCTATCACAACCCAAAATATGACTAGATGAAGTGTGTGAGGATCATGAAGAAAACATGGAAACTTTGCATTGATCCTTTTCATGCTCTATTCCTTAATGAAACATATAAATTCTCATACATGACCTATAATCTACTAACTATGGGAGACTATGTGTTGATATATCCTTATAAGTACTATGAGAACATCCTCAAATGGGTTTAATAAACTTAACATGGATTTAGATACCTTTTTCCATGCTCAATATGTTACAATGATATAAGCTTTTGATAAATCTTCCTATAGCTAAGATTATGTGGTTTGCAAAGGGCTTAAGACCACTTAGGGGTCTTAGTTATTTTTCATAAAGCTCATGGCCTTGATTTATAAACCAATTCCACTTATTTTAATCCCACTATGGACCCTACCTCTAGCTAAGATCTTGGGCTTTGACTCCCCTTGTATGGACCATACCATCTAACTTAAACTAGCTCTAGAGAAATTGTTAAGGGCTTAATGAAGGTTGTACTACACTTTCTAACCTTTTATGCACATTTGAGACATGAATCCTTCTCTAAAGTGCCTATAAGGGGTTACCTTAAAATTTATGACCTCTTATTGCCCTAACCTATCTATATAAATCTATACAAGTCTTAAAAACACCTTTAAAACATCATTTTATTAAATTTTCTTAGGTCTAAGACCTTGAAATTCCATTAGAGGGAAAGAGGTAGGAAATGAGAAGTCAAAAAAGCTATCAAAGTAGAGAGTATGGATGGAGGGAAGCTGAAAGGTTATTTTTCACATGTGTGGGCCCTATTTTGTTGAATGGAATGTGTTTGACTCTTAAAAAGACCTCCTTTCACATAAATGACCACCTCGTCCTAACTTGACATGACCTTGAGATATTTAAAGACTCTTAGTTCAACATGACATACAAAACATATGTTCCTCAAATATTTATAATATGAAGGTTAACTTACATAACATGTTTGAGAAGAATTTGATGGCTTTATGGGTTAATTAGATCTTTAAAATATGCTTGACCAATAGGCTACATTAAACAACCTTGAATAAATCATTATAACTCATGTAAATACTAAAAAAATGACTTGGTCACCACTTAAATCATTATAAAAAAGTTCCCCCATAAGAAGTGGCTCAAAAAAGTTAAAATGCAATGAGGACAAGAAACCTTAATTTCTCCAAATACCTTAATTTTGTCAAACAAGGTTTAGACCTCTTCTAGGATTCAAAAGTTACTTGAGACCCTTCCTTTCACCTAAGGATAACTTATGAAGGCCTACCACATCATCCAATGACTTAAAAATGCAATTGCATGAGGATCCTTCAAGAAATCTCTAGTATATATAGTCATACCTCAAATAATGCTAAAAGGTTTAAAATGAGATGAAATGAGGATATCACAAGGCATGTAGAAGACCATAATAAGGTCTTGGTAACCAAATAGACTCTTAGAGGTCCTTATGAGAATGTTTTGAGATTTATGGGTTGATATTTGTCTTAGGATTCCAAATTATCAACATTTTTGATTACTCACAGGGGTTGACCTACCTATTGGTTAAGAGAACCATCCATCTCACATATGACAGTCATGATCCAATTGAGTTGACCGCTAGGATTGATATTATAGTTAGACTTAGCACCACATAAGCCTTTGAGAACTAAAAAAACCTCACACTCACATAACAAGGACAACACACCAAGCAAATAAATAATCAAATACACCACACTTATGTTGACAAACATTTATTGGAAATAAGATAATCAAGAAAATAATTGACTATATACAATTGACCTAGACTTTTCTTCTCCCACCTATCTTAAAGGGGAAATTTTTTGGGTCCTTCACTTTGTCAGGTGAATAATGGAATGGGTCAAGCTACCTCTTAGACCTTGGTTTCATTATATCCATCTTATACTTGAATTCCACTCCTCTTATAATGATCTCAAGTGAGGTGATAACTACAAACCAATTCCTATGAATATCTATTCCTCTTATACTTCAAGACCCCTCTCACACTGCTTATTACTTGTAGCCTCAAAAAATAGTAATTTAACTAAGCATAATTATTTGACCTTCATGACATCTTAATTGATCTCACAATGCTTATATATAAAAATTCAATAAATAGTAATTCATCTAAACATGTTTATTTGACCTTCATGGAATCTTGAGTGATCTCTTAATGCTTATCATCTACTACAATCTCATCAATATCTTGAAGGATATTTTCATAATCACTCCAAGATATATCATTGTCCTCAATGAGTGTGTCTTGACTAATATCTTCATAAGAATTCTCTCTAAAAGGTAATTTACCTTTGAAAAGGCCTTCAATTTCTTTAAGGAGATCAACATATTGTTACCAATCATCTTTGTGATCCTATTTTTGATCAATGAGAGTAAGATTAGATAGAAAAACATCTTCACCTTTTTCCTTAAGGGATATAGGGCTATCAAGAGTTTCAAAACCTACTATGAAGTCATGATGTGATTACAAGGTAGATTCTTGAGGTTCATATTTTTTCTCATTGTGAACTATGTCAAAACCACCCATGACCTCTATTTATTTACTTATGGATCCTTCAACTTCAAGGCTAGTTGTAACCTCATTCTTAGTCTTCCTTCTAGGCTCATTAAGTCTTTCTTAAATATATAAACCCATCATCTTGATTTCTTGAATTCATTTAATTAGATGATTTTTTGATGTAATTTGATCAGGTATCTCTCCTCCACATTCCTTTAGAGTCATGAATTGCTCCTAGGAAGAAAAATGGTCCCAAAAGCATTCCCAATTTTCCCACTAGTGTCTTTAGGCTTGTTTTCATCTATTAGTTCATCAAAAACAACATAATATTCTTGTTTTAAAGTTCCCATACCTAGATCCTCAAGATCTTCCATGAAAACATGGTATAACTATTGCCATGCACTATACAGCCTCTCTTGATCATCAAGAACTTCCACCTCAATCACTACTACAATTTCTTCTTAGAATCCTTCAAGATCATGTTATATAAGCTAATACATCTCTCATTATACGAAACATGGGAGCTCCATAAGTTCTTAAACCATATGGACTTCCTTAATAAAATAGTGGTTTCTTTGAGTAGCCGCCAGTTCTTCAAGGCTATGTTCATGAGGCTGAATTTATTAATGTTGATCATCACTCATAATTAAATAAGGGAGTCACTTTAGGGTGCTCACCTCATCTTGGGGGATGTCCAATTATATGTTTATTATAGCTATCACTTGAACATATTAATTATAAACCTCTTGATGCATATTTTTAGTTATTACTAGACTAAGTTTATCTTCTTAGAAATTTGGTTGTTTCACCTAAATAGTATAAAGATTAGGCATTTTATAGCTAAGGTACTTGGTCCAATAAGGCTACCCTATATTGATGCATTCATCACCATTTCCTTAAAAGTATTTATTTTAATTTAGATTAAAAATAAGATGTCCTTCAAATTGAGAGATGGTGGGAGGGAAAGAATGTCCAACTGGTAGAGTAGGAACATATGGTTTTATAGAATTCTCTTTAATGAGTTTAGTGGGTGAAGAGGTACTCTAAAAACTTGGGAACTTCCTAGGCTTGGTACTCATAACATCTTTCTCTCTTTTCATACCAAGATATCCATAAATAACCTTAGTTTGAGGAATAGTTGAGGTGATTTGAAAGCTTTGGAATCTCCTTATTTTAACCACTAAAACCTTCCTCTCTTATTAGTTTGGGTTTAGCATGGGAGTAGTGGCCCAAGAAGGTTGACATGGGGTAGTAGGATGTTATAGGACTAGTTTTAATAAGATTTTTACTCCTTCAAGGATAATAACTCATTCTTAATGATTTGAATCATTCTTTTTATCTCATTCTACTCATTGGAAGAACTAGGTGTAGCTTAAAAGGATGATTAGAGAGGGAAGGAGGGATAGTACTCTTGATAACAAGGCTACAAAAGAGGCTGATAGTAAGGCTTATCATGTTTATAACTAAATTAATGTAGAGGATAAGGCTCATCATAAGTCTAATGTGGATCAATGTATGACTGATATGGCTCATTGGGATAGTAATAAGGGTCAATATAGGATTTACAAGGTTCATGGTGATGTTGGTACATGTCATAATGTTGATAATAGGGAGGTGTATAATATAATTTTCCTTCATAAAACCATTAAACATCATGAGATAAATGAATAAGAAGGTGAAATATCAATAATAAGTTGTTCTTACCTTTATATGAAGACCTTATGATGAAATTTATCATGTAATTTGAGTGTTAATCCTCCACCAGAATGCTTGGGTCTCTTGAGGTCACCAAATGTTGAGAGGAAGTGTTGTAACTTCCTTAAATTTTGGTCCCACCAAGAATGCCATTAATTTTTATTAGTCTATATTACACCGTTAAGGCAAAGGTGTTTAAGACTTGCCTCATCTAGTTAATATAATGGGATCACCTCTAGGTGTGGGTAACCTATTGAGTAAGATTAATCTTTAATTTTAGGGTTATTTCCCCTGATTTATCATCTAGACTCGATTCCTAAACCTACTTGCTTGTTAATGAAAAGGGATAGAAAGATGCATGAAACAAACCTAAGTTATGGGATGTGATGCACCAATGTATTTATCTTCTCTACTTAATCTTTGACAACACTTATGGACATAAAAGGATTGATTGTTAACACACTCTCTCCAAAATACTCCTACACATTAGTATTTCACATGGAGGTTATGATAGATGACCATGACATAAGGATGAATAATGAGAGGCCTAATTCAAGGAAATATCAATTAATTTTCACTATAAGGATAGTCACTAACACCTTCACACACCATGTAACCTACATAAGGTACTTCATTAGTATCTAGGTGAAGATAATGACTTTTAAAGGGAGGATAACCAACCACTTATGAAAATATAACCAGCATTAAAACACTAAAGTACTAGAATAAAAGAATCTAAATCAATCTTATATTATCTCAAGGTTGTAGATACAAATGGGTAGCACTTTCACATATCCAATAGAGGGATCTATATAATGTATTTCAAAGCCCAATTTATATAATATGTGAAGGATATAGAATAATAATGTGGCATATAAGTGTGGATTAGAGGCCATGAATACCATCATTAAAAAAAAAAATAGTTACAAACATAAGTGTGGGGGATTTTAATAGCTCCATGACCTCTCACATGCATTACCTTGGTTGCAAAATGGTCTTCAATGAGTCCTTGGGTGTAAAGGTGTGGTGAATGTATTGTGGTCATAGTTGACCCCATGAAAATGCCATGCATATTGAAACTTCTCCATCACCACTTGACATGTAGTATGAGTTTATACACTCATTATGAAATATGGTTACTTGCATGAACCTATCCATTACTCACCTAGCTTCTTCCCTTCATATCATTCTTAGCCCATTCAATGCATTATTCTCATAGTGGGAAAGAGACTTAGGAAATAGAGGATTTCAAGTGAGTTATGAGTCTAATAATTACTTGAATATTTTGGTACAATAATTTTCCTAACTTTGATAGTCTCATCACTATGTGAATAGGCCTATAATACTCGTTTCTTGATGCAAACGAAGATTATCTCCTCAATTAGGTTCAAGTCTACTTATTAGGCATGTTTCACTCATGTGGGAGTTAAAATGTAGTTTTTTAGAATAATTACACCTATGTATAATCCTAAGAGGCATTTTTATTCACTCATGACCCTCAACTTGCTTGGAATAATGAAAATAGACCATAAAAGCCATTTTCTTGCATATTAAATGCCAAATTTTTTATGTACAAAGGCCATATTGGACTTGGAGGTATATTCATAATTTTTCATGGTGTCTCATGGTCATTGGAATCATCAAGAAGAGTGTCTTATCCATTAGGTTCTTTATTAGGGTTTTGGAGGGTTTAGAGTGGTCTACCATCTTAACAATGTTTCATAAAACATAGTCCTTGGACTAAAAAATTAAGGCCATGAATGTTGATTATATGGACCCCCTCAAATATTCCTAATATATCCTAGTCCCATACACCTTTTATGGTGATTTTTGAGTAAAATTTGGTAGCCTTTAGGCCTTCACTAGGCATTTTGGGCATGTTCATGGTGTTAAGGTTTATTCATAGAGATTACCCCTTAAACCAAGTCTTTCCATCATGGATGATAAGTGCATATGGGTACCCAAATTTACCTACAAGAATTGTGTTCCATGAATATTTTCATGTAAGATATGAGCACTTGAACTAGTAGCTTGAAATGGTAAACCAGGGTGATGGAGCTTGAGGAGGGATATTAGGCCAAGTTACCAATTTTACTACCTTTTCCTACCTATAAAACCTTTATCAAGACTTGTACCACTATCATAAATCCTTTCATGTAATTATAGATACATAATGAACTCGATATGTCATAAGACTAGAGCTATGGATTAGAGGGCTAAAGAAGGGTTTTAGGCCTTATAGGCCTAAACTCAGCCTTAAGACCTTAGACTACCTTTAGGTGTTTTAGTGACATTAGGGTCTTATTAGCAATCTTTTCTATTAATTTTCAAAAAAATTCACAATATCACAACTAATTAGACCCCTATCTCTGTCATTCTTACATTTTAGGTCTACCATGACCATCCTTGGTTTAGTTTGAGTGGTTAGACTAGTTGATGCTAGAGACTTGAGTGGTTTGTATTTATATTTTCCTCATTGATAAGATATTTTGAACCCTCATGGAATTTTCCCTCAGGGTTTGTCAAAAAATATTTAACTAGGGTCTCCCTCATACTCTACCATTAAAACCCATTCTATAGCCATACATAGAGGCCTATCTATCCTAAATGCTCAATCAAGCCTAGGCAACTCTCTCAAACTTGGAATTTCCTTTAAATTTTTTGAGGATATTGTAGATGACATTCACTATCATAGGGTTAATATCACATATTTTGTTTCCTTTTTAATTCTAGACATATAGGTACTTCAAATGACTAGGCAAACTTGGATGCATTGATCCATCTATGTATACAATGTTAGGGAGTCCAGAGTTAACTTGTTTTAGTCATTTTTTTCATATTATTGTGTCTTTAAACAACCTAACCTCTATAACCTAATCCTTGTTTTGGCCTCTTAACTCAATGCATATGTGGCATTTCACTTTGAAGTTTGGAGACAACCTGCCTATAATCTTGTAGGTGGTGATTTGTAGAACTTAACTATAGATGGTGCCTTCCCATAGGTCAATGATCAAGAGAAAAGTTATTTAGGCCATACATGGAACCTAGTTGGCCTCCTTTTAATCTAAATAACCTTTGTCAAGAAATTCATATTCACAATCATATATCCATCTCTTAGATCTAATTAGGATCAGTTGTAGGAAGTGATTCAGGGGAAACTCTTTGAAATCTAGGCTTGAAATTTACCTTCTAAACTATGTCATTATCCTATTCAATGTGTCCAAACTTGATTAATATTTTTATCTCATAGTTTCATTGGCCTTTCATGGAATTATATATACTCTTGGTCTCACTTTTCTTCATAGGATTATGCATTGGGACCTAAATGAGTAGGTGTATTGCATAGTCCTTTTAAAGGTTTGAGTCTAAAGGCCAAAACCCATTATGAGGTAAAAATGGTTTGATTAAGTCATTATGTGGTAGATGTATTTAAGATATCCCATGTGGACTACTAATCCATACTTAAGACTACCCACTGAGACCTTAAACATCCCTATATATATATTCAACAAGACAATGCATTTGGAATTAGTTAATCAATAATCTTGAGGGATGAATTGAAACCTAGTCCTCAAAAATGTTAAAAAACACTAATAAACCTTAAACCCTTCTAAAAGGATTATGAATGAATTTGGAGCTAGTTTATGGGTTTTGGTCTTAAGTCCACAAGGACACTTGCTTATTATAAGATATGGGTTCCTCCACATACCTACATCACTCTAGCCACTTGAACAAGACATCATTTATATACTTTCATCTTGAGGATTGCTTGTCATAAGGACAAGATAAGTCATGTTTAAATATTGTTTCCTTCTTTCACATGGCAAGTGTTGAGGAACTTGAAGGAAGCATATTATGATCCATAAGGTGACTAGAATAAGTACATGAAGATCATGGGAAAATCAAGGAAACTTTGTATTGATCCTCTTCATGCTTTTTTCCTTTATGAAACATAAACTTTTGTACACAACCTATAAACTAATAACCAAGGGATATTGTGTATTTATATGTCCTTTTAAGTGATATAAAACATCATTAGATGGGTATAATACACTAACTAAGTCTTTAAATATCTTTCTCCATGCTCAAGCTATCACAATGAGCTTAAACATTTGACAAATCTACATGTAGCTAAGGTTATGGGTTTGTAAAGGGTTTAAGACCACCTAGGGTTCTTAGTTATTGTTCATAAAGCTCAAGGCCTTGATCTTAAAACAAATTTAATTGATTATAATCCCACTAGGGACCCTACCTCCATCTAAGATCTTTATCTTTGACTCTCCTTGTATAGACCATACCATCTAGCTTAAATTGGCTCTAGATAGCTTGTCAATATCTTGATGGAGGTTGCACTACACTTTATTTCCTTTTATACACATTTGAGACATAAATCCTTCTTTGAGGTGCCTCTAAGGGGTCTCTTTAAAATTTAAAATATCTCTTATGACCCTAAAATATTTGTACAAATTTAAACAAGTCCTTAAAACACCTACAAAAATCATTTTCTTGTATTTATTCAAGTATAAGATCTTGAAAGGCAATTGAAGGGAAAGAGGAGGGAAATTTGGAGTAAAAAATGTTTTCAAAGTATATATTATGGATGAAAGGAAGATTAAAGGTCATATTCACATGTGCAGGACCCTTTTTGGTGAATGAAAGGCATTTAAATCCTAAAAATCCCTCATTTCACATAAAATACCACCTTGCCTTAACTTGAGATGACCTTGAGATCTTTGAGGACTCCTAGTTCAAGGTGACATACAAAACATAACTTCCTCAAATATTTATAATATGAAGGTTAACTTATATGACACGTCTAAGAGACATTTGATGCCTTTATGGGCTAATTAGAGCATAAAAATATTCTTGACCAATAAGATATAATATAAAACCTTGAATACATCATCAAACCTCATTCCAAGATTAAAAAATGACTTATAAACCCCATACATCATGTTAACAAAGTCCTCCCCCATAAGACGTGGCTCAAAAAAGAAGAAATGAAATGAAGATAAGAAACCTTAATTTCCACAAATGCCTTAATTTTATCAAACAAGGTTTAGACCACTTCTAATCTTCAAAATGTACTTGAAACCCTTCCTCTCACCTAAGGATAAATTATGTATGCCTAACACATCATCTAATGACTCAAACATGATACCACATGAAAATGCTTTAAGTAATCTCTAGTAGATATAATGAGACCTCAAATAATGCTAAAAGGTTTAAAATGAGACCAAATGAGGATATCACAAGGCATGTATAAGACCATGACAAGGTCTAGGTAACCAAATACATTCTTGGAGGGCCCTATGAGAATATGTTTAACTATAGGTGTTGATATTTATCTTGGGGGGTCAAATTAACAATAGAGAGTGAAATTAAGGATGATGACTCTAATATTTAGTTTTTATTCATTCAACATACCTTTATAAACACCCTATACATAGTTTTATGATTGATAATTATGTAAGAAAATATGTTCACACCATGACATTACTTATTCATTTGGGTTATACTCATAATAACTTACACCCATCTACTAGATCAACCATAGAATTTGATGAGACCTCCTTGAAGGTTCTTGTAAGATTGATCTACCTTTAAAATTTGGTACTACATATGTGGTCACTATAATCTTATTTATACCTTATATCGGTATCTTTAACATGTTTTTGGGATGAACTTAAATACATATCATTTTAGAAGTACCTTCTATAGTGCATGGGTGTGTTAAGTACATTCATGCCAATCAAGTAATCTTAGTTTTTGGTATTCCATATGAGCATCCTATTAAACAAGATAAATTCATACCCAGGTAGTTAATTATCAATCCTATTAAGTTTAATCCACTATAAAAGGGTAACCAACAAATATTCCCCTTTACTGAGTGGCTAGTACTTGAGAGAACTTTACATGAAAGATAAATAGTGGGTTCCATAGAATCCTCATCTTATATGCACCCTATTCATATATCTAGAGCACATAAACATGTTTCTACTATTATTATTTAAAAAATCCATATAGTAAACAAATATGGGTTCCAAGAACCCATACTCCTTCTATTAGTACTTCACAACCCTAGAGTCCTATTACACATATGTCATGCATGATAAATACTATAATTATAGATAGTGCACCTATACATGATCCTTGGTAGTACCATCATTTTATTTCATCAAGTTCTAAGTGGGGATATACTTATGATGTTGTGGATACCAGAAATACTAAAAAATACCAAAAACATTCCAAAATACAAAAACATATTTGGCACCTACATTTTCCTATTGGCTCCTTGACATCTGTGTTAGTTCTATGTTGAGGGATAACATATCATTTACTCCTACATACACATCTACATGCATACATATCTACATGATAAAATTAAAGGTTTTGGAATTTACCTCTACTCATTTCACCAAAATATTATTGGAATCAATTATTTATGATATTGATACACAAATGCTATATGATTCAATGATCACTCTACACTATCATGTTTGATCTTACATATGTACTTACACATGCCTTACACATGATTTCATCCTACATATGGTACTTGATACATGATGATCTTGAAATTTTTTGATAACACATTTGATCCACGGTCCACTATGACATTTTTATGATGCTTACTTATATTTTTCCTTTATACACTTCCTTGAGTGCTTTTCCTTATTATTTTTCTATTTCGATCATTTGAATATGTTACATTATATGTGGCCCCTATCCCATGTTTACCTTCTTGGACATTTGAATATGTCATTTTTTATTGTATTAACATTTGAATATGCCATTCCTTTCTTTATGGACATTTTAATAATTCATGTCCACTTGATTTTGTGTCATTTGAACATGCCCCTTATTTGTAATCTCCTTGGACCACTGATTTTTTCCTCGCTTTTGAGTACTTTTATGTGATTACTTATTTTATTTTTATCTTATATTATTATTATCTAGATATTTACATGATATTTATCATGCATCTTAGTCCTACATGTGATCACATTGGTTCTATGCACTTAAATGATACTTTTACCTAGACATATTCCTCATATATGCTACATGGATAAATTCTCAAATTTATAGTTATCTTACCCTTTTGAGGTAAGGTAAATTGTAGGTACTATTTTTTCCTCACCTCAAGTGGAGGAATATTAGTGGGGACTGTAGAATAATATTACAAGATATGTTAGTTTCCATTGTAAGTATGTAAATATAAACAAAATCATGAAATGTAACACTTCAAGATTTCTCCTTAAGGTGAGCTATAACCACTAGAGCAATTGAATCAATACAAAAAGATGAATAATACATTCACCTTTCTCAAATATTCCTTTTGGAAATTATTAAGAAAATGATTGATTAGTTTGTGGATATAAGAGTCTTTATCAATGTGTGTATTTAATTAAAAAACACCCCCTTGTCCACTTGGGAATTTTTCACATTGGATGAAGAATGTTGAATCTTATTAGAAATAATTTGGCACTATTGAGTTGCACATAAAATATTGATATAAAGTATTCATGGCCCTTGTATTTATTTCTTTAATATAAATATGTGGACCATCTATTTTTAGATCAAGATGTGTGGTCCAAAATCAATTCAATTTTAGATACCAATTTTAATAGATTTTACAATTAATATTTTGAAGAATGGACCAATTAATAGTCATGGTTTTCACAAATCAGGTATTTTTGGCATTGATTAGGCATGGATTAAATTTTAGATTAGTGATGGATTACGTAATGATGACTTCATAAATTTTTGAATTTATATTTTCCAAAATTAGATATTAGTTAATTTGATATGGGTTATTAATTTAAGAATTTAATTGGATTTAGTTAATTAAGTGAATTTGATTAGGCTTTTTGCAATTCTTGAATTCGATTAATTTTCATTCACTATTAGAAAAAAATTCTAATTTTTTAAGTCCTAATTTGACTAAATATTAATTATAAGTAGTTGAAAATTACATATGGGATAATACCCCAATTAGGTACATATTGATGTGAATCAAGAATTACATGTGAAGTGTATAAATTAATCAAGGCACTTCAATGATTTTGGTCCAATTTGTGCATTATTATAAGAAGTTATTTAGACATTCAATTTTGACTTGATAGTGGTGAGAATTATATTTCTACATTTTTCCCTATTTGAGAAGGCATTGAAAGACATTAAGAACAATAATTTATTTTCAAAGAATGAAAAAGTTGAAGAAGAATTTTATTGTTTTGGATGAATAGATAATCAGTTACCCATGATGCCCCCTTAAGAGGGTAGGTATAGATGAAAGACATAAATGGGCTCTCAAAAGAGAAAAAATGATAAAAACAAAATGGCCCCTAAAATGGTAGTCTTGAATACAAGTGAGATGTAAAAAATAGAAATAAATTGGCCCCAAAAAGGGTGGTCCTAGTTGATAGAGAAGGATTCACCCCAGTAGGGTAGATTTGATCATTGATTGGTCTAAGAGATTTTCCCTAGTAGGGTAGATTTGAATACTAACTAGTCTAAATGGTGTGCCCTATTAGGGTATAATTTTAATTTAGATAAATGATGATTAGGCTTTAAGAGAAATAGTTGGGGGATATTAAACAAGGAGATATTCATTTTAGCATTACTGATTTAAACTTCTAATATCCATATTTTTGATATAGTACCAATACCATATGCATCATGACATAAATGGCCATGATGACTAAATCATAATGTTCATTTGGACTAACCCTCGATCCACTAAACAAATGAAAACATTTCACTAGTAATAAAAATGATGATGGTAATGTTGGCATATTCCAACAAATAGACTCAAGTGTAATGACATATCAAAAATCACTATGGTGATGCCCCTATCAAAACTACAAAATTAGTTAAGATGAAAATAAAAATGGAAATAAATAATACTTTAATGAAACACATAAACAAAAGTTTAAAAATAAATAAATAGTGTGCAATTACTTTAAGAAATACACTGACAATGAAAAATGCCCTAAACATGGCCTGGGAGATACATGAGATCATCTTGAGGAAAATGGAAAAAAATGATGGTCAAGAAAATAGGTAAAATGAATAAACATGTGCTTTAATAGACAAGGCTAAAAATTGGGGTATTTATAATAAAACAACTTGAGAAATAGGAAAATGTGGCAAAAATGAACCTCTTGAGAAGAAAATTGGATCATAAATAGGTCAAGGGTAAAAATTCAAAAATTTAACTATATATTCACCCTTGTGGGTGAAACATATTCATTTTTACCCTCAAACTTTAAAGTATTGAGATATGACCTTTGCACATGATACAAACATTTAAAATGGCCAATATCTCTTACCACCAACATCTTAGAGAGCATGTTCGAGAGTACTAGTGACCATTAGGGAGTGAGGCATCGATAGGCATCATTTTTTATTTTTTATTTTGTCATTAATAACATTTATTAGTCCTTATAATTAGGTGGAAAAGTAACCTCATTGATCTTGAATAGATAATAATGGAAAGGTTGATAATGTAAATGATGAAAATGCCATTAAAATGATGATTTCATGAGGAAATCAACAAGATCACTAAAATAGGCAAAGATCACCAAAATGGTGAAATAAATTTTATCATTGAAAATAGATGAAATACTATAAATGTGGGTCAAATGGTGGTATTATTGGGCAAACATTAGTATCACTAGTCAAATAGTGATAATGATGGTCAAAAAATGCTATCACCAGTCAAATAGTAAAATCAACAAAAAAACACTTGTGGCATGAAAATGGTTATGTTTCTTGAAATAATGAGTTCATCCTACTAAATAGTAGGATCAACCTATGTAATAGTGAAGTCATGGGCTAGAGGAGGAAAACAATGAAGTTATCTTGTATAATGATGAAGATGCTCTATAGAATGGTGAAGTCACCAAATAAAATGGTGAGGTTGCCAAAAATGGCAAACGGTCTAAGAAAAAATTGAAGGCAGGATAGAAGAATATTTTATTAGTCCAAAAATAGAATAAAATAGGAGATTAATTACCAACAAGAAAAATAGAAAAGTGACTAACTTTAATCTATTTTGATTGTGATACATAAGAGCATGTAGGAGTTGTTATATCATATACATGATGCTCACATGTCCTACACTAACCTAGGATTATGATAGAAGAGGTTGTGGGGATATTAGAGGTGATATATTTATGACATGTAGCCTATATTTCAATGATTTGAATAGATTTCACCTACTTATTAGTGCCAGTAGAAGATTGGCATTTAGAGACATCCACCTTCTACATGTTGACTAGGGAGGTGACTATAACTCTTGAGGATTTTCACCAATTATATGGGTGTCACTTCAAAGTCAATATATCTATTATATGTTGAAATCCAAATTATAGTTTTGGAGTATCTCATCAAAGTCATAGGCTTGGTTATTACTGAGGGGTTTATATATATTGACACATTAGAAGAAGTGAGCTAGACTTTAGTAGTTTGTTCTAGGAGTACCACCACCTCTAACATAAGGCACAATGCCCCAATAGGTACTTATTTTGATGGCTCTTATTAGTGGCCTCTTTCTACTTGATAAGAGCAACTGATACTTTAGATTAGATTGATAGGTGTAGTGTGGGACATGTTAGATCATACTACACACTTTGTGTAAACACATAATATTTTCAAACTTTATAAATTATTGATGATTTCTCTCTTGTAAGAACCCTTCGAGTCTCAATATCTCTAAGTTCACACCTTAAAGGCCACATCAAGAAAGGGGTGTGAAAACCATTAGTGCTTTGTAAGATTATTTTACCCTATATCACCACTTGTTATCTACACAACCATATCCTATACACTTCACTAATTTTTGCCTCCTCTCTTACACACTCATCTAAGTAATTCACCAACCTACTTAGCCCTTACCTAAGCCTAAAACATTTTTTGACATTTACCAAATAAATTCAACCTAGAATAACCCTATATTCTAATTGATACTTGTACATTATGTATCTAGGTCAGCCTTGATTGACCTACACCGAGACCTAAGTTGATTTTATCAATTAATAATTTAGATTTAAATTGGGTTAACCCTATTATCTAACCTTTCAAAAAGATTTATCATTAAATTCATCTATATATACGCATTCATTTTCATCATTTAGAGAGAGAGGGAATAAGAAGAATATATTTAGCATCTACTTATCCACCATTCTACTTAAGGTGCATTGCTTATGGTTTCAATACTTTCTTAAAAGATATGGATCTTGTCTTATGGAGAATTATTTTGGATATATAGAGAAGTTTTGTAGATTAGGGCTGGTTAATAGTTGTTATCCTTACATAACACAAAAAAATCTTACAAATCACCTTGGCCAAGGGTGATATTGATGCTCAGTGGGTTCATCTTCAAAGGTAAGTATTCCTAAATTTGTTCCTCCTTTATCAAAGTAGATAGATTAGCATTTGTAATTATCTCCCATGTATTAGTATTTCCTATACATTGAATTGAATATAGATATTCTATGGACATTTACATTTCAAGTTTATTACCCTCACTTTATGCCACAATCTTTGGTGAGCACTAGATTAGATTTTATTTTACTTTGCATGTACTTAGTGAATATGGAAACATAGGTCTTAGATAGGGTTATTGCATTGTATTTATTGACTAGAGTATTTATAACCCTCTCTAATGATATTATTGTGGTAAGATACCCCTGAGTTAGGTCTGGCAAATCTATCTTCCTCATGACCCCAAATATATAAATGTATCAACAAATGGAAGTCTAATTAGGATTTATCTTTTCTGAGATAGGATTGATTAATGGGTTAGCTGCATTTTCCTTTGTATACATTCTAGTGAACTTGACATGAATAAACTCTATACATGTTTTATCTCATATATTAATTTTATTATCATATTTTATATTTTTATTTTCTCAACATTGTATCAAACCTATTGATGTCTATGTAGGTTTAAAACATAGTCACTCCAAAATGAATGTGTTTTCTTTATGTAGGTATTATCCAAACATAAATGATTGGATTGATTAGTCTAACATAGTCTTCTTATTTAGTTACAATATTACATATATATTTAAACTAGTTGATTTTATTTGTAGATTCTTTTTCAGCATGTAGGTTTTGTAGATTATGTTGACCCAATCAATTCATAGAATATTAAAATCAATACTTAAAAAACACATCATAAAATTTACAAACTAAGCATTTTCAAAACCACCAAGGTTCATTCTTACCTTCTATTTCATTTAAATTTTTTTACTTATAGTATTTATTTCCACAAGTTTTTAGTCTATAAAACTATAACCCTACAATAATCTAGGTGATTAGCTCAAAACAATTTTGTAGCTTATTTTGTATCTAGAAGACATAATTGACCTATTTCACTATGTTTTTATAGATATTACTTCTATAGAATAGTAGAAACCCTATCTAATATATTTTTTATTATTTTCATATAATGTCTCTTGAACTGACTCCATACTCTTCATAGTCAAAGGAATTAGCCTATTTTATTATCAATTATCTCACTTTTCATTTTAATTGATTGAATTCTTAGAGTAATAAACATATATTAATTAGGGGTTTTTAAATTTACCATTTCATTCACACTATTTTTCTCTTTTTCACACACTTACAAATCACTTTACACTAAAAATCATTAAACGTTTTTCTTCTCAAGGTCTACCTACTTGGATTTCATTACCAAAGGGGAAACCAACATAGTTTTATGACCAAGTATAAACACATGTTTTATGATATATATTTTCAAAGCACCCAACAATCTTATCATTATGGGATTGTGAAGGGGGTAAGACCCAATACCAAGCTAATACCATCACCAATATAGATCCTTTTCAGCCTAAACTACCTAAAACTATCCATAGATTGCTTTCTAGTTCCTTTTTATAATAACTCTCCATCAAAATAATTTTAAAAGTTATTCTAGCTTAACAACATTTATGAATGACCAATTCATTATAATTTACATTCAAGTTTTCTAATGTCTCTTTGATCATTGTATTTTGTATTGAAAAACTTGCATTAGCCAATGTTAGGTCAAGTTTTGTGTTATATGTTCTAATTAGATAAATCACATTGATATAATTGCTTATGTACTTCACTCTATTTTATAAGTTATTATCTTGAAAAAAAATTCCTATTTTTAGAATATTGTCATTCCTATCGACATAGTCTCTCATTGATTATTAGTCTTTCTTACCTTCAATACATAATCACCCTATACTAATGTGTATCCTTTTTAACGTAATTATTTTCTCTATTTGGAGTACACAATCAACCTATCTAATTGTGTATCATGTAATCTTATTTTGTTTCCCATCTTAAAACTCACAATTGACTGCCATGATTGTGTCCTTTATTCCTTGTTATGTTTTCTATTTTACAAAACACTACTGATTGGTTTGATTCTATATATTATGAAATAATCTTTATTTCCATCAATATTTTCATGTTTAAGGATAATACAAATTTAAATAAGACAAACATGATGAATTCTATCAATCCTAATAGGTTTCCAAAGATATAACTTGTGACACCCACCTTGCATGAAAGAAATATCCATGTTGTAACTCACAATTCTAATTATGGGACTCCTACCTACTCATACTTAGTTTTTAATAATTTATTATCCCTTGAATATGAGTGTGATTTATATTATAAAAATGAAATGATCTTATTAGTAAATGAATCTCATCAACATATAGGAAAAGATCCTTCAACCATTTATAGTCTCATGATATGTCCTCAAGTATAATAACCTCCTTCACCCTCCCTTACCTTATCTCACATATTCAATGAAACCAATTTAGTTGAATGTAAACCTTTTCCATCTATTATGTATCCTTCACACACCATGACATATTCTTCTATGAATTATTCAACCTCCATGCCAAGTATCTATATTAACATGGTAGGTTCAACTTATAATGGGCCTCTTCAAAAGACTTTTCCCCTCATCCATCCAACTAGTGCATATTTTGACACTAGAACTTCTCATTCTACTAGTTCCTCTTTTGATACAAATGCTTCTCATGTCACTAGTGTAGAGCATGTTACTACTCATAATGTAACTCAAGCCATTAATACTAATACCATTTCATCACATGTTGTGTACACTAGTCAAGATGCTATCCAAATTAACAACTCTTGTTACAAACACTCAATCAAATGCATAATTTTTAAACCAATAATGTAAATCAGATGATGTTGATGTAAGACCATATCATTAAATTTCAAAATCAACCTCAACAGGTTTTATAGGGAGTATAAAATATAAATACCCCCCCCCATTATAGATTCCCATGGTAACATTATCCCTCAACCATCCCTTAGTAATAAAACAATCAAACATATATAAAATGAACCTATTATACCTCAAATTGATAATATTTACATAGGATGTATCACACCCACCATCACCTATAATGGGTCCATTGATCCCAAATTAAACTTAAAGACATTTGGTAACCTTTATAAAGATTAGGTCAAGATTAAAACCTTTGACACTACCAAAATCTTGGCTAAAACACTCAAAATAAATGCTTTAGATTGGTATAATCAATTAAAAACCAATTCTATCACTATCCTTGAATAATTGTTTAACTCATTAATCTAAGAATTTCAAACTAGTGATCTTCCTAAGAACAACTCAACTCACTTTACAAGTTTTAAACAAATTGAAACTAAAAATGGTAAATACCTTCATCAAATGATGGAATAAAATGTCTAAAAAATGTGATCATAATATGGTGGATGACAAATTATTCCACTTATTCACTAATGCTCTGTACCCTAAATTTCAATATTGGGTTATGACTCTCTCTCCAATAACTTTGGAAGAAGCCCTTAACTAAGTTAAGAGACAAGACTTCCTCATGCATCAATTTAAACCATCTCAACCTATAAAGGGAACTTGTCTGCTCATTAAAAAACAAACCATCATGCAACCAATAATGGTGTTACCAATAACTATGAAAATATTCATAATATCTAAGAAGTCACTCCAAATAACACTATGGATCATAGTTGCCTATAAACAACACTCCTACTCTCCTACATTTTCCAACACCAACCACACTAATGTTCATAAAAAATTATCCTTAGCCAAGCTTCAAAATAATCTTCCAAGACATATACCAAGAGATATTTACCCCACTCATCCAATAAAATCATGGTATGATCCAAACAAATTTTGTTGGTTTCATACATGTTAGGGCCACTCTAATGAGATTTGTAGATAATTATGTAAACTAGATATGGATTTTTTCTTGGTTCAAAAGTTGATCATGAAAACTTATTCACAAGTGTCAAAAATAATATGACATAACTTTTAAATCCAATATTTAAATCAAGTTAACTATCATCTTGATATATACAAATATCCTCTTCCCAACCATTAAGATAGATTTGACAATCCTACTACAAACAATGTTGAAAGTAGTATAGAACTCACTACTAATGAATATAATGTGGTTAATATGACTAACATGTGAAGATTAGTTGATTTTATTGACTCCAATCCCACACTCATGCATCATACCTCTCAACCATTCCATGTCATTTAGTACACTCCCCATCCTACCTAATGGAGTTGGGTCAAGAGGACCTTATAACCTTCCAAGAACCAGTCTCAACATCTCAACTTGATTATACCTCTCATACTATCTCTTCTCTTCCCCCAACATCCACACACCAAAACAACATTTCCTAGACTTCCAATATTATTTATTTAACCCAACCATAGGAAATACCTCAACCAACCATCACACCACTTCAAGTCAATCAACTTGTTTGTGATTAACCCAAGTCAACTACACCCTATCAACATAATTTTAATTTCACTTCCAACCTTACTTTATAGGATCTCTTGTAAAATTATACACTTATATCTAAAACTCCACCCATGGGTTATGATTAATGGAATCCCATTATATAAATTTCTCATCGCCCATCTCAAATACCTTTCCTTGAAATAGTTCAAACTTACCCATATCATAGAGAATATCTAATGAAATTTCTATTTAAAATGAACATCCCTTATCCTCCTCTAGTAGGATGAAAAACTACCTTATCTGGATATGAATATAGTATCATTAAATAATGTGAAGAGATGTCCATACATGTTGATGATATAATGGATAATTATCTTTACCTTAAGTTTCCTATCGCTTCCATGATTCCTGATGAGATTCTTCTTCATGAAGATGATCCTCCTCTATTCATTAGTATCTAATTTGGTGATATCTAAACTAATCATAACTTAATTCATGAAGGTTTAGGTACTTATGTTACCTCCCTTAATTTAATTAAGACACTTTTATATTTTTAATGTAATCTCAAATCTACATGTAGCACCTATCAAGGATATGATAGAAAGTTTATGCCTCTAGGTTGTGTTTATAATCCCATCACTATCCTCTTGTCACTATCTACATGAACATTATTATCTTTCACTTTATCCTCTCTTATAACATATTACTTATTCAACCTTGTATTCATCATATGAGAGCATTCTCCTTATCTATATGCCAATACATCAAATTCCCCTATAATGAAGCTATTTACAAGATTCAAGGAGACACGAACCCTTGGAATTTTGAAAAATTAAAGAATGTGGTGTCTTTAAAACTCCTATAATTGAAAATTTGACTAGTATCCCATTTATAGAATCTAAAATCTTTAATTATACCATTAATTCCACTCATGGATATAATGGTCACCTTAAATTAATCAGGAACATTCCACCTAGCCTCATCGATTCTAATGATGATGATCTAGATGAGATTAAACTCAAGATCAAAACCTCTAATTTATCCCCTCATATCATTGCCTAATTTCCTCCTTCTTTTCAACCTTGATCTTGTCAACCACCTATCAATGATATACCTATTGTCATAACCAAGACTAGACATTCTATCCATCACACATCTTCTGATGACTAAGTCATACCTACATGTACCATAAACTTGAATACACCTAACTATGATGATGGCTATGATTGAGATGACCCATTTTTAGCCAATCTTGTCCAAGCTAGAAATAGAAATGTTATAATTCTTTTATATCCCACTTATTTATTTCAACCTTTTCATTCATCTTTTAGCATTACTTCCTTGATAGTACTTACTACTAGTATTATTCATATTTATCACAAAGTAGAGATGAATAACTCACATGGTACACTTATATTTATAGTAGAACCCCTTAATAAAATGCTCATGGATCATGCCATGATAGGTCCTTACAACTTTACTAGATATCAAGATACTTATAGTTTACTTCCTTTTGAGATGCTAGATATTATTCTTAAGCCTTCCATGTGATTAGCCTCACCTTTAGCTAAGCCTAGGTTGCTTTCTACTCTTGATCTAACTTTAGATGATCCTCATTTAGCTTCTATTCTAATCCCACCTTCCCTGGGTGATGGCCTTATATTGTTATCACATCTTGATCTCATGCCCATCTAGTGGGCTGATCAACCTTATTATGATATCCACAAAGTTTTTGGTCATCGGATCAAATATTTCTAGTTATATCATCTACCCTAACTTTTCCTTCCACTTCTTCAATAATTCGGCCCCCAAATCCTATTAGTAAATATATTTGTTCCTTCCATGGGATAAATAACCACTCTTACACTCATTACCATAAACTTATATAGTATATTGAGACATTGCATCTCACCATTGATCAGCCCAAAGACTCAGATATACCTCCTCCTAAGTTATTACTAGAATATATACCTAAATATGGGGAGGTATATTATTCTTAGCACTAGTGTGGTACACATATTATATCCATCACTATTGGGTTTTATAATAACACCTTCATGCTCACCCATATTAAACACCTACACCAACTATTCCTCCTTCCACATGTCACCCATATAAGAAGGCTCCTCCGTTTCCATTGGTGTCACCTCCTTCTCATCCTAAAAATACTATTATAATTTAGATGCCTATTAATATTATTGATTATATTATACATAATATTCCTCATGAGAATCATCCTTTAAATAAACTTACATTTTTATTTGATGAGATTTATAAGGGAGTCTTTACACAAATTTCCATGATGATTTATGAGACTCTAGCTACCATCAAGATCCATCTTCACAAAGATGTTTCAGATGTCATGGATAATATTTGTGGTTACATTTATTATCATTTGTGAACACATCATGATGTTCTTTCACATTGTTATTTATTATGATTTTGGATTATATTTGTGATCCATTTTTTATATATCTTATACACTTGAATATGTGTAAAATTTGGTTTCACTTATCTATTTTACATGGATCATTATATTATGTTTTGTGTTTTATATGATTTCATTTAATTTCCTATTTATTATGGTTTCTTATTATTATTTTAATTATTTCACACTTATGTTTATGAGTTTACTTCTTGAATGGATTATTTTACCTTTTACAATGATTTTTTATTATCTTATCTCACTCAAAAATCATATAATTATTATTGTGACTTAGTTATAAAAACCTTGATTCCCTTAGTAATCTCTTTCTACCATATGATCAGTTAGAAAACAAGATGTCTCATTGTACTTATATTTATGGATATACTTTGGATATCCCTTTGTTAATTTATCTTACTTTCACATACAAAGTATACATATGGTTAAAACTTGATATTACATACTAGTTTATAGGTAAGCCTAAGTGTTTAGTCAGTCATATATTTGGATACTTAGCTTCCTTTAACAAAAGTATAAATATCATTTATGTGTATCAATTATATCACTAATGCTATTTATTTCAAATCCATATGGAGAATGAGTCATAAAATATATAAAAAGGTTAAAATCCAAATTATTTAAACAAAAAATAGTGATTCAAAATGAAACATACAAATTTAAAAGTCAAATCAAACTAAAAGACATGATTCATAGCACATTAATATTTCTAATCAAATCTCAAACTACATAATTGGCCTCAAGATAGAGTTGAGGTCCATTGGGGTGTGGTAGGCTAGTAGATATAGATAGGAGAATAAAAAATACTTAATTGCTACCTACTTTCTCACATAAGTACCAAATATTTACAATAGATTAATGGATCTATACGAGGTCTTGAAGAATGGGGAACATGTTATGACAAGGTAATTCAATTTTAATTTTATTTTTAATATAACTAACATGAGTTAATCTTAGTATATCATCTATTTGCCTATATATATTTGTGTTTATTATGAGTAGGTATCATTTGTATTTTGATGGTCACTAAACTCTTAGTGTCTCTCTTTTGTACATATTAATCCTCATGTTTCTTGAGGTCTTCTCATAGATGCTAACATCATGATTTTTCACATTACCTCTTTCATTACAACATTCCTAATACTTACCCTTGAGAAATATTATTTTTTTAACTAATCATTTTCCCCTAGGGTTTCCTTTTGTGAATTGTAGCATAAGACCATGTAAAGGACCATATTGTCCTAAAAAATTACCATAATAAAACATTTCATTATTACAATTCACCTCATCAGTGTTCTCCTTGTGAGTTTTAATGTAAGATCATGGATAGGACCAGACCCTCCTTACAAATTACCACATTACAAACATCTTTTTAATTCCCATAGTTGTTTTAACCTCACTGGTGTTTCCTTTGTGAGTTGCAGTCTCAGACCATGGATATGACTAAGCCATCCTAATATAATATTACAATACCTAGTTCATAATATAACCAATTCAAAATGAAATTACATGTTTCAAATTTAAGATAAGTAGTGTTTGATTATTAGTTACATGTCATTGACATACTTCCTATTTTGATTTAGTATTTTTTATGATTACTTCATAAGTCTTTCAATTTTATCTTCTTATTTCTCATTTGCATGTATGTTTAAAACCATTTTATTAAAAATTTCATACATCCTAACTTGATTTAGTATGGTTGGTTGAATTAATTGTTTTGTTTTTATACCATTAGTTTTAAATGTGACTTCTAATTTATTACAACTTTACATACTTCCCCACATGATATATTGTGATATTTTTTATTTAAGTGCAAATATTTTACATGGTTTGAAAAAATTTGTTTCCCTTTTTACCACATTGGTTTGTTATATTTATTCATCTTTTATTTTTACACATTTCCCATCATGATATAGTGTGTATTACATTTATTCTGATTACTTATACTTTTCAAAATCAATTTTGTCTTATTATTTTTAACCATGAATGTGTATCACATTATGCTAGAAAATAAAACACACATCACATATTTCCCATAACATACACAAAAAAATAAAAATACATGTACTAAAAAGGAAATATATACATGCATCCACATCCAAATCCAAGTATAACTCATAAGATCAATGAACTACCAACATCAACATCAACACACACACACACACACATATACATACATACATAAATACATACATACATACATACATACATTATATATATATATATATATATATATATATATGTATGTATGTATGTATGTATGTATATGTGTGTATGTGTGTGTGTGTATGATGTGATTTATAAAATATAAAGTACAAATTATAATAGCTACAACTCTAAGGTTATACTCCATCCTGTCAATCATGTGGCCTAGCCATATGACCCATATATGCTTTTGACTAACCCCTCTAAATGGTGTGCTATAAAATGTAGTTTGAGATCTAAATCCATAAATATATCCCTATATGGTGGCCACCTAGGCCTCTACCAGTTTAAACTAGATTATAGTCTCCAGGTGTGTGACTTAATCCTATGCTAAGGCATACCATGCTTGGGCCTCTATAGTGCCTACCCCTATTGATGGATGTAATCCATCACCTTGTGCCTATAATTTCAGTGTAGACTCTCCCACCAGTCTATACCAAATCATGTAATCTAAGGTAGATTAAACATAATGATCATCCAAAGTGGTAGGATCATATGGTGACAACACCCCATCTAAAGGGTCATGATGTGTATTCATAACCAAGGATTTGCATTTGACTTCCTCTACTATAGGATATACAAAATAAAAAACCAAATGTCCATCATATTTCATATATATATATATATATATATATATAATGTGTAGCTTCTTTAATGAGCTCATGGTAGCTTATACCGCCTTTATCATGGTAATTTTTGTATGCCCTCCTATCCTACATCCATAACCTTGATGTCATCTCCTCTAGTCCCCATTGGTTCCTGTTATTATGCTTGACTAGCCCATGGTCTATCTTATTAAGGCTTGATCACTGATATCTCCATAGGTACTATTCCACCTCCTCTCCCTCTCAACTCTCTATCATGTCATGACCAATATGCATGCACTATTAGAGGAGGAATTCCTAGTTATCTAAGTACATGAGCCACAAGATGAGGTTCTACCCATTAAGTGTAGTGTCTTGTGATCTACACGTGTGCCAAACCTATAGCAATAGTAGCCCAACTTATCAATATTAAAGCTATGTGAGTGTATGGATACAACATTATATCCTCTCATGTGATAGTCGACAATGATGAAACATGGGACATGTCCTATGATACATAGTCCTACCTCCATCAAATGATCTGAGATAACCTATTATTGACTAGATGGGGCAACCTAGGTAGTCGATACATAGGGAATCTCTCATATATCCATATGCTCAAAAAAATATTAGGTCTTACATCTTCTATCACTGAGATAACATCCCATACATATTATGCATGATCTCAACCTATATGATGTAAGAAAGAGCATACAACCCTCCTTGATCAAAAATTAATTAGAACAAGACTATCACATATAGTGTTACCTTTCTATTAGACTTATGACATAACTCTCATGCTATCAAAAGCTCTATCATAGCCTTATAGATATCTATAATGGATGAGATATTAACATCAGACAAACTCACACATAATTCAAGATATATTGTGTCCAAACTTTTATCCCATTGAGATAAGCCACATCTATTGTCCTCTAACTCTAGTGTATCATAAATCACCAATGTCCCACCTATAAGAAGTCTAAGAAATGCATGGCCATCCTCCAAGGTGAATTCCACCTCTATGGTATCCCCCACCACCTCCCACTTAAAAGTATTAGTCAATTATTCATGTACTCTTAGGAATATAATAATGAGATCAACACTTGGTGGGATCCATCTCATATCCATAATACCTCAGAAGCATAAGGTGACTAATTGAGCTCTATCCACATCTGCTAATCACTCCAATAGATCTAGTATCCAAGATGCATCCACTAGGTGATAAAATATCTGGCATCTCTACAAAATATCAAATAATAGAGGATTTTTTAGATATTGATATCATACTAATTAAAATACATTCTTAAATATTCTAAATTTTTTATAAACTAACTACTTCATCAAATAGTTTGATCTATTTTTATTATTTTCTACACAATCAGCCTATTTGTTACTAAATCAACCCTATCATAGTCTTTCCATATTACATTGGCCCACTGGTTCATAGTGAGCCTTTTTGTTTAGATGATATCAACCTATTTGATAGTAAATCACCCTTTTTCTAGTTCTAGCATACTACATTGACCCTTTGGTATGTAACCAACCTCTATTAGCAAATTGTATTAGCCACATAATACAAATTGCATCAACTAGAGTGTAATATGTTGACCATCCTCCTATTTCTAACTATATTGGCCTACTGCTACATACTCAACCATATTTTGTGATATTATATCAACCCATTTCTATGTAGACAACCCCCTATTTTTCTCTCACATTTCAAACTAAGTCAATAGGGTTGAATTTTTTCTTTGTCTATGGTGAATTTTTGATCATTTACCATAAATGCCTTAGACATTTATTGGTTCAATATTTTCTTACCCAGTACCCCTTTCTACCCCCAGTCTACCTAAAATTTTTATAATGTCAATTTCAGTGTCTATATTTTTCCTACCATTGAATTTTATATATTTAGCTTAGTTTTAATTAAAATTTCTCAAAAATTTGAAATTCATGCTTTATTTCCATGTTGCACCCATTACGACCATTATGCATCCCCCATGTCATAGTTGTCATATCCTCACCATGGTCACTCTTTAGGCTCACACTAGGTCTCCCAAAGTAATTTTTTTCTCAAAATAATAAAAATAACAAATGAACTAATTTTCACCCTATTTATATTTACTATTCAAAATTATTTACTTGTCAAATATTTACACTCAGATTCTATTTTTAGACCATATATTTATTTCTACTACCTATTTTTGTGAACGTCAAGATGTTATATAATATTAACATTAGAGAGAATATTTTCACATATTACATGTATATTTCAAAAACAATTGATTTTTTGCGAATTTATATAGGTTCACTGAATGTTATCTACATTAGACACCTTCACATTTCTTTCACTTCCTTATTTATAACACTAAAGTAAAGGTATGTATTTTGAAATTATGTAATTTCATTTATCTTATTCACTTATTATTGAAATGTATATATCTTTAGATTTATGTGTTATGTTCTTTTCCCAAAGCACCATCCCATGTTACACCTACATGACATATGATGAGATTTGAGTGGGTAATTGTATACACATAATATTTTCAAAATTGATCAATTATTGATGTTGTTTATCTTGAAGTAACCCATTAAGTCTCAATTTATCTAAGTGAATACCTTAAAAGGTGCATTAGGAAAGGGGTGGGAGGACCACTGGTGCTTCACAAGATTGTTGTACCCTATACCATCACTTACTATCTACACAACCATCTCCTATACACTTCCCTAAGATTTTCCTCCTCTCTTACACACTCTTATAATAAATTCACCACCTTAATTAGCCTCAATCTAAGCCTAAAACCCTTTTTGACATTTATTGAACAATATCATCTTGGGTTGACCTTGTATTCTAATTGGTACTTGTACATTACATGTCTAGATGAGCCTTGGCCAACCTAGATTGGGGCCTAACTTGATTTTATCAATTAAATATATAGAGTTGAATTGGGTAGAATCTATTAGCTAAAATTTCACAAAGTTTTAGAGTTAGATTTAGCTATATATACACATCCATTTATGTCATTTAGGGAGAAGGAATAAGAAGAATAATATATTATGCATATGGTTATCCACCATTATAATTGAGGAACATTTATTATGGTTTTAAATACTTAGTTTGGAGATATAGATCTTGTCTTGTGGATAAGTATTTTGTATACATAGATAATTTTTGTAGCTTAGGGATGACTTATCTTTGTTATCCTTACATACCACAATAACCTCTTGTGAAGCACCTTGGCAAAGTGAGAGATTGAGGCTTGATAGGTTCATCTTCAAAGGTAAATATTCCTAAACTTTTTCCTCCTTTGTTAAAATAGATAGATTAGCATTTGTAATTTTCTCCCATACATTAGGATTTACTATACATTTACTTTAGTGTAGATCTTATATGCATGTTTAATTTGTATGCTTATTAGCCCCACTTTATACCACAATATTTAGTGATTACTAGATTAGGTTTTGATTTAATTTTCATGTACTTAGTAAATATGAAAAAATAGGACCTAGATAGGGTTATTACGTGGTATTGATTGACTAAAGGATTTGGAACCTTCTCTAATGATATTATTGTGGTAAAATACCCCTTAGTGAGGTTTAGTAGATCCATCTTAGTCACGAACCCAAATGTCTAAATCCATAAAAAAAAAGTGGAAGTATAAGTAGGATTTATATTATATGACCTAGGATTGATTAATAGGTTAGCTACATTTCCTTTGTATCCACTTTGCATGGGGCCTAGTCATATTAGTGTAGTTGTATAGAGATACACACATGATTATATACTAGATAGGGTGCATAATTGGGTATAGTACTCTTCTCCAAGTCTAGGATTAGAAATGTATTTATATAAAGTGGCATATTATAAAGTTATTTTAGTTTCTACCTAAAGATTCAATATCCTATGGATGAGTTCAAATAGGTGTAGGGGTCCAAGGCCACTATGGGTGTTTATGCTTTTGAAGGTATAGTAAGAACTAGTGGATTAGCCAAGTAGGTATTTAATCCTTCAAAAGATTGATAAGAACTTGGATCCCACTAAAATGTAATGCCTTTATTAAAAAGGTGAGTGAAAGGATGACACTTATCATCTAACTAAGAAATGAACCACCAAATATAGTGAATCTTACCCTATAGGCTACAAAATTTCTCTAAATTAGATGGTGGAGGAATCTCCACAATGGCTTTGACTTTAGTAGGATCAAATTTTATGCCCCTATCAAAAATATTGAACCCTATTAGTTTTCCTAAAGTGACACAAAAGATGCACTTATTTGGATTTATATACACAATATATTCATGAAGTCTCTCAAAGATTCTTTGTAGAACATTAAGATATCCTACTCATGTTTTATATTTGGCCAAAATATAATCAATGTGTTCCTAAAAAATGTTGTGCATCATGTCATGGAATATTATAGTTAAGGCATGCTAATAGGTTTGATCAATATTTTTCAAGATAAATGGCATGACTTGATAGTAGAATGCTCCCTAGTGAATTTTGTTTTATGCAAGTCCTCTGACATAATTTTGATTTGATTGTATCCTGAGAATCCATCTATGAGGGACAACATCACATATCCTATCATTGAATCTATGATCATGTCAATGTTGGTTAGAGGAAATTCATCTTTTGGGAATGATTTTTTGATGTCTCTAAAATTAGTACACATGCAAATGCCTTGTTATTTCTTATTGACTGGTATACTGCTTGATATCCATTAAGAAAAATATAGTGGTTTGATGAAGCTAGCTCTCAATAAATTTTCTTTATCTTTCTTGATTAGTATAGTGATGCCTGGATGCATTTAATAAAAAAAAATTATTTATTGAGTTGGCATATGGGTGTACCACAAGTCAATGCAATACTAAATAAGGGCCTATGTCTAGCATATCTGAATAAGATCATGAAAATATATGAATGAGCTCCTTCAAGATAGTAATGATGAAATCACACTCCTTCACAGTGGGATACATTATTAGATAAACTATCTTTGGGTCATCATAGGTACCAATATTCACTTATATGGTATCATATACAATAAGTGTAAATCCATCCTTTAAAATAGGCAAAAGTGAAGGGAATTGATATTCTTTATCACTTTAGGATATATAAGGCCCAATCATGTAATAAGAATATAAATCTACCATTTATAGTAGTGACCAATTGATAAATTATTTAATAAAATATTGAACCAATTGTGCATATATTTGGTGCTCTTCTTAACTGATACTAGAACTAATGGTAATTCTTGAACTAGGATGACTTTGAGCTTCTTTATGAGATGAGAAAACTTCCCCATATAAGGGCACATAAAATAGGTTTTAACCCATGGACTTGTATTTATATTTACTTTTTCCCTAACCTAAAGGTGCCTAAAAATGGTTTTCACATAAATATCTTGATGTTTAAATTTGTTCATGACCAAGGAAGTTTTCCTTCTCTCCAAATTAGGAAGTAAGATCAAAGTGGAATTTAAATCCTTATTTTCCTACTCACCATCTAGAAACCCATATTGAATACCCATTAATTCAATAATATATCTTTCATTATAAATATAATCAAATGGTATAATCAATTATTGTTGGTCCCAATCGATGACACTCAAATGATGAATGAAAAGGGGATAACAAGGCATAATGTTAAGAATAAAATTGGTATAAAAAAGGTTGGTGTTTACAATCTCATTATAGGAACTATAGTGGTAATTTGAATCAATAATATGAGTCTCTTCATTAGTTGATGAAGTAATGTCACTCTCTAACATGATGAGACCACCCACAAGTGGTGTAAATCCAAGGTCTTAACTTTATATATGCATTACCATAGGTAATAGCTCAAGAATGCCTTGGGAACTTGACCCTAATCTTTTTCCTTTATAATCTACATTATCAATGATTCTATTTGGTATGGGGTATTTAACACTCTAAAATTAATTATAAAAACCATCACTATAAAACCAATATCCCTTAGCACTGGTGGTTTGATCTTAATTAGGTGCCATATCTAGTACAAATATAATTGGCTCTTATAAAGTGGATTGGTATTTATTTTGCCAGATCATGTTGGGCTTACCAATAATAGGTTTGGATCATCTATATGACTTAGGATATTTAGGTAATTTACCAAGATGGGAGGTATCTTAAATGAATTATGTGGAAATACCCTCATCTTTGATAGTAAAATGAGAATAAATATTGTTAGAAGGTGAATTGGAAGAAGTGGAGGCAAGGTCATTAAAATCAATATAGATGGATTTTAGAGATTTATGAACTACTACTTTATTCCTTTTATCCAAACAATTAGTTCATGGGTAATATATTTATTTTCCATACTTAGCCTATAAGTGCTTGAAATAATGATATGGTTGAAGATCAGCATGGATAGTGACTTCCAACTCAGAATGAGGGATCTTGATGCACTAATGCAAGGTAGAAGGTACAAATTGTACTTTGTGGATCTAAGAACAACCTAGAAGTAGATTATAGGGAAGTTATATGTAAATAAAAATATGTGATGTATCATAGGTGATAGGCCAAAAAATTATAGGTAAATAGATTATTCCTAAAGAATCTCTCTCTACATTATCATAGGCCTTGATCATAATGGTGTATGATTGTATATCTTCATATTTGTATCCCAAATTTTGGATCAAATTTAATGAGGTTATGTTTAATTTGGAACCATTATTTATAATAACCCTATTGACCTTGTGATAGGTAATGATGACTTCAATATACAAATATTTTTTGTGTAGGGGACCAAAGGTTGACATGTCTCATTGGTCAAATATGACCTATTGGCCTGGACACAAATTTTCCACAAGTATTTGGAATTAATTTAGATCAACATCATTTAGAAACTTAAATTATTTATTGAGAAGTTGTTTAATATTGGTGAACCATTAAGTAAAACACCCATTCAAATATCCATCTTGTATTGGTTAGTTTCTATTGTAAGTATGCAAATACAACTGAGATAATTAATCATAACACTTTAATATTTCTCCCTAAGGTGAGCTATAACCAATAAAACAAAGAAATCAATACACAAAGATGAACAATAAATTAACCTTTATTTAAGACTCCCTTTTAGGGATTATTAGGTAAATGCATGCTCAATTTATGGATATAAGAGTCTCTATCAATGCATGTATTTAATTAGATAACACATCCCATTGTATAATTTAGATTTATTCACTTTGGATGAAGAATATCAAATTTTCTTAGTAGTAATTTGGAATTATTTCTTTTCACATAAAATCTTAATAGAAAGTGGTCAGGGCCCTTATATTTATAGTTTGAATGGAATGATATGGACCATCCATATTGAGATCAAGATGTGTGATCCAGAATCCATTTAATTTTAGAGATCAATTGCAATAAATTTTGCAATTAATATTTGGAGGAATGGAGTAATTAATAAGCATGGTTTACATAGATAAAATATTTATGGCATTGATTAATCATGGCTTGCATTTTGATTTTTGACCACTTATGTCATTAATGATGTAAATTTTTATTGAATTTATATTTTTTAAAATTATATATTAGATAATTTTATAAGGTTTTTTACTTAATCATTTAATTCAATTTAGTTAACTAATAAAATTTGATTAGGTTTTTACTCCTTATAATTAAATTAATTTCCATGCACTATTGATCAAAAACATTAATTTTATAGGTTGTAATTTTATTAGATATGAATAAAAATAAAGTAATTATTGCATATAAGATAATGCCCCAATTAGGGACATATTTACATGAATTAAGAATTACATGTGACATTTATGGATGAATCAAGTCATTTTTGTGATTTGGTGTAGTTTGTGCCTTATTGCAGGAAGTCATTTATGCTTGAAATTTTGACATGGCAATGGTGAGTATTATATGTCTATAGGGACATGCTTAGGAATCATGTTCTCCACACTTTTCATAATTATCAGCTTTAGTGGGGGCATGCCATATGGACATGCAATCCACGCATTCAAAATTTATATATTACAATGATGGCATGCTTTGAAAGCATGTTATCCACATTTATTCAGTGTTTAATACTTATACTAATTTGTAAGTTTAGTGGGGGCATGCTATATGGAGATGGATTACACACATTCAAATTTTATAGATTATAATGGGAGCATGATTTATAATCTTGTTCTCCATATTCATTAAATATGGTACTTATATAAATTCATAAATTCAGTGGCGACATGCTTTGGAAGCATGTTATCCCCACCTACTTAGTGTAGACACCTAAAACTAGCCACAACTAACTTCTGACTAAACTTCAGATTAGTTCCTACCAACAATTATGAATTAAGCCTAAGAATCCCTAAAAATCCCAAAATTATCCATGAATCATTCATAAAAACTCAAAATCATGTTGAGGCATCCCCATTTAGGATACTAACCTGTATGTAATAATAACCTCTCACGTAGTTTTCCCTAATCACCTTGTAACATAACAACTATCAATTTAGTCGATGGACCCATTAAGTGGGGAAAATAATTAAATATTGAAAGAGATAAAATTATAACCAAAACCAATTAAAAAATTAAATAAGATTAAATTCTTAGTTGAATTATCCATTTGTAATTACTAAATATCTGAAAATGAAAATTCCAAAATTCAAAATATCAAGCCTTTACATCATCACCTTTATTAGTCATCAAGATCATTGAAAATATCCTAAGATATCTAATTTGAGATCCATGCATAGTAATTTAAAATCATAATTACATGAAAAATATTAACTCAACTGGAGTTATTCTCAACTCACCTAGGGTTAGTTTGAACCCATTCATGTTTAAACTCAACCTTAACTCATCATGGGTGAGAGTTAATTCTTGAGTCTATAAATGTAAGGCCATACAACTACATTTGTAATATTAGATATTGTAGAGTTATTATGTAGCATTTACACCATAATACTAATGAAATTAATTTTACCATGCCCAAATATTAATCTAAACAATCAAATCCAAAGTGCCAAGGAGAGAAAGAGCAAATCAAGTTTCATTGCCAAAGACTTCTTGATGCACAAACCAAGCAAGCCATTTAGAGATCCAATGAAGGTAAAATAAGGTGTTATTTTATGTTTTTTTCATGTTTTTGTATGTTTTCTTATTACCTAAGCTCTCCATAGTGTTTAGGCTATAGGTGTTAGGATTTTAGTTTGTTATTTTTAGTTTTATTTCTTAAACTAACACAAAACTAACCTCCCCTCTACATATTCATTGTCCATATGTTGACATTCTCGATGGGATAAAGAATCCCATATAACCAAATATATTGATGTTCTAATTTTATTTTTTCTAATGGATGCATAAAAATATTCAAAATTTAAATTTTGACTTCATTTTTTATGTCTTTCTATTTTAAGCAAGTCTCAGGTTGTAGGGATCAATGTTGTTTTTTAGTCATAGGTGACAAAAATCAATGCTAATTTTATATGTCAATATCAATCACTATAATTGATCATGATGTATGTGTGAAAAACAAAACATGAAAATAACATACCTAATGAGGGTTTTACATGAATTTTCTAGTTTTCATTCTATGTTTGAGGACTAACATATTATTTGTCTAACATATTTCTTTTAGGATCTATTGAGATATTTTGGTTTTTATCTCATTTTGTTAACCATTTTTCTATCTAAACATAATTTTTGTGTGTGTATTTTATAGGTAAATGTTGATGATCTACTTAATCAATGTTGATCTCTATAATTAAAATTGATTCCTATGTGGATCGATCATGATTGATCTCTGAGACAGAAAATAGAAAACTTGAGAGCTAATTTTGAAATGTTATTTTATCACTTGACTTTGAGATTATAAAAAGGAAAACCCTATAACAAATTGCATTTCTAAAGTGAAACAAGAAAATTTTAATCATGGTTAAATCTTACGAATATGGTATTTGGTGCTTAAAATGGAACTAGTTATTTCCATCTCTTAGTTGTTTTTGAAGTTTTTTCAATTTTTATCAACTAATGCCAAGGGGATCAAATTTCAAAACATTTTTTTTTTTGGTTTTATAAAATGAACTTTAACATTAATTTAATATTCATAAGAGTTTCATTTTATACTTGTTTTTTGAAATTTTTTATTTTATCGAAATGAATTATGAATGTATGATCTCCCTTTGTCCCCTTAAAGGAACTCGGGTGACCAAAAATGTTCACTATTCTCCTTAGTCTCTTTAATACAAAATCATGGAAGGAATTCACTAAGGCCCTCCCCAAAATCTGCATGATTTGCGCAACTCCTTTCACTTGTCTTTACTTTCATGCATTTTGTCTTGTGGATGGGAGTTCATCGCCTCCTCACAAGTTCTCTAGGGAAGAATTCACTCAAGAATTCATCTCTTGAAATTATTTCAACCACACTCCATGGTGGGGCATATAAATTGAGTGTGACCCATTGGGTTGCTTATTTTGAGTGGTTAAAATAAGCTCCGTTAGTGGTACTTGGCCTTAGAATGTAGGGACAACTTAGACATCACACTAAACTTAGTAATTGATGGATGTAGTGTTTATGAAAAGGACTAGAATTTTTCATAACAAGTTGGTTGATTTATATCTAAATGATTTGAATATATCTCCAGTATTAACCACACTTGGGACCATCTAGAAATGAAAAAAAATTGATAGTTTAGAATAACCCCACTTGTTGTAGTCATATTGTTGATGCAGTGCAAGTAGCCTAAAGTTTCATGTGATCATATAAAATCTTGAGAGAATAGCGGGCCTAAATATCCTAATTTTCATGTGTATTTACTTTTTGGATTAACAATTAAAATCCTCTCAAGAGTAAGTATATAGAGAGAATTTAGTAGTACTATACAACCTTGTTAGTTTTAGGATTTAAGACATTACACTTATGTGTTTATGCCATTTTTTAATTTTTACTCACATTTTCTTGAGCCTAAATATTTGTTTGTCATACCACATATAAAAATAAGTCTTGTTTACACATCATTTCTTTGTTTGAAGAGGTATTATGCAATCTATTTGACATCACACCTTTGCCTTAGCCATTTTATCAAACCTTTATTTGTGTGTGTCATTTAGTTGAAAGGGGGTGTTTTTAAACTACCCAAATCATTCCAAATATTGTGACTTAGATTCTTAAAATGAAGCCTTTGTCATATATTTAGAGAATGCTAACTTCATTACACTACTTGAATTATTTCAAAGAATTGTTTCCTTGTGTCAAAATTACAATGTCAAAACCATGTGTGCATTTTGGATCTATACCTAGTATTGTCATGTAATTAATTATTGTTTATATTGTTATATATTTTAAGAATACTAATTTTCTATGTTAAGTTTGAAATTAGCCTTGATAAGTTCAGATCCTGACATTGATTGCTTTATATCTAGGCCTTGTGTAATTTTGGCTTAGATAATTTTTCCTTTCACTTTTGGGTTGTGTAACTTAGCTTATATTCTCTATTCAATTTTAAAACCATTTTTGTGCCTAGATTTGGGAAAGTATCCTATCTTACATATGCCTAAAGTTCCATGTCTTCTACTAAATAATCAAGTATGTCTTTAAAATTTGAATGCATAGTTTGTGTCAAAGTGTTTCAATTTTATTAGATTAAATTTATTACCTTTTGGACCTTATTTTTTTTAAGTACAGCCTTTTTCCTTTTCCAAAAGACCTAGAAATTCCTATTTTAAGCCTAGATTTTATGCCTTGTTTTCCAAAAGACCTAGAAGCCTTTGTTTCTTTAGACCTAGTTTAGAATTGTTTGAAACAATTTTTAATGAAAGTTTGTCATTTTAGTTTTTATTCATCCACTTGACCCTTTTATGTAAGAAATTTGATGTTATATATTTGGTGTTTGAATATTTTATACCAAGTTTTAGCATAAACCTTTAAGAGATACATATCCACTCTTAGACCAAGTTAGACTATGTTAGACCATTTATCCTTTAGAGCTTATTTTTTAAAGTTTGTAGAACTCTAGTCCTTTTACCAAAATGGTCATCATTATTTTGGATATGTATCATTACACCTATAGTAGATACATGTAAAATCTCAGTTATGATGATTTTATTCAAGGCCCACATGGTGATGATGTAGTTTATGAGATAGATCCTTATCCTCCTTACAATACTCAATTGGGAGAATAAATCCAAGATCCTCAAGCATAGTATTTGGTGATATCTTCTTTGGGATAATTAACATAACAAGTTTGTGCCTTCAATTCTAATGGTACATGATCCCACACCTATACCATTACTCTCCTTCAAATTATGTGAGCAAAAAAACTCCATAGCGTCCAAGGATTACCATTACAAGACCTCATCCTTTAGCTTGTGTGAGTAACCAAGCTTCACAATGCCTTTCCATTACCATTCTAGGATCTCATCTTTTAGATTGTGCAAGAAACCAAGCTTTGCAATGCCATACCATTACCATTATAGGTCCTCATCCTTTATATTGTGATAAAACCAATCTTTGCATTAATCTACCATTACCATTCAAAGCCCTTCCAAGTATGATATCTCATTATCCCAAAAAGGTTGTGTAATTAAGTCTAGATGGATTATAGTTACCATTATAGACCAACAACTAATCTTTTTAAAGTCTATATTAGATGTTCCTATTTATAAAGAGGACATTACTCAATCAATGACCATTCTTCATCTAGTGCCAACCTTCTGCAACTTTAGAAAATCCATGCTAGTATTCAAGCCACAACAAAGCCAATCAGTACCTCTTCAAGAGTCATCAATTAAAGACCAAGATGTGTTTAAAATTGGCATTTTATAGTTACTTGTAAAATAAGGAAAAGATAACTAGCTAGTCTAGGATATTTTTATTAAAACACCTATTTGTAATGAGTCAACCTTTGAGGAATCACCTTTTGATACTATCCCTATTGTTGAGAAGTCTCCCTTTGACAAACCAGTCTTTGTCGAGTCACTTTTTAATGATTATAATCACATTTGGGAAAATAAATATCTCAACCATTATCCTATTTTAAAAGAGCCTCTATTTGACAATATAGTCTCTATGGAGTTGTCTCTTAACCTTTTTCCCATCATTGAGGAATCTCACATTGACAAGCTAGTCCCTATGAAATCCTTCTTAGTTGAGACTATTTTCAAATATCCCATTATGCCATCATAGACCATTACTTATCTAATGCCAAACATTTGACAAGACATCATTCTAGTAGCATCCACACTAGATGAAGAATCAAAATTAATGTTAGGTTCTATTTTTGATTTGACATTATATTTAGAATCAAAAGTAGAATCAACATAAATCTTAACATTGAATTTAGAATCCCTTGAGTCATATTTGGATTTGGAATCATAATACATTCATGTCTATTATAACATTGGTTACACATTCCTTATAGATCAATTTGAATACATTTTTTATCCTTCTATAGTTTTTAAGGATGGTTACTTTAGCATCGACAAAATTTCACCTAGTATATTCTAAGAGGATTATGTTGCCTCTTCCCATTACATTAATTTTACACATTCCATTATCACCATCTAGCCTAGCCATTATATTGACATCCACGTCCCATAATTTTTTATTGGAACCAACATAATCATACCTTATTGAAATGCATCCATGGTGCAACATATTAATTGAATAATATTAGGAGGACCAAGACCACATTCATGTAGAACAAGAACAATCTCCGAGTGAAAACTTTTTGGAGGCTTTATGGGGAAATCAAAGTCCAAAGTCAATATCTTCTAGTGAAATATTATTTGAGTTGATAGAAGACAATTAAAGTTGAAAGTCAATGTTCCTTAGTGAAACCTTCTTAGATGTGCTATGAAATAATAAATACAAATTTATTGGTGAAAACATATTTGATGAACCAATATCTGATCACAATATTTATTCACTAATTGATGAAGACATTATCAAATATAGCATCAATATAACTTCCAATCTACAACATAATTAGATGATGGCTACTCTTAGGCCCAAACAACATAGAAATTTGGTGGTCCTATCCAGTGTATATTCAAAAGTCTTCATCCCCACCATAAATAAAATTATTTCAAATCCATAATCAAATACATTGTGTGTTCCTAAAAATTTCAATCATCATTTGTTGCCAAACCATTATAATCCATTTATGTAGTCCAAACCTATATTACATTACCAAATCAGACATATTAGCTAATATTGATCTATATTTACCATCCCTCACTATATTTTACTTTTAAAAATCTACAAAGATAACTTATATTGATGTTTGAAGGAAATAAAATCAATGACCAACAAAGATCACAACAACATTATTAGAGTACAAATATTTAGCAAGTTCTTGACATATCAGCTACTCAAAAGAGGTGTGGACTAGTAATTGAAACATTTTTCTATTCTAATTATATTATATGTTGATCAAGACATGCATCTCCACAACAAGATAAATAATAAGAACATTTGCCTTGCCAGAACTATTTATCTTATCTCTTCCATTTGCCAATCACCTTGTTATTTCATACCCTTCAATTTACCTTACCTTATCACTTGAGGCAAACCCTATTATCATTATAACCCCTTTTATCATAGAATCATCTTGAATTTTCCCTTTGTCATAGCATATGTTATCCCACTATACCTTTCTTATTGACCAGACTTATTTTTAACCTCCTTACCTAGCCTTTTTGACCTTGGTTCCTTAGTTATTCCAACACCTTCCACTAAAGGATTATGATCCAATTTTAGTAGTTTCAAAATTATATGTTCAAATGGAAGTATATAATGGTAGTCTGATAATGGATCTAGAAATTACATATTATATTTATGATTGACTGGTGTTATTGATTATAACTACTTTTGGGAAAATTAGTATTACTCTTTGGGTTACTAATTATAACCACCTATGGGTAAATTAGTATCATTAACCTATATCTTTATTTCCTAATTATAACCAACTATGGCCAAATTAGGAAAAATACCTTTACCATGCATTATTACATCACCTTAGCATTACTATTATCATTTACCTTCACATTTTCCTATATTCATGAACTTATTGTTGCTTGGTCTAATCTCAATAACTTTTGTGTAGGTAGAACTACAATGACTTGAGTTTCTATCCTGGGACTATATAGGTAGTGATCAATTCATGTTAAGGTCACCTCAGTCACCTTTTATCATGATCTCATTATTTTCTAAGGAATTTCAAGTTTGAATGCTCTCACATTTTTATGAGCAATTTCAAGTTTGAATGCTCCCTTTATTTTGAGAGTTGGATCATTTAGTATATCATCATCATCATTGATTAAGTTGAGATGATTATAAAATTAAAAAAAAATTGAAAATGATCTAGAAAATCTTTAAATTCACCAAATTAACCACTTCTTTTCCTTAAGGATTTTGGTACCCCTAGCTATTTCATAAGAAACCACTTGTCATATAGTTTCCCCATCCTTAGTGGTCTAACATCCCATGTGCTCTCTATTTTGTGAGACCATTCCTATATTCATCTACTTCATTAATCATGTTTTCTTCTTCAACATTTTTCTTCTATCCCATTTCTTGGGAGAACTATATTTGGCCTAAAGTTTATGTTGGACCTTGTGTCCATAGAAATGTGTAGGTAACATCCACTTTCCTAGTGAATTTGGAGTCAACTCGACTACCCCTTCCTTTTCTTCTATCCCCATATTTTGTTTATTTGTTTCATTATCTCCTATATCCTAGGGGAAATGTTCATCATCTTGTTTATTATCTATTTTCACTAACATTGTGATTAACCATTGTTTATGTTTATTTCATGCTATTTTCATTGTATTTTCTTTCTTTTCCATTTTCTTGGTGTTTTGTTTTTTCTTTTTTGGTTTATTTGCCCATTTGTTTTATTTCATTATTTTTACTTGAATTAGTATACATGCATTCATTGGGTTATTCCATGAGAATTATTCTTGAGTCCATCCATATTTATATATCAACATTGTCAACATGGTTTTCCCATAGGTAGTTATAATATTGACTCTGTGGGTGGGATGATATACAATGATTTTTTCAATGGTGGTAATAATCATAAGCCTATATGAAAAATAAACCCTCTCATATATTCTTCTCTAATCACCTTTCAACATAATAACTATTAATTTAACCTATGGACACATTAAGTGAGGCCCTTAATTAAATCTTAAAAGAGATAAAATGCTAATCAAAATAAATTAAAAAATCAAACAATATTAAATGTTGAGTTGAATTATCCCTTTGTAATTAATGAATATATGAAAAAAGTAAATTCTAAAATTCAAAATATCAAGCCTTTTCATCATTGTCTTTATGAGTTGTCAAGCTCTTTGAAAATATCCTAAAATATCTAATTTGAGAGCCATGCCTAGTAATTAAAAATCATAATTACATGAAAACTATTAACTCAACTAGAGTTAGTCTCAACTCCCCTAGGGTTAATTTGAACCCATTCCATGTTTAAAATTAACATTGACTCACCTTGGGCGAGAGTTATTTCTTGAGGCTATAAATATAAGGACCTACCCATTAATTTATAATTTTGGATATTTTAGAGTTATTGTGAATGATTTTTTCCATAAGCCTCATGAAATTAATGTTATCATTCCTAAATATTAAGCTAAAAAATCAAATCCAAGGTTCCAAGGAAAGAAGGAGCAAAACAAGCTTCATTGCCAAAGACTTCTTGATGCACAAACTGACCAATCCATTCAACAAGCCATTTTGAGCTCCAAGGAAGGTAAAAGAAGGTGCTATTTTATGTTATGTTTTTTTTTTTTTTTTTCAATATGTTTTTTTGTTACCTAATCTCTCCCTAGTGTCTAGGCTAGAGGTGTTAGGATTTTAGCGTGTTATTTTGAGTTTTATTTCTTGGACTAACATAAGACTAACCTCCCCTCCATGTATTCATTGTCCACACTTAGTATTAAACATCTCTAGTTTATAATGGTATAATTTTTGGAAACATGTCCTCCACATCGGTACTTATATCAATTTCATATTTCTCCATAATAGTGGGGGCATGGTTTAGAAGCAAGCCCTCCACACTTACATGATTCTATAAATTAGCCAAAGCACACCATTATATGATTTAGATTCATATTTTTTAGATAATTATATACACAATACTATTATTATACATAGTTTTATCATAATACATATATAAGGTACATATTTTATGCAATAAGTGCTTAGTATTGAAAAATCTGAATCAATCTCAAATTCTAAAACTATTGCATGTATTGATACCTCACAAAAAAATTATACTTTAGAACATATATTTATTGCAATATTTGATTCATATTTTATTATGGTTTAGGTAATTAAATCACTCAATATTTCCAAGTTTTCAATTTGGATGTGATCATCCAAACTCACCAGGTTATAACTATCATTAGGTTGGATGGTTGAGTTAATCTCAACTGTTAGGTGGAAACTCACTTTTACTCCAAAGTTGGGGACATGTTCCTCCAAATATCTACCTCTCTATCTCCTTAGATATATGCACTTTAAATATTTTATCTACACTTATCCTAATCTCAGTTTTAGATCCTTACAATAATACATCTTTTGTAAAAATAACTTGCCAATAGGCAAGTCAATTACACTAACACACATGTGTACTCCTATACCTTTCCATTTTAATTTAAATATATTTAAAGTAATTTTAAACTAAATTATATTCACTAATTATAAAATATAACATGCTCTGGGTTTCAATTTAGTAAACAAAAAAGCACTCAAATTCAACTCCATCAAAGCACTAAAATTCAATTCAAGAAAAGACAAGGTGTGTACACACACCTAGGTACTTATTTATTTCCTTTAAACTAGATATTTAAATAATAGATTAAAGTGGGGGAGGGGATATAGATGATTTTGTGTAATTATGTGGCACATTAATCTTATAGACTTGGAAAACTCAGACCTTTGGTTGTTCCTCTTAGTTATATATATGTCCTACTTCTAAAAGCCTCACATCTTCTATATATTATGCCCCTTATCCTATCTATTGGTTTAAATATACTTATATTGATGAAATAGATATCATATATTTATTATAATGATTTAAATATACTTTTCTTGTACCATTGAACATTTTGAGCTTGGGTCTACTCTCCTTCTCACTAGACACTAATGTCCAAGATAGACAATATCATCGATGTTACTATCTTGCCCTAATGTAAGTGTCCATTTAACTCAAGTCATCCAATTTAAAAATGAAACATATTAAAATGGTTAGACTAAATAATTTAATGTGATTTATATTTTTAAGGGATTTGTATAAATACAATATAAACTCTCATTCATTCCTCACCTACAAATCAAACATAAAGAGTACTCAAAAATCACTCAAGTTATCGAAAGCATTTCCTATTCTATCCTATTCTAATATAAATCAAAAGAATAACCCAATTACATGTTTGAATTTCTAAAAGAGTAGCAATAAGGTCATATTTACCAAGTTACAAGTTAGGTCACTATTGTAACTACTTTACTCACATTACATGTTTCACACACAAGCCAACATGTAGGGGAGAACTACATGAGTTTGAGGCCCTATTCTAGAGTATTATATGAGTAGGTATATCACTTCAATATCAAGGTTATTATGGGTTAGATTGATGCAGTATGACATTAACACATTTATCCCTAACATCACATTGAAGATGAAAAGTTAAGGTTTTACCATTTCACCAAGAATAATAGTCCATGACCTAGATATAAATGTAGTAGAGTGAAGGTGAATCCAAATATAGAATCATCCATGTGGTCTCATCCTATCTGAGTAGATATTTTACACAAGACACTATCACTGAACTCAAACACTAACATCAATGTAACCATCCTAGGCTAATGCAACCATATATATAGAGGGAGGCACTAGATCCAGAATCTAAAGATTATTCTACAACTATCTTTTTGTTTTCTTTCTACCTGTAGCATATCTAAATTTACATTAACATTAGAACCAAGTACTTTATTTTATGTCATTTATATATCTAAAATAGTTTTACTTCCCATTTATATTCTATCTAAATTTTTTAAATAAACATATGGTATATATGAGTTTAACACATTAGTTGGCCCAATATAGATCTATTATTCATTCTTATGCCATATCATTTTTATATCCATAACCTTATCTATGCATGTATGATTCCTTAATATAAATTATGGTTAAACAATTACCTTAGTTGAAGACCATGCCATTGTTTAACCTTAACTTGTATCAATAGTTATTAGTGTACATGAAAAAATCTTTTGAAGAATGGATAAGAGACATGAAAACCATTGTGACCTTATTTGAGGAGAACAAGGAAAATATATTAACCTATTTCAAAGAGACTAGAAGAACTTTTTTGTTCAATAAAAATGGCACAGTTATCAATGTGTGTAAATTTGGCATGTACATCAAAATATTCAAGATAATATTTAAGAGAAAGGTTTCCAAGGCCAATAGGGATAGACCACAAGTAGTTTTTATTTTGGACACCCATGACACTAAAAACATCAAAAAGTCGTGTATTAAAATTCAACCTCAATTCTCCATTAGATAACCACACAAAGCTCTTAAAACATGAATGGTGTTATTTATTGACCTCTTATTAACATATCTAATATGGATAATGATTCCAAACTGATTAAAAGGGCCCTTACAAAAATAAAGAAAAAAATGGTTGGGTTATAGATCCACATAGTGTATACTAACTGAAGGAGGAGGCATATTGTATATCAAAGAGGTCCTAGTGGAAGAGTCTACTATGTTTTGGTCTTATGTTTCCACTCTCTTGTATGTCTTATATTTATATGCATGTTTGTCATTGTAACAAACTTTTCCATCATGGCTACGAGTGGGATTTCAATATCTTGTATGATGAGTCTCATTTCATGCTTTAGAAGACCATATTTTAAAAATATTATAAATGGGTGGAGTTTAATGGAAATACAAGGAGATAGATTTATAAATTCTTAGGAATGTTCATGGCCTTTTTTTCATATGAAATTATTCCTCATTTCTCAGCATGGGCATGGTTTATGTTAATTATTTTAGATTACAGTATGGAATTTTTAACATTGTATGCAGATTCAATAAGGCTAAGTAAATTACAAACACTACTTAGTTTATTTCATTGAAAATGTTAAAATTTGTTGTTATAGATGAATAGTATGAAATTATAATAAGATAATAGCCATTTTTAACCTTTTCCATAATTTCACTCATGTTTTGATTATCTTGAGACCAAAAAATACATAATTATTGGTAAAAATCTAAACATATTTAGTAATATCTCATGTAAGCATTAATATCTCCATAAATTCTAAGAACTCAATTATGTGCCCTACACTGCTTCCATTTTATGTTTATTTTATCAAACTTTCACTTAGACCTATAAATTATCATTAATAGTCATCTTGGTAATATTTAAAAGGTGTTAAGATCTAGTATATTTTTTGAACACATGATTAGTCCCTATGTGTGGTGGTGCTTGTGTGATCATATATTTATTATAATAAGGCTATGTAGGGGAGGAAAATACTAAAAATCATGCCCTAGGTTGTGTTTATATCTCTAAAATGAGAGGTATATACCCCATAATTCCTCTAGGGGTGTGCATAAAACCCACATCATTATAAAGTGATAAGCTAGTGCTCGAAGGACTTTTTCCCAAAACTCTTCAACATATTTGACGACCACAATTAATAAATTGTTATTAGATCCTAAGGAATCCTAGATCACCATTTGCATATAATTAGTTCCAAGTCACACTTAGGTTTGGTTTTATACCCACCCCTACAAGCACATATGAGACCTAGACCTAGTAAAAGAAGGTTTATAATTTGTATGACTAAGACTAACTCACACACACACACTATAATCCAAATCTCTTTAGGTAAATGGATTTTTTATCTAGTTAATTTATCAAAAATTTTAGGGATGTTCATAACTTACCTTACTAGCCACATTTGGTCCCTAGGGTATTTGTACACTTAGAGAGGAGAATTTCTTGAAAAAGTTAGTTGATCATTCCTTCTTACAGGTATCTCATGATGTTTAGGTGTGTTTAAAATTATATATGCATGGTTTATTGTACCTTTTTTTCCTTGAAAATTAGTTATGGTCATTATCATGAGTCATTATTTATTTCTAATATTTAGGGAATTCCTTAATGCAATGATTTTTTCTTGAAACCTTGTCAAGTCTTAGTTGAACTGAACAAGTCTTACTTCATGCCTTGAAATGTTAAAACTAAAGGTAACACAAATCCTAGTTAAAGATCCTATTATTCCATTACTTTCAAAAATAATAACTATTTTTAAAAGGTGAGTTTCAATGGAAAATAGGTTAAAAAAGATCCCATGAGGCATAATAAACTCACGAATAAACCCAAATTAGGTTACAAAAGTGCATTAGAGGGTGTAAAATGTCAAATGTCTTATTTTAATAAATTTAAGTCATTATTAGAAAATAAACCCTTTAAAATGTATCATGAAACCTTATAATGATAAAATATCCTTCCATAACCTTCATCAATCCATATAAAATGGTTAAAAAGGTATTATAGACAATTATTTCCCTCCTTTTTGCATTTTGGTAGCTTTTATTCCTCCTTGAACATGGAAAGGTTCCTTGAAAATCCAAAAACCTTTAATGTTAAACATATTTATGGATTTTTTACACTTTTTAAGATGTTTTTTAGGGTCATTCAATTCCAAATATGTCCATTCAAAGAGAAACAAACTTCCATGGAGGTTACAATCCAAAAGTGTTAGGTTTTGTCCTTAAAGGCCCAAATCATAAAGGTTTTATGAAGGATAATACATGAATATAAAGTTTAATTGATTCATAGAAACACTTATTAGGTATATCAGCCCTCTTGGTAGTTGTTATGGGTAGAAAGAGTCATAAAAGCTTTGAAAGAATGGAGTTATTCATGAAAAGTCAAAGTTTTTCAAGGTTTTGTTGAGAGTTGTAGAACCATACGGTAATAAAAAGGCATATATAAATTTAATATGAGTTTATTCACATCATAAATAATCCCTCAAAAAACTCTGAGGAAAACAAAGCTCACAAACCTCTGAACAAGCAAATATTGAGTCAAGATTTCCTTCACAAAATCCTACAAGCTAATTTTTAGGAATTACCATCTTCATTTAGGAGTTGATTGGGCATGTAAAAAAATTGGAGAGGAATGAGGATGTATCAAAGGTTATATTATATGGGTTAGAAGGGATACATACCTAGGCAGAGTTATGAATAATTTTTAAGAAGTCTAAACATACTTGTGACAAGATTGATAGGAACACAATTTGAGGATTAAACTCATTTTCCATGTTGCATGGAAGTTAATGGAAATTATAGGATGTAAAGGAGTATATTGGTAATTATATTTATGAATAAATATTTATTTAGGATATTTGAGGCATGTAGATCCATAAAAAATGAATCAGGCAGTCTTGAAACCGTACCAAACCCTGAGATTTTGAGAAATAACCTTTTATTTATTTAAGCTTTTTAAGTGGAATGTGTGGTATATATATGGATATAAATAGGGTGTAAAATCATTCCATGATAATATTTTATCAATATTTATATGTTTCAGGCCATGGAGGGCATTGAGAGGGTTTCAAGAAGGTCTCATGTTTGAAATGGCCTCTACAGGCATGTAGACACAAGAATGAAGTTTTCAAGGCATTTTGAGATGTTATAATTAAGTAAAGAGTATTGAACAAGATAAGGTAACACTCCCTTTAAATATTAATGTTATCCAAACAAATCTTAGATGCATCAAGTCCATAAGAGCTAATTCACGGTTTCAATATGTTTTAGGCTTAAAGATGACTTACACAAACCTACAAACATAGAATGTGAAATTTGTCACAAATTAATGGGATATTAATATTGAGTATTGGACTAAATAAAATCTAATTATAACCTATAAAACATCCAAGACTATTCCAAGTATGTTATATGCCCATATATTTCTAATTTCTAAGGGTTTAAAGGTGTTTCAAACAAAGAGAGCTACATGTCTATAACTAATGATGGTTCCTCAAAGTGTTTCATTATGTCTATTACTTAAATAATAATGATATAATTAGGAATAGAATTTACTCTATAATTTTTATTTCCTTTAAATTAATGTGTAGTCTCATGAATACCCCTCTCAAGTTTCAAGGAAGGTTTCAATATTAAAAAGAAGACTTCATAGGTCTGCAAGAAGGTGCAAGGACCAACAAGGTTTACAATCATTATTTTTGAGCCAAAATGTATTAAATGAATTATATAATCAAATATATAATTTAAATGAAATTTATTATATTTCATAATTAATGAGGGTCATCTTATTAGCATTACCAATAAAAATGATATCTAGGCAATGATAAAATACAATCAAGATAAGGGCCTCATTTACCATTTATTGAATGGTCCAACATGTTAAAAGTGATTGTATAGTTAGAAGATAGTTAGAAGGATATATTATTATTGAAAATAATCTCAAATAATTCATGAAAATTTAATGCCCCCTAAACTATTACTCTCATTGTTTGTAAACATAGTCTGCTTATTACAATTAGCAAGTTGGTGCTTGTCCTTCTCAATATAAGAGTGTTCAAACATTGAGAATGTTTGGAAAAGATGGAGGATGTGAGAAGAGTCGAAACCAAGTTTTAAAATTTAAAAAACAAGTGATAAAAAGTCAAAATTTCCCATTTATTATCTCTTGGGTCTTACTTAGTCTATGAAACCCTATGTTAGTATCTTGGACACTAAAATGGATATATCTCTTGAATGAACTGTAATAATAAATTGAGATTTGATAAGAAAGTGAAAGAGAGGATATTTTATAAGATTTAAGTATTTATGGGGGTTTAAGGTCATCATAAGGCAATATATGTTCATTTTTTTCCCTACATGCTTGTAAATAAACCTAAATTAGGGGTTTAGAGTGATAACAATGGTCATATCTTCCAAATAAACCATGAAATAGGTATTAAACTTTGAGGAATGATAATAGATGATGTTCATAAGGGATTTAACATGTTTTAAGTTTTTAAGTGGTATGGTGAGATATATTTGGAAAAAAATAACTCCATAGGATTATGAAAAGAACCTAAAACCCTATTTCAGTCTATCATTATTTCAAATGGAGAATTGGAAGAATAATACAACATACTTATTGAGTCAGATAGAGATTAAAAGAGTCTACTAAGTTTTCTCAATTAATGATCTATAAACACCACTGAAAACTCAAAGTGAAATTAAAAGTATGGATTCTGATTTTCTCAAACTTACAAATTCTTGAAATACTCAAAAGAACTTGCAAATTATTTGGCAAAGTATTCTTAGTTATCGAATTGGATTAGAATTGTCAAAAGACTAATATCTTCCATTCACCAATAAAACCAGATTTTGTTTTAAAAATTAAATGTCATAAATTGTCAATTTTTCAAATATTGCATGAGTTCTTGATTAATTGAAAATTAGAATACTAAAAATAAAACATGCAATAAATGACAAATTACCACATGAAATTGATAAAGGAGTTCAACATCTTGTGCCTACATCTCTAGGTCCACCCAATAGTGAGGATAAGTTCTATTAAATTTGTGTAACAAATGGCTTACAAATTATTTGAAATGTTACACAACTTCCCTCAGGCCTGATCTCTATCCAAGAATTCCACCTAGCTGATATACTCAAGCTCAGCCACACAGATTTCTTCCTCAATCTTCAACCCATTCTAAATGTTCTTTGGTCCCTTCACTTCAACTATTGGTTAATACAAAATAAAAATAATAACATTCTCTTTCACTTAATAAACAATAATTGAAAGGCTTACCCTATGTATAGAGGTCAAAAATTGGATTAATATCCACTTGCTAAAGCCATCTCCAAGCTTCTATCTAGCTCTTGGCCTCTTAAAAATTATTACACAGTCCCTATGAAGCATGACTTAAAATAAAAGTTCATAAAATTTTAAAACACTTCAAAACCCATGGCTCATGTGGTCAAAGCATATCTCTTTTACACGATAGGTGCCAGGTTCGAGTTATCAACTTACCTATTTGGGCACTTGAACTATCTCTTTAGTCCCACATTTTCAAGATGGAATGGTTTTCTAGGCTTTGACTAGTTGAGTGGCCTCCTTGAATGATGCTGACACCCCTTTTGGTGGGCTCTCCATGCCAATCTTAGCATGGGTTATCCAAATTAATCCCACATTAGAAATAGTTTCAAGTCGTCAGCCTAGGTTTTTGTTGTTGCCTATGCTTTTGTTTTGTGGGTTCTCTTTAGTCCCACATTTGCCAATTTCAAACCAAATCAAACTATTATTATTTTGACCCTCCACCTTAATAGTTGCCGATGCCTAGGCTAAGGCATATGCCGCATCCATCTTTTATGGGTGAGGTGCATAGTCCATGGTATTACGTGGCTCCTCCACATGGATGAAAAGGTTTGAAGTCATTTTTATGGACTGTGTAGTTAACTTTATACTATGTAATTTGTAGTTTCTATGGACTTTACAATGCTTTTAAAATTTCTACGGACTTGCCAAACTTGCCAAAACATTACAAAGCCTTTTACAATTTTGACAAACTGCTTGCATAATTTCTATAGACTATAAATACAATGAGATTTCAAATGTACGGACTCCCATTGAATACCACGTGTCACCACCTAATTTGTCCACTTGGCGTGTCCACATTGCACCATGTCATCTTGCGACACCATATTTTTCCCTGTTGCAAGAAAAATTCAATAGACCATATCTTTCACATACGGTGTCCATTTTGCAAACCATGATCGAAAAGATCTCAATGAGATATGCACTGTGAAATTGGTTTCATCATGACTTGGAAACTTTTTCCAAGCTAAACTCTAGATCACACCTCCTAACAATAGAGGCTTTTGGTCTCCAAAAGTCAACTATCACCTGAAATCTTATAATTGGTCTACTGCATCACATCACATAGAACCCAATCATAGCAAGAGCTAAACATTGGAAAAAAATTGACTCACAACTCAACTAAAAATGCCTACACATGGCATGAGTAAAGGAATCTGCAACTACCAATAACTTGATCATAACATACCAAAATTGTCTGCCCATGTCACATCCTATAAAGTGGTGAACTGTCAATAAACTGAAACAATTCCCAATGTAACTACAAAACAAGTTTGTTAATGTCAACAACATACATGAAATGTTGTAGACATGCTGCAATACAATGCCCTGGTATGGGACTTATATGCTAAGTAAATGCAAACAACACAAAGTGTATATTTCTTAACATCCAAACATGCCCATAGGGTCTTAACAATGTATCTATACATCCATGTGCCAAAAATAGATACATTCTAAAAATAACAGTCAAATAAGTGTTGTAAGGAATTAACTCAACCTACAACATGCATTCTGCTATTATCTCCAACTAATCAAATGAGTTTAAGTCCTCTAGACAACTCACACAACATAAATAAGAGATTCCAAAACATAGAGATTTTAAACATAAGGTGAGAATTGAAATACTTCAAATGATGAACCTATCTCGAACTATTCTCACAAACTCTACTAATTCACCATCAAACCTTGTTCTTTCCCTTAACAAAATTCTTAACAATGCTTTGACAAACAAGTGCATTATTAATCCACTTAATCAATTTTTCTGCCTAGTTAACTTGATTTCCTTAGTGGATTCCTTAACATCATAATGGATTGATTTAACTTCATTGGCCTTAGTAATAGGTTGATAAATCATCTTAGTTTTACCATTTCTAGAATGAGAAGATGATTGAGGTTTAAAACAATGATCAATCCGATGTCCACTCATATGGAAATAAGTGCAAATAAACTTCTTAGGTGAGGTCTCCATTTTACCTCTTCTTGCTTTGCCATGATGAGAATGGTTTTGAACACCTACAATCTACTTAACCAAAGCATGCCTCTTCCAACAAAATGCAACAATGTGGTTATGCATTCCACAAAAAGTGCATGGAAATGATTGCATCATCTTCTGAATGTTAAATCCAATTTTTTTAGACATAAAAAGTGGATCAAAAGATTTAGTGCTATCTCTAGTGTAGGAACTAGGAGGTGGAATCTCAATACCTCTTCTACCTTCCTTCTTACACCATACATGCTCTGCTAGTGGCCTCAGTCCTTTGCTATTATAATCTTCTCTTCCTTTAGCCATGGAGGAAGTTTCTCCAATTTACACCTGCTCACTAGTGTAACCCAAACCTGTATGAGGAGATATATACTCCACTTGTATTGGGTTAGTAATTCTTTGGCCATCTTGACCAAGACCTCTTCCATTAAATCCCATTTTCATCAACAATTTAGATCATATACCCTTAGTGTTTGTTCAAAACTACCAAAAGCATCATTACTTGAATCCAAATCTGAATGGAAAGAAGAAGTAGATGAATTACTTGGTGAATAACTTATAGTGCCCTTAGTCATAGTCTCTACATCTAAAGTAGAAGGTATGGCCTTATTTGGTTCACCACACTACAATTTGATCAATAGCTCATCCTTAGATTCAAGCTTTGATTTCAAACTTGAAATCTCCTCCTCCAAGGAGTACAATCAAGCTCTTAGAAAAGCATTCTCATCCTGAATTTGAGTTTTGATGGCTTCAAGATCTTCCATCTTGGATTTATGTGACATCTTGCCCATGGTTTCCTATAAACACACTGATTCCACAACTACACACTATAATCTAATCAAGTGATATGGATAACCAATAAACTAAAAGCAACTGTCAAATCACAATCAGAAGCTAACCCAACTTTCTAACTACTTTGATACCAAAATTTAATCTATAAACACCACTAAAAAACTCAAAGTGAAATTAAAAGTATGGATTTTGATTTTCTCAAACTTACAAATTCTTGAAATACTCAAAAGAACTTGCAAATTGTTTGGCAAAGTATTCTCGATTATCGAATTGGATTAGAATTGTCAAAAGACTAATATCTTCCATTCACCAATAAAATCAGATTTTGTTTTAAAAATTAAATGTCATAAATTGTCAATTTTTCAAATATTGCATGAGTTCTTGATTAATTAAAAATTAGAATACTAAAAATAAAACATGTAATAAATGACAAATTACCACATGAAATTGGTAACAGAGTTCAGCATCTTGTGCCTACATCTCTGGGTTCACCCAATTGTGAGGACCGTTTATATTAAATTTGTGCAACAAATGGCTTAAAAATTATTTTAAATGTTACACAACTTCCCTCAGGTCTGACCTCTATCCAAGAATTCCACCTAGCTGATATACTCAAGCTCAGCCACACAGATTTCTTCCTCAGTCTTCAACCCATTTTGAATGTGCTTTGGTCCCTTCACTTCAACTATTGGTTTATCCAAAATAAAAATAATAACATTCTCTTTCAATTAAAAACAATAACTGAAAGGCTTACCTTGTGTATAGAGGTCAGAAATTGGATTAATATCCACTTGCTAAAGCCATCTCCAAGCTTCTATCTAGCTCTCAACCTCTTAAAAATTATTACATAGTCCTTGCAAAGCATGACTTCAAATAAAAGTTCATGGCTTTTAAAACACTTCAAAACCCATGGCTCATGTGGTCAAAACATATCTCTTTTACAAGATAGGTGCCAAGTTCAAGTCATCGACCTACCTATTTGGGTGCTGGAACTATCTCTTTAGTCCCACATTTTCAAGTTGGAATGGTTTTCCAGGCTTTAATTAGTTGAGTGGCCTCCTTGAATGATGTTGATGCCCCTTTTGGTGGGCTCTCCATGCCAATCTTATCACGGGTTATCCAAATTTATCCCACATTAGAAATAGTTTCAAGTCGTTGGCCTAGGTTTTCATCATTGCCTATGCTTTTGTTTCATGGGTTATCTTTAATCCCACATTTGCTAATTTCAAACCAAATCAAACTATTATTAGTTTGACCCTCCACCTTAATAGTTGTCTATGCCTAGGTTAAGGCATATGCCACATCCATCCTTTTTGGGTGAGGTGTGCAGTTCATGGTATTATGTGGCTCCTCCACATGGATGCAAAGGTTCGAAGTCATTTCTATGGACTGTGCATTTAACTTTCTACTATGCAATCTATAGTTTCTACAAACTTTACAATGCTTTTAAATTTTCTATAGACTTGTTGAACTTGGCAAAGCATTTCTACGGACTTGCCAGACTTACCAAAGCATTACAAAACCTTTTACAATTTCTATGGACTGTAATGCATAATTTCTATGGACTATAAATATAATGAGATTTCAAATATATAGACTCCCATTTGACTACCACGTGTCACCACCTGATTGGTCCACTTTTCATGTCTACATTACACCATGTCATCATGCGACACCACATTTTTTCCTGTTGCAAGAAAAATTTAATAGACTATATCTTTCGCATACGGTGTCTGTTTTGCAAACCATAAAAAGCATCAGAAAGCTATTGAAAATCTCTACGATGTGAAATTAGTTTCATCATGACTTGGAAATTTTTTTGAACTAAAATCTAGATCAATTAATATTAGTGAAAATTATCTCAAGCCTTTGAAATGATATCAATGCCTATGGTTGTGTTTCAATGAAGAGTATCAATGATTTTGAGGTGTTTCTCTTGGAGTTAAGACCTCATAGTAGATTCCACAAACTTGTATAAAGTGTGAAGTTCATAAGCTATCCATTTAAATATATATCCTTTAGGTAAGGTTAAAGTATAAGTGAGGAGAGATTATGATCATTTTTAGGCTTGTGCTAAATGGTAAAGATAACAATTCTAGGATCAAGGGGCTACATGGTTCCTCAAGGTCTCAAAAGTCCTTTTCCAATATATGGAAATGTTTAGATGTTTTAAGAAGTGTGTAAATTCTCCATGGACTCATAAATGATTTCAAGTCCCTTTTAATCCATATAAAAAATCTATGTGGGTTCCATAGTTAACCATGAGTGTAATTTTGGAGAGTAATATTCAATGGTGTTAGGTCATGAGATGATGTTCGTCAACCAAGAGAAGAGAGTCTATAGAGTTGTAGGTTCTCATAATTACAAAAGAGATCTATAGTATTTTATGATAGTGTTCTTATGGTTCCTATTGTAGAAAGGATTTAAACATGATTATGTCACCTAAGTCTACAAACCAATTGGAGATATTCTCAAGAAGGTTGTAATCATGAAAAGAGAAAGAAGAATGATCAAAATAAGGAAAAAATAATTATTTGTACTCTTCAAGAGGACTAGTGAACCTACCACCATCCCAAATGGTTAAGAGGTGAACACAAGTTTATTCAAGGCTTGAAATAAGGCCTAAAAGGTCTCTTGATGGTCTCAAATATTTTTGGACCTATAACTTGTTTTGAAAAACATATCTAACACATTCCTCACAAGTCAAGAGCATTATAGTAGATGAAAAAAGAGCCCTAATGATCTATTGTAGGTTTGAATAGAAGACAAAAAGAAAAAATGGAGATGATCAAGGATGAGAATGTTTTTTTTAGGCCTTTCAAGAATTCTTCTTTTATAACTAGAATGTATATTAGCTCTTCCACCTTTTTTAAGGACCCATAAATAGATTCAAGATGATTTTTAGTTTGGATATGCTTAAAAGGCTAGTCAAGAATGACTATGATGGAGGTTTGGGTTCATTAAGGCCATAATATAGGATAAAGTAATTGTATAGATGCTCTCACAAATGTGTAACTACCTTATGAGGTGCTCCTCTATGCATTCCAATTTTTAAGGTTAAAAGTGGCATTGAAATTCCTCCTCCGATTTAACCATGTAGTAGTTTTGACATGTGAAGATGAAGAGAAATATGAGTAAGATAAAAAAATTAGGGGTTTTATAGATGTATCAACTTTGTTAGATAACATTTATCATCTACTAAGCCACCAAGAAGACTAAAATATTAAATAAGTAAGGTCTTCTCTCCACTCCTATGGCCAACTCTCATTGAAGGTCATCAATACGGTAGCCTATTACATTGGATAAGTCATAATGGCCTCATGTCTTAGTTGTTTTTACTTTTTAATAGACTAATTCATGATTTAACAACTACATTTATGCATCTTAGTAGTGTTTTCTCTTCTCATTTTATTATAATTTGGGCTGAAAATTCATATCTTTATATCCCTCTACTAGCTATGATAAGAGTCTACCCATTTTAGTACTTGTAATGCTAGATTTCAATCCTTGACATTGATAAAAAGGAATAATTTTTAAATTCTCCATGAATTTTCATTATGTGCCTTATATTTTTTTTATATTTTCATGTGGTAAAGAATATTTTCCATTGCATAGGTCAATTTCCTTTCACCCTTGTAGAAGTTGGCTCATATTTTATGGGTCATATAATGTGCTACAACTATAAATGTTAGTAAATGTTTGTGAAACTGAGATATTTGTATCTTGAGAAAGATATTTTATCCAATCTTTCTAATTTTATTATAGACCATAACATATATGTGAAATACCAATGCATGAGAAGTTTTATTTAGAGAGTGTGTATAATAGGTTTAATATTTTAAAATGTTTATTTTGATATCATAAATAGGTAGAGGAGATCTCAAATCTTTGATGCATCAACTTATGTTTAGTGTTTTTTTTCTTACTTATCTCTTTTCACACCAAATCATATAATAGGCTTATTTTAGGTGATCTAGCATGGGAACTATCCCTCTTTAGAGATTCACTTCTCACATAAGGTCACCAAAAACCTAAGGAGTGTTTCCATTGTATCACTTAAAGGGATAAGCCTTGAAATTACTTATTAAAAGGGTTAAAATTAAATAAAATAATAGTTTATATCACACCTAATAGGAACCAAGGATAAGAATATTTAATGAATATTTGATGCTATTATTGGTAAGCTACAATAGTTGAACACATTTATCAAGTATCTAGTGATTCCAAAAGGCTTTGAAGGATTATGGTTTCAATATATTACCTTAGTTTCATGTAAAATATAATAGCTAGAGAATATTATAAAGGTAATCCTACTTATTTTTTTGAGTTATCTTTATATACAATCAATAGAAAAAGATATGCAAAGACTACACCATATGAAAAACCCTCCCTTGTTGTATGTTATCCCCAATAAAATCCTAATTCACATCCAATACCCCATATGGATATCCTTGGCAACCAAAATTTTATCACTTTTATTAGGGGAGTCCACTAAATCTTACCCAACATGATGATATACCTATGGCACCCCTCAAAAGTAAAACTTTTTATTGGAGAGGACATAACTACCCATATTGAACATATCAAATATATTGCAAGAATTTGTGTAGTACATCATGTTAGCCAAGATAATGTTTCCATTAGGTTGTTATCTACTAACTCCTTTAAGGGAAAGGACTTATATTGGTATAGGGGTTTGAGGCTAAATTCTATAAACATGTGGGATGAACTTGGAGAATCTTTATGTAAATAATATGAAGATAAATCAAATCATTTATCCCTGGTTGAGTAGTTGGAAACTATTAAGAGAGAAAAATATGATTAGATTTATGATTTCAATTTCATATTTTAGAGAACATGAGATAATATCCCATAATTAGTAAGGCCTATGCCTAAATATGGTTTCTTGTATTATCTAAAAGAATTGAATAGTGATATCTAAGTTATGATATAATCTATGGGTGGTAGAACACTTCCATATGCTTATTAGGTAGCCATTAGGGTTGATAGTAATCTCATTCAGTATAAAAATAATTGTACCAAGAACTCATATGCCTATATTTATAGAAAAGTAGACTTTTATTATACCTCAAACACCTAAAATAGTACCCATTCCAATGTTAAATAGTCAACCACCAAATAAAGACAAAATTACCCCTAGCCTATCCAATGACTTCAAAGAGGTTAAGATCCTTCTTCAAAGTTTTGGAAATGAATTATTTACTCTTAAAAGGTATTAATATTAGAATTATAGGCCTTATAAATCACCCCTTACCATCCTAATAGACCATTTTATCAAGAAATTTTTTAAGACCAAGGCCAAATCACTCCTACAAATCCATATCAATCATTAAATCCCAATGGTTCCAACACTTCTAAAGAAATATTACCTATTCAAAACAACTTAATACATGACTATGAGTGGTGATTTCCTTTCCACCAATGCAAAACTAACACATTTATCCAAATGACATCTTAAATCAAGCAATAATGATAAAAAATACCTCAGTTCCTTAAAGAACATAGGCTAACTTATCACCACGATAAGAGGCTTCTCAAGATCTAGTATAGAATGATGTTATGTTTCTCAGTTGGAAAGGGTATGAGTGTTTTGGAGTCAATAAATTGCAAGGTCAAAATCAAGATTCTACCTATATGCAAACCAATACAAGGTCAAAGAAAAGGGTTATGGAATTTGAACCAACAAATGATAAGATTTAAACATCATATCCAATTCTAAAAAGATTTTTTGAGCCTATTTTAGTTCTAAAGACTTAGTAAAATCATAAAAAGCATACTTCAAGAGGTGAACTATAGTCCAATAGTCATTTTTCAGTCAACTGCAATGTAAGAGGGTACTAATTCAACTAAGGTATAGTAAAAGGTTAGTTTTACCTAATTTAATATTCTTCATCACATGAATAAGAATAATGTTATCATCTAAATGTGGGATTCTTTGTCCATATTAGGACATAAATACCTAATATAAGAAGCCTTATCTAATCTTATCATTTTAGAAGGATCATAAAACTAACCACCAAAAGTAGTCCTCACTAGTACACCTCAACCCAAGGAAGAAAAATTAGATAAGAGTATCAAACCTCCACCATTTTATGTCTATTTGATCATATATAATCACTTATTTCACAAATTTATGATAGATTATGATTCCAATAGCTCTGTGATGCCCAAACATATTCTTGATAAGCTACTCCTAGAGTATGATCCACTCACTAAAGGAGTAGTGCAATTAAATTCAAAACCATTAAGATTGTTGGTGTAATTAAAGGATTGAGCCTCACTTTACATGCATGTCCTAATTTCTCATTTTCCCAAGAAATATTCATCATTGAACTCCCACCTTACTTTATATTATACCTATCTAAGAAGTTCATAGCCATTATTGGGGGTTATGTATCATCAGATTGGTCTCACACGTTATTTAAGACTAGACATGACACTAAGGTCACCATTAGTTTTAAACAAATTAAAACAAATATATAAATCATTATTTTCCAAATGTCACTAATGCCAATTTTATAATTTTTTACCAAGAGGACCATCCTATTGAACAAGATCCAAATATTCACCTTAAAGGTATTCTTAATTTGATATTTGAGGAATGGGGGCATAACAATCATGAGTTTGATCCTTATAAACTCATTTCATATATTGGTTTGGGAAATTATGTATTTCATGAGGAATATGATACTTATCATGGGGCTATTATGCTAATAAAAGAATCTCATGACTATTATTTTGATGATTGGGCCAAGAGATGTTATGAGTTAGACTCACATGACTATGTGAAAGGTTGAAGTTTGAATTCATGTTGTATACTTGAAGAAGAATCTATGTTACCAAATACTCAAGATCCTTGTGAATACTTTGATGAAGCTTGGCACTTATACTATGATATTGTTGAATAATTTGAGGCTATTAGTGGAAAAATAGTTCTAAGAGAGAAAAATGAGAATGTTAGTGAAATTAAAATGATAATTGCTGAAATTGACATAGCCAAAGGCACCATAAAAGAGCTATTAAAATAGGTTACATTATGGTCAAAGATAATTACTATTCTAAGAATCAATCAAGGGTTAATAGAGCTTTAGAAAATGAAGAAGAGATTGATGATGAGATGTGGTAGCAGTACCTTGGAATCATTTAGTAATTTGAGGCCATAAATTAGAAAAATACTCATAATGTTCAAAATAATGACATAATGAAAATTGAAATAGGTAAATATTAGTTTGATATGCCAAATAACATTATCCTATCGACCCAATTGGAGCCAAAGGAAGACATAGAAGAGAAATGGTAGTAGTACCTTAATTTTATTAAAGAATTTGAAGCATCTAGAATGCCAATATAGCTTGAGGAACATCTTTAATATGCTCATGATCTTGTAACTATCATATCTCACCTCGATAATCCTACTTACCAAATAATGAATATACCCTATAGGATGAACATGAACTTACCAAATCAAAGTTAAGGCCTAGTCTTGATAAATATTTTAGAATTGCTCAATTATTTTTAGATGAGGCTAGTATTTCTTAAGATATCAATCAAAGTGGTAGAATAAAGATGATAACTAGGTTATGAAACTAAGTATTGATGGGCCACTAGAATATTATGTCAATGTGGAGGGTATGTTTGATCTCGTTGACCCATTAGAAAACAAACAAACAAGAATGGTAATCCAAGAAGTAGAGAATAGACTGATAGTCATGGAGAAGGAACCATTCTTGAAGGCTAACATGTTAGCTAGGCAAGTTGAAAAACTATCTTATAAGCACCTCTTTCAACTAGATAGTGGCATTCTTGCTTAGAGTATAGAAGATTCTAGGGGATTTTATTTTTATGTAGGTTGAGTGAGTCCATTATAAACCATTGTAAATAGTAGGTTATTTATCCCTTCTTCTTCCAAGTACTTATTGTACATTGTTTGAGTAAGTCTAGATGTGTTTTTCTCTTCCCCAAGTGTTGTTTCACATGTTCTAGTTGTTCTTCTTTCTTTTTCTTCTATTTTGGAGGTGTTTTTTAGTTATTATAAAGATGGTCCAACATTGTATCTCATTGAGATTGAGTTCCATCTTGACTCCATTTCTAATGGAATTGATTAATCATCTAGTTAGAGTGTTTAGATAGGCAAACACCCTTGGGAGGTCATAAATTTTTGGCTATTACATACACCCTTAGTTCCTAGGGTACATAAACACTTGGAGAAGATAATTTAATGAAAAATTAGGTGATTATTCCTTATTGAAGGCAGCTCATGATGTTTAGGTGTGTTACAAATTAGGTATGCATGATTTCTTGTATCTTTGTTTCGTTAAAAATATCTTATGATCATTGTCATGATTCATTGTTTATGTTTAGTCTTTAGGGGATTAATTAATATAAATAATGTGTCTTGAAACCTTATCAAGTCCTAGTTAACCTAAATAAGTCTTACTTCATGCCTTAAAACTTTAAAATTAAAGACATTGCAACTCTTAGTCAATTGTATAATTATGCTCTTACATTAACAAATCATATATGTTTTCAAAAGGTGAGTTTCAATGGAAAAAATGTTAAAAAAGGATCCCATGAGGCATAATAATTTTATGAATACACCTAAAAGGGGTCTCAAAAGTTCATTAGAGGGTGAAAAAGGTCAAATATCTTATTTAAATCCATTTAATTAATTATTGGAAAATAAAGCCTTTCTAATGCATCATGAAACCTTATAAATCTAAAATACCTCTCCATAGCCTTTACCAATCCATGAAAATGGGTCAAAAAGGAATTATAGATAGTTCTTTCCCTACTTTTCCCCTTTTGGTAGCTTTTATTTTTCCTTCAAAGTGGAAAGATTCCTTGAATAGCCCAAAAATGTTCATTTTCAACATGGTTATGAAGGTTTTATTCTTTCTAAGATGTTTTTAAGGGTCATTCAATGCCATTTAGGTCTATTAATGGATAAAAAATGATATATTTTTACCAAGGATTAAGGAAAAACAAGTTTCCATGGAGGTTGCAATCCAAAAGTGGTAGGTTTTATATTTGAAGGCATAAGTCATAGAGGTCTTATTAATTATCATGCATGAATATGAAGTTAAATGGCCTTATTCAAACACTTATAAAGTATACCAACCTTCTTAGTGTCTATTCTACCTAGAAAGGGGCACAAAAGATTCCAAATAATGGAGTTCTTCATGAAAAGGTAGAGTTTTTAAAGGTTTCCTTGAGAGTTTAATAACTGTATGGTATTACCAAGGAATATATAAAGGTCATATTATGTTACCTAAATAATAACTAAGCCCTCACAAAAACTTACAGATGAAAACTAGGCTCATATACTTCTAAACAAAACAAAATTGACTCTAGATTTCCTTCACAAACTCCTAAAGGTTACTTTTAGGATGTACTATATTCATTAAGGAGTTTCATGGGACTATAAGGCCATTGGAGAGGGATGAAAATTTATCAAAGGGTATATTCCATGTCAAGAAGGATAAATACCTAGGGATTGCCATGAATAATCATGAAGAAGCCTAATAGGGCATGTGACAAGCTTGATAGGAACATAGTTCTAAGCTTAAAATCATTCACATATTACATGGAAGAGAATTTATCCTAGATTATTTGAAGGAGTATATTAGGAATAATCTTGATTCATCAATATTTACTAAGTAACTTTCAGGAACGTGGATCAATTAAAAATGAAGTAGGTAGTCTTAAAACCCTGCTAAACCCTATGAGTTTGAGAATAAAATTTTTGTTGATTTGAGATTGTTAATTGAAATAAATGGTATATAGAGGGATAAAAATAGGGTTTAAAATCCATCCATGATAAAATTTTATCATTATTTATAGTTTTTAAGCCATGGACACCATTGAGAGGGTTTTAAGAAGGTCTTAATTTTAAAATGTCCTCTACAAGATTGTAGAAAGAAGAGTGAACTTTTGAAGGAATTTTGAGGTGTCTCCGCTTAAGTAAAAATTATTGACCTATATAAGGTATAACTCCTTTTAAATCTTCATTTTATCCAAGTAATAGATGCATCAAGAACATAAGAGCCAATTCAGGGATTTAAGAGGTTTTAAGCTTAAATATGACCTACACATGCCTATAAACATAGAATGTGAAGTATACAATACATTGACCATATTTTAATATTTAGTATGAGATGTAATAAAATAAAATTATCCCCTCAAAAACATATAATACCCTTCCAATTATGGTGTAATCCCATAGGGTTCTAATTTCCAAGGGTTTGAAGGTGTTTCAAACAAGGAGACCTATAGGCCTAAAACTAACGATGGTTCCTCAAAGCGTTTAATTATGTTTATTATCTAAATAATAATGATATAAGAAGGATTATAATTACTATTTGACTCATATCTACTTAAAATTAAGGTGTAGGCTCATGAAGATCCCTCTCAAGTTTTAAGGAAGGTTTCAATCTTGAAAAGAAGACTTCACAGGTATGAAAGAAGTTGCAAGGTCCAATAAGGTTTGAGATTAGTGTATTTGAAACCAAATGTGTTTAATTAATTATAAACTCACATGTATAATTTACATGAAAGTTATTATATTTCATTAACAATGATGGTTATCTTGTGAGCAATACCAATACAAATGATATTCAGGTAATGATCAAATATAATTAATACAAGGGCATCTTTTACCTTTTGTTGAATGGTATAAGATATGAAAAGTGATTGTAAAATTTAAATATAGATAGGAGGGGATTTTACCTATCAAAACATTCTAAAATAATTCATGAAACTTGAATACCCCACTTTTAATCATGGTTTGTAAACACATTATATCTATTACAATCAATAAATTAGTGGTTGTCCTTATCAATATATGGTTATTCAAACATTGAAAGTGATTGTAAAATTTGGTGGATGTGATAAGAGTTAGAAACAAGTATTAAATTATCATAAAAAGTGATAAAAAGACAAATTTCCCATTGTATTATCTCTCTAGTCTTGCTTAGTCCATGAAACCCTAAATTAGTATGTTGGATATTAAAATTAAAATACTTATTAGGAAAAATAAATATCATATGCAAGTTCATTTATATTTAGTATGATATTGTCAAAACCCTTAACACTATGATACAATATGAAATGAAATTTGATTTGACATGTTAATCTAAATCAACATTACAATACATCAATAATGCCATCATGTAATCACTAGTCTTGACTAGTCTAGACTTCACAAATGATTTCTATCTCTACTTCTTTGTTTTAGAGCATACCATAGTTGTTTTACTTACACAAAGAATAAATGATGAATAATTTACCATTTATTTCACAAGTATAAATTTTAAGGACACAAAATTGAAATATTCCTCTCTAGATAAGCATACTTACACTCTAATAAAGGCTAAATTTTTTTTCAACCCTTCACTCATTGTAACAAGGTCCATGATATTGTTCTTGAGCCTTCCATCAAAATCATTTTGGGTAAAAACTAAATCAAGGAGTGTATGGGGGATGTCAAAAATATAATAATATGACATCAATATTATACTGAATAACATGGTCAAAGGCCATGGCCTTTTTCAATTGATAGTTGAAATCAACCCCCAAATAATTTTAATGTAAGTAAATTTGGCTTATGCAATGTCAAATCATGGGACATGCCATCCTAAAATTAACTAATAAATGAATGAGATATATGATTGAAGTCATGCCATTACATGTTGAGGAAATGAATCTTTTTAATGAAAAAAACTATGAAGGAATTTATCTTAGGTACATGACCATGGCCAAAGTTGATACAATAACTAAAAGTTTTCATGACAAGCTCAGAAGTGGTCACCCATTTAGTAACACAACAATGCATAATATATTGATGGTTGGGTATCCTAGCCCATAATATTCAAAATCATTCCAAATCATGTTATAATGTTCCATTAATTCCTATTATTTCAAAAATAAAAGACACATAACTATTAAATTGTAACTAGTTGTAGAAGGTAGACCTTTTTATCAATAGAGACTTAATTTCATTGATTTTAGTTGTATGTAATTAGAAATGCATCATGTCCATAAATCATTCCTAGATCAGATGGGATAGAGGACACCTACACTTTTGATTGGGGGCATATAATTTTTAAGTGGGAGCATGACTAATGTGAGGATCCATTAGACCTAATTACGGGATCACTTGTCAAAACACACCATGTGAGGTAGGGTTCCAAAGCCTAAAATCTAACATGATCATAAAATAACCCTAAAAGAGTCTTATGATTTAATATTTCACTAATCTAATAACAAGAAAATTAAAATCTAATCTAGTGTGCACCAAATCTTGTGGCATAAAATAGGGGTTAAAAACAAAACAACTAAACTAAACATGTATAGAAGATAGATACTCACATCAATGTATACAAAATCCTAATACATGAAAGAGAAGACTAAAAATTCACTATCTATCTAATCTTACAAAGGAGGAATAAAGTTAGGAATACTTACCTTTGAAAATGAACCCATCGAGCCTCAATCTCCCCATTGGCTAAGGTGCTTCATAAGAGATTGTCATGGTATGTAAGGATAACTAAGATAAATTAGCTCTAGGCCACACAACCTATCCAAAAATCCAAAAGACTTACTTACAAGATGAGATCAGAGATCCAAAGAAATTATTAATCCATAAATATTTATTCCCCAAGTAGAATGGTAAATAGGTAGATGTTCATTTGCACTTCTTTGTTTAATTATTCACTCTTATCAAATGGTGGTAAATGACCTTGTATTTATAGTTGTATCTTACCCTAAAATATTTTGAGAAGGTTGGTTGTGTTAGGTTGACCTGCTTGACCTAACATGTTTTTAGGGCTAACACTCTAAGTTTGTGTTAGGTCAGCTAAGAGGCCAATAGACCAAAAGAGAGGAAAAGTCATTAAACTATGCTAGGTTGACCTAGTCAACCTAGGACAACCAACAAATCAAAAGGGTGATAAGTTAAGAAATGAAGGATAAAAAATAATAAGTGATTGAAATAGGTATAAATAAGAATAATAAGCTTGGTTTCAATGGTTTAGAAAGCTAGAGTGTGGATAACAAGTGGCAAAGGGAATGATAATCTTATGAAGCTTCAATGGTCTACCCACCCCTTTCATGGTATACTTCTTAAGGAATACACCCAAATAGATTGAGACTCGATAGGTTATTGTAAGATAAAAAGTCTCAATAATCAATAAAAATTAAAAATATTGTGTATACATATTCCCCAATTGAAGCTCATCATGTGCCATGTAAGTACGACATAGGATGGTGCTTCAGAAGAAAACATGATAACACATAATTTTGATGTTAAGTATGGTGAAATAAGTAGAAAATAAAGTAAATGAAAGAACTATATTGAAAAACACATACCTTTAACTTACCTTAGTGTTGTAGATAAATAAGACTATAAGAAATCAAGGTGTCAAATGTAGAGTACACTAGGAGAATCTATAGAAGTTAGTACAAAAAATAGCCAAAAATAAAAAAAATGGAAGATAGGCATATGATAGTGGAAAATAATCTATACACCATCATGATTTGAATATATTTTATGGTTTGAAAAATAGATAAGTAGAAATAAAGATAAGGGCAAAACAAGGAATTTGCTTGAAAATAAATGAAAGAAGTAAGTTGCTAAAAAGTGGTTTTAAATAGGAAAAAAGAGAATTCATTTGGCATTTTTAATTGTGAAAGAGAGAAAAGAGAGATATGAGACCAAAAAAAGATAAGATGGTGAGGGAATGACATGCTAGATGAGGAGGACACCCTAAAGTGGTAGTAGGTCCACTACATGTATGTAACTATAGATCTCAAACCAATTTTTGAAATCTGTATTGAATTAAGTGAATTTTTAATAAAATTTTATTTTAAGCATTTATACATGTCAAAATTTAGTAAACTTACATTCTAAGGGTAGTAAATAGAAAGATGGGAAATGGGTTTTAAGGGTTTAGGAAGAAAGTTAGTGAAATACACATTTTAGTCAAAATGTACTAGGTCAGTACACATAATACACTAGGTTGACCAGGGTAACCTAGTAGGTTGAAATAGGGAAGAATCCATATGGTTGACCCAATAGGTATGGGTTGACCTAGTGTAATCTATAGGCTAAAAAGCTAAAATGGAGTGAGTAGCTAGTTCGTAAGTTCAAAAATGAAAACTCAATACTAGGGAGGGGAAATAAGAGGGTTGACTTAGAATTTGAAGTCAACTATGAAAAAATAGTGAAATTTTGGTCAAACTAGGTTGACCAAAGAACTAGAATAAACACAAAAAAAGTATGTAGAAAGCTAAAAGAGAGCTAGAATGGCCCAAAATGACCAAAGAGGGAAAGAGGGACCAAAAAATCTAGAAATAAGATAAAATGAATAATGTAAAAAGTAATTAGGCTTATTTTTTAATTAAAATTATAAAAATGATGTGTAAATAATGTATTGTGATTATACATAACATGGAGGAAGTAATACATCCATTATTGTTTCTTGATTGTAGAGATGGTTAAAATTCTATAGGTTGGTGGATGTGTCTTGGTTTCTATTTTTTTTTAGATAGATTGATAGATGGAGATCAATCTAGAATAGTAGCTATGGGTCTAAGAGTTATATCTAAGATGTGTAGGATCCCCCTCAATGCTAACTTATTAGCCATGTTCTTGGGATGCTAGGAATGATTGACTAACACATTTATATGGGAGGTAGATGGGGATGTGATGGAGGTGGGTATCATACTAGAGGATGTCCATGCCATCCTTAGGCTACCTATGGTAGAAGCACTAGTGACAATAGGGATACTAGATAACTTAGAGGAGAGGAGAGCCTTAGTCATTTGAGATACAAGCTCAGAGATGATATTGAGAGGATGGAGGATCAATATGGATGATGTGTACATATCAAAAATTCTAGACCTCCAAAAGGTGGTGATAGACCTTGTGACATAACAAATGCATAGTCACAAGTTAGATGGTAAGGTACCACTATTTATGGTAGCCTTGAACAACATGATGTTAGAGGAGGGAGTATTATATGATCTAGGTTCTATCATTTGCTTCTAGCTGGTTCATGATCTATTTGAGATGTTGGTAAGAGGGTAGAAGACTATGGGATCGATCATAATATTGACAACATGGATATATGAGAGATTTCTCATGAATAAATTGGTTAGGTTACCCCATGAAATTAATGATTGTTTACCTCAAGTGTAGATATGGTAGGAGGACAAGGTAGCACCCCCACATGCTAGTGCTACAGTTGGTGAGACATGCAAACATCTTATGGTAGCTGTATGGGCACATAACAACTACATGGGAAAGTTAGCACATAGTTACACTAGTACTAGAGAGGAGAGAGGTTATTATACATTATACATGGTGGAGAGAGCCACATCTAGTGTTATGGGTGCTAGGATAGATGAACCTACCTCATCTAGTGACACTAATATTGATGCCCAATGAGTGGGCTTGGTATGTGAGGGAGCCATGAGTGAGGAGGGGACTAAGACCACTGATAGTGAGGTTGACACTAAGGCCATGCTGGGAGAGACCATAGACTAGTCAAACATGATGAGTGGTAGAGGAAGAGGTAAAAGAGGCAAAGATACAAAATTTACCACTACCAATCCCAGAATAAGATGAACAGTAACCATTGAGGACACGGTGGTGATGGAGATAAGAGAGAGTGGAGACTATAATCATCCTAGATGATCACATAGATAAGCTAGAGAAGATGATAGAGATACCACTTAGATGAAGGCTATAATGGGCATGATCAATGAAAACTAGGTTTGAGCTGAGGAGGTGACCTATCAAGGAGGTATTAGGAGGCCACATAGATGGGGAGACTATGCTAGGTGATCATGTAAATGAAATTATAATAGGAGATGAGACACAGATTGGTATGAAGATGGTTGAGTTATTTATTAATTTTTTATTTGGTAATAGAGAGATATAGATAGATATTAAGAGATATAAAAGAGAACTAATATTCATTTGGTATGATTTGTAGGCATACCTAAGGATGAGGAGGGGAGATGGAGGTAAATGATGAGGGGATCAATCCATGACATTTTAGATGAGACTCTAAAATAATATGACCTCATGACACTTGAGGATTTGAGTATACCATATACCCCAACTCAAGTGAGTTAGTTCAAATTAGTTGGCAAGGTAACAAGGTATATATAGGTGTAAAGAGAGAGGGTGCAACTACCAATAGAGATGGGTGTAGGTGAGAGATAGGCCTAGTATTCCCTAGTAGATGGGATATTTGTGTATCTAGAGATAGTGACACAAATGATGCAGGCATCTACAATGATATAGACTCAGCTGACATAGGCACATACAATGACCTAGGCTGAGTTGGTGTAGACACAAGTGCAGATAACATGCCTACAAGGATAAGTAGAAGGATTGATATCTCATACTACCTCATTATAGAGTACCATTTAGAGGAGTTAGATTGAGGCCTCAATAGGTAGTGTGGCTATGCCATGAGATATATAAGATGGAGCCTAGCCTTGGTACTGAGGCTTTATATATGGCTATATATAGTATATTGAATTCATGGTATATATAAAATGTATCATTTTTACTTATTGGTGTTGGTTTTATATGTTATTTTCATGATGGTTATGTTTGTGGATGCTTTTGGATATATTTTTTTCTATCACGTGTATTTATATTTGTTGTATATTCTATAAGAAATATATGTGGTGTGATTTCCTTTATAGCATTATGGAGTACACATGCATGGTTAAAAATAATAGGCAAAAGAGGACTTACAAAAATATTATCAATCAAAGAAATGTACTACACACGAGTGCAATTTGGGAAATGTGTAATAACAAAAAATGACTAAGTATAAAAATCCAAAAAATGGCAAACAAGATGGTAAAAGGGGATTTATTTTTAAAAAAATTTAAAAGATTTTTTCACCAAATTAAAACAAGTAAAATCATACTAAATATAAAATTGGGATTTATGACAAATAATGTAATAAAATGGAAGGTTGTAAAAGGGCACAATTGGTAATAAAAAAAATCAAAATTAAGTCAATCAACTATACTATATCATGATGGGAAGTACAAAATAAAAACTAAATTTTTAAAATTTTGGTCTTAAATGTATCATACTAATTCAAGCTAGGAAGTATGAGAAATTCAAAAAATGGTTGTAATCTTAAATGCACTCAAAAAATAAGAAAATAAAAGGTGAAAGAAAAATGAAGTAAGAATAAAACATACTAAATATCAATATGGGAAACATGTCAATGACGTGTAACCTCATAATCAATTGAATCTTATCTCTTATTTGATACATGTAATTTTTTATGGTGATTTGATTATTGGAAAATTTTGTGAGGAAGGTCATGTCCTATCCATAGTCTTACACTAAAATTTGTAAAATAAAAACCCAATGGGCACCAAATTAATATTGTTAAGTAGAAGGATAAGTAATGGTAAATCAAGGATGTGGGTAATAGGATGTAAAATATGGAGATTCATGAGGGATGTTAGGTCCTATCTATGATCTTATAAAGCAACTCATAAATGAAATCCCATGGGGAGTGATCAATAAGCAAAAAAGTATTTCTCAAGAAGAAATATGAAGGAAAAGGAATGAAAAAGGGAGTGTAAGAAGAAATACTTAGACATATTATGAGAAGACCTTAGGAGGTAAGAGGCATACTAAGGACATGAGAAGATACAAAGTGACTAGTGGTCATTTATGTATAAAGGAAACCTTCTTTCTATAGAAAAAAATATTTATAAGAAAATAGGTGTGCTATGAAGATCAATTCATGATGGTATGTTGTTACAAGTAAAGAGTAAAATTGACCTACCTTCCCAAGACATGTTCCCCACTCCTCAGGACCCCTTATAGAGTCATTGGTCTACTACAAAGATAAGGTACTTACATGAGAAATTTGGTAGCACTAAAATATTTTTTTATTCTCCTCTTCTAATATATTGGCCTACCAAACTCAAAGGACCTCGTCTCTATTGTGAGGCCAACTATGGAGTTTGAGCTTCGACTAGAAAAAAGAGATGTGCTTTGAATCATGTCTTTTAGTGTGATTAGACTTTCAAGAATATTCAATATTTTTTCCTTTTGATATCCTTTCTTTTTGTTTAAATTATTTGGCTTTTAACTTTCTTTTGAAGGCTTTTTTTTAAGATTCCTCCATATGGATTTGGAATGACCAATCATGAGAGAGATAGTAACACACATGAATGAGCTATAGGGTAAGGCTATAGGAATCTAAGTCACTCAAGATAAAAGACTAACTAGGACACTTAGGCTTAGAAATGAATTGAGCATGTTATCTCAAATCTCAACTATGTATATGCTTAGTTTGAGAAAAAAGGAAGAAGGAAAAAAGGAGATCCAAAGGAGGACCGGTGAAAAGAAATAGTAATGAAAAATATTGCTTACTAATTGATCACATGGTAATAAGAGATAGTAATCAAATGGAAGAGGTTAAATATAACCAAGTCATCATGAACACTATATGTGAAATAAAGATAAGAAAGAAAACAATCATGAAGATACAAGGGAAGAGTTTTGAGAAAAACTCTAAAGGAAAAGAAAACAATGATAATGGGAAAATAAAAATGATAAGGAAAAGACAAGTATATGTGAAATGTAAAATGATAACATAAGCTAAATATACTATAAAAAGATAGAGAAATATTATATAAGATGATAAAGAATTTGACATAGTATCAAATGATATAATCAAATAGAAATAATATTGGAGCAGAGGTCCAATCCAAATATAAATGAGAAATCAACATGCATGTGATCATAAATATTGGTAAATATATCCACATACATTATCCAACACATCATGAAGTTGAGTGTGTAATACAACTAAGCTCTCATCAATATTCAATGAATACTAGTAAAATACTTCCTTTTTATTATCCTCAACATAAAAAGTAGGAATTCTCAAAGGATCATGCCAACGAGGAAAGTGAGGTAAAGGATGGTTAGGAGATTGTATGGAAAAAAGATCTACTAGAGAGAAAGAAATCATAGGTAGATAATGATCCATGGGTGAATGAATTATGAGTGAATAAGGATCCACAAGTGAGGGAAGGTCCATAGTTGAAGGGATCACATATGGAAGCATAAAAGGTGGTGAAGGGACCATAGGAGTTGGATCCATGGGAGAAGGAGGACCCTTCTTAAAATAATGGCCTATGGGAGGAATGGTATAAGGTCCAAGGATGGCTAGAATATTATATTTAAATGTTGAATAATATGGAAATAATCGGTGTGACACATTACACATAGGTGTTATAGACAATATACCTCAACATACTTAGGTAAATATATATGAAGTACCTTCAGGAGGTATGGCTTTATGTGATGAAAGGGAAGAAAGATGAAAGGTATCAAGGTATTGGTACAATGTGAGAAAATGGGTGGAAGAGTGATTATCTATCCCATGGAAGAAATAGATATGCTTGTGAATGGTTTTATAAGCACTCACAAAAGGAGGTGAAATTAGGAATGGAAGAAGCTGAAGAGGACTCATCAACCCATTTGGTGGGAAAAGGATCCATCTTAGGTAGTGGAATCAAACCATCATCAAGGGAGGGTGATGATGTGGAAGGATTGGAACTAGTATCAATAGGAGGAACATTAGGATGAGAAGCAAGAAGAGGCTCATAAATAGTAGGAGAAGAAATACGTTCAACTAGAGTGGAAAAAGGAATAGGCCTAACTATAGCTGGTCCTACTTAAGGAGGGATGGGATTTGTATAATGTATAAGGAGGACTACCTTAGGTGTGGTAAAGTACTAAGGTTTAGTAATAGCATGATCCTAAGTGGATCCTTAAAAATTATAGGTATTAGTGCCATCTCTATCCTGTAATAAAGAGGAAAAATAAAATAATCAAGAACTATAAATGAAATAAAATGATGAGATGCATGAAAAACTAAAGTAAATAAGAATAATAATGAATAATCTCAGTATCATGGGCCTAGACAATGTTAGGGTGTGGAGCTAAAAACTTCACCAAGGAGCATAGTTTATCAGGTTCGGGTCTACACAGACACCGGCATCGGTCAAGAGCGACTAACGTCAGTCACAGGCAGTTGCAGAGACGCCAACGTTGGTAGAAGGTTGGCCGACGGCGGTCACAGACAAGCAGCAGGAATCGACATCGGTTACCTGCGTGTCTAGAAAGCTATTTCCATGGACAGAAGCGAGTGTTTGCATGATAAGTTTGAGTTGTAGTCTCAAGCTCGCATCTCTATTATTGGCATTACTATTTTTAGAGCCCTTGTTCAAGTAGCTTAACTGCTTGTTGGGTGTACATGCTCAAGTCTCCTAATTCTATATGTAGAATTAGATCTTCTTAGCTTTGTAGTAGTTATTGTTGTAGAGAGTGAATTATTGTAATTCATTGTGTGTGAAGAACAGTACAGAATTGAATCAATCTAGGCTTGTTGGAGTTGATTGTTCTTGAGAGAGAGAGCTCTTGAGGAATAGAGATCTATTGAGAGATCTATACATCTAGGAGAGGTGTGGAAGAAAGAAGCTTTCTTCAATTGTATTCCTTTTGTAAAGAGTTTGTTAATACAAGTTTTCAGGGTGTTTTCTTGTATCTCTTATTCTTGCTATTATCATTCTAATTACTTGTCAATCTGATTTAATTCTGCATTTATTGCTTTCACAATTGTAATCTATTGTTGGTTTGATCCCCCAACAAGTGGTATCAGAGCCTTGGTTACAGGTTCAGAGCTTGATAATTGGTATCAAAGTTTAGGTTCACTAGCAGGTGGTTCAAATCTGTGTAGTGTGTATTGATTACAGGTTCTCACAAGAGTTTCTATAGGGATTTCTATTTGAGAGTGAGAAGCAATGGTAGATGAAAGTAAATTGAGAATGGAAAAGTTCAATGGCAAAAATTACCAACACTAGAGAATGCAGATAGAGGACTATCTGTATCAGAAAGATCTCTACTTACCGTTAGGAGGTATTGCAAAGAAGCCCAAAGACATGGAGGATGAAGAATGGGAAGTTCTTGACAGAAAGGCTCTGAGTTCTATAAGATTGAGTTTAGCATCCACTGTGATATCCAATTTATCACAGGCAAAGTCTACGGTAGAGTTGATGACTACGTTAGCAAATTTGTATGAAAAACCCTCAGCTTCCAATAAGGTATATCTTATGAAGCAGTTATTTAATTTGCATATGAATGAAGGTGGATCTATTTCTACTCATCTGAATGATTTCAATGGTATTGTGAATCAATTAAGTTCAGTGAATATAGTGTTTGATGATGAGATAAAAGCTCTTTTGATATTATGTTCTTTGCCTGAAAGCTGGCATGGCTTAGTAATGGCAGTAAGTAATACTGCATCTGCATCAAATATTTTGAAAGTAGAGGATGTTGTTAGTGCTATCTTGAATGAGGAAATACGTAGGAAAAGCATAGAAGAGGCATCTGGGAATGCTTTAAGTTTTGAGAGTAGGGGAAGGCAGAAAGAGAAGAGCAAGAAAGGCAGATCAAGATCCAAATCAAAGGGGAAAGGCAGATCTAAATCCAGAAATGGCAGAAGGCCACAATGCTGGAATTGTGGAAAGATGGGGCACATAAGCAGAGATTGTTGGTCAAAGCCTAAGGAGGACAACCAGCACGAAGGAAAGGAAGAAGCCAAGATTGCAGGTATTACATAGGATGCTTTAATTTTCTCTCTGCATAATAATATAGAATCTTGGGTATTAGATTCTGGTGCATCTTTTCATGCTACTCCTAATAGGGAATATTTCAGTGATTATATTCATGGAGATTTTGGAATAGTGTATCTAGGGGATGATGAGCCTTGTAAAATAATTGGCAAAGGTAAAGTGCAGTTGAAGATGCAGAATAGCAACACATGGGTATTGAGAGATGTGATACATGTTCCTAGCTTGAAGAGAAATTTGATTTCCACAGGAAAGCTAGGGGATGAGGGTTGTACAGTAACTCTCACAACAGAATCTTGGAAGGTGACCAAGGGTGCACTTGTTATGGCCAGAGGTAAGAGAGAAGGCACTCTCTATTTGTGTAATTGTGTTACTAACAAATCTCCCTTTGTATTATCTACTTCAGATGTGGATGCTAAATTGTGGCACTCAAGGCTTGGCCACATGAGTGAGAAGGGGATGTCAATTCTTAAGTCTAAAGGTATGCTTTCAGATTTAAAAGGCATAGATCTAGAGTTTTGTGAGCACTGTGTATTTAGAAAATAGAAAAGGGTTAGTTTTCTCAAAATTGGGTCTACTAAGAAGAGGCACAAGTTGGAGCTTGTTCACACAGACGTGTGGGGATCGACTCAGGTTACTTCCATTGGAGGATCACAGTACTATGTATCTTTCATAGATGATGCCACAAGGAAGGTATGGATCTATTGTATTAGAAAGAAATTTGATGTATTTGATACTTTTAAAGTTTGGAAAGCTATGGTTGAGAATGAAACAGGTAAAAGATTAAAGTGCCTGAGATCAGACAATGGTGGTGAGTTCTGGAGTCATAAGTTTAGAGATTATTGTTACATGCATGGAATCCATAGGCAAAGGATGGTTCCAAGGACACCTCAGCAGAATGGTATTGCTGAAAGGATGAACAAGACAATAATGGAGAGTGCAAGATGTATGAGATTGCATGCCGATTTGCCCTTATAGTTTTGGGCACAAGCTGTTGACACTGCAGTGTACCTGATTAACAGAGGACCCTCTACAGCCCTGGATGGTGGTATTCCAAAAGAAGCATGGACAGGTAAAAAGGTTAATCTCTCATATCTCAAAGTTTTTGGTTGTGAAGCCTTTGTGCATATAGATAAGGAAAATAGAAAGAAGCTTGATGCTAAGTCTATGAGATGCACGTTTATTAGCTATGGCTCAGATGATTTTGGTTACAGATTGTGGAATCTAGAAACTAACAAGGTAATCAGGATCCGTGATGTTGTTTTCAATGAAAGAGTGATGTATTGTGATCAGCTAAGGAAGTTGAATTAGTCTGAGCAGAGCAATGGTGAATTGGATGAGGTGAAAGTCCAAGATGAGCTCGCGGGAAAAAGAAATAATCACTTACAGGAAAACATAGAGACCAACGTCGGCAGGTTAGGAACCAGCGTCGACAGGACAAAAATTGGCATCGGCCATATAGAGACCGACATTGGCCGTACAGGTACCGAGGTTGGTCAGCCAAAACTGACGTCAACCAGTAACAGGTCTGCAGGTGATCGAGGTCGGTCACTGTCAGAGAATTTGGGTGGACAGCGTGTTGTGGATGAGTCTCAGACACCCATCAGGAGGTCAGAAAGGGTGAGTAAGCCTCCAATTAGATATTCTCCTTCTTTATTTTATTTATTGCTAACTGATGGTGGAGAACCAGAGAGTTTTGAAGAAGCAATATAGGTGGAGTCCAAGAGTGAGTGGGAGCGTGGCATGGTTGAGGAGTTGGAGTCCTTAAGAGAAAACCAAACATGGGATTTGGTTGAATTGCCAGCTAGTAAGAGAACACTTAAGAATAGATGGACCTATAGGTTGAAGGAAGATGAGAATGGACAGATGAGATACAAGGCCAAATTAGTGGTAAAAGGATTTACACAAAAGCCAGGTATTGACTTTGGTGGGATTTTTTCTCCTATTGTTAAAATGACTTCAATAAGGGTTGTATTGTCTTTGGTTGCTTTTGAGGAATTGCATCTTGAGCAGCTAGATGTTAAGACATCATTTCTTCATGGAGATTTGGATGAGGAAATTTATATGGAACAGCCAGAAGGATTCGAGGTCAAGGGTAAGGAGAAGTTTGTGTGCAGGTTGAAGAAAAGCTTGTATGGCCTCAAGTAAGCTCCTAGGTAATGGTACTTAAAATTTGATAGGTTTATGACTAAGCATGGCTACAGTAGGTGTCAATCAGACCATTGTGTGTATTTCAAGAGATTTGATAATGGTAGATATATTATTCTATTGTTGTATGTAGATGACATGCTGGTTGCAGGGTCTCACATGCAGGATATTTTAGAGCTTAAGGTGAAATTAGCTCAAACATTTGCTATGAAGGATCTGGGAGCAGCAAAGAAAATCCTTGGCATGAGCATTAAGAGAGACAGGAAAAATCACAGGTTGATATTGTCTCAAGAAGATTATGTGGACAAGGTGTTGAAACGGTTCAATATGCAGGATGCTAAACCAGTAAGCGCACCTTTGGCTGGACATTTTAAGTTGAGTAAAGAACAATGTCCTAATTCATATGATGAGGTAGAGTACATGAGTAAGGTTCCATATTCTTCCGCAGTAGGGAGTTTGATGTATGCAATGGTGTGTACTAGACCAGATATTGCCCAAGCAGTGGGAGTGGTAAGTAAGTATATGGCCAATCCATGTAAGGAACATTGGAAAGCAGTTCAGTGGATCCTTAGATATCTGAGAGGAACCAGCAGTAGGCACTTGTGCTATGGAGATTCAGATACTTCTCTACATGGCTATGTAGATTCAGATATGGCAGGTGATTTGGATGGTAGGAGGAGCACTACAGGTTATGTTTTTACTATAGGTGGAACGGTGGTTAGCTGGATATCTAAGTTGCAGAAGGTTGTTGCCTTGTCAACTACGGAAGCAGAGTATATTGCAGCCACAAAAGCTAGCAAGGAGATGATATGGATGACACGGTTCATGGATGAGCTTGGTAGGGAGCATGAGAGTTGCAGATTGTATAGTGACAGTCAGAGTACAATCCATTTGGCTAAAAACTCAGCCTTTCATTCAAGAACAAAGCACATACAGCTAAGGTATCACTTCATACGATAGGTATTGGAAGATGGTGAGTTGAAGCTGGAGAAGATCCATACAGATAGAAATCCTGCTGATATGTTAACCAAGCCGGTTACAAAGGAGAAGTTGAATCTTCATTCAACTTCTGTTGGTCTTCATGATTGAGTTGAAGATGGAGGAGCTAGAAGATGTTGCTGTACAGGTACTAGTGCAACTGTTTATCTCCAAGTGGGAGATTGTTAGGGTGTGGAGCTAAAAACTGCACCAAGGAGCATAGTTTATCAGGTTTGGGTCTACACAGACACCGGCATCGGTCATGAGCGACCGACATCGATCACAGGTAGTTGTAGAGATGTCGACGTCGGTAGAAGGTCAGCCGATGGTGGTCACAGACAAGCAGCAGGAACCGGTGTCAGTTACCTGCGTGTCCAGAAAGCTATTTCCATGGACAAAAGCGAGTGTTTGCATGATAAGTTTGAGTTGTAGTCTCTAGCTCGCGTCTCTATTATTGGCATTACTATTTTTAGAGCCCTTGTTCAAGTAGCTTGACTGCTTGTTGGGTGTACATGCTCAAGTCTCCTAATTCTATATGTAGAATTAGATCTTCTTAGCTTTGTAGTAGTTATCGTTGTAGAGAGTGAATTATTGTAATTCATTATGTGTGAAGAATAGTACAGAATTGAATCAATCTAGGCTTGTTGGAGTTGATTGTTCTTGAGAGAGAGAGCTCTTGAGGAATAGAGATCTATTGAGAGATCTATACATCTAGGAGAGGTGTGGAAGAAAGAAGCTTTCTTCAATTGTATTTCTTTTGTAAAGAGTTTGTTAATACAAGTTTTCAGGGTGTTTTCTTGTATCTCTTGTTCTTGCTATTATCATTCTAATTACTTGTCAATCTGATTTAATTCTGCATTTATTGCTTTCACAATTGTAATCTATTGTTGGTTTGATCCCCCAATAGACAAGGCCACATAAAAGAGGATTATCTAAATAATAACCTTCATCATAATCTAGAGTATGAAGATTGATGACATAGGTCAAGATGACCTTATCATCAGAGGAAACTTGGTGAATAAAGTGCCTAGTCTTGGTTAAGACTCTGGGAATATCATCACAAGGAGGATTGTGAGATTGAGGCTATAAGGAATTAGAAAGATACAAGATGATATGAGGTGAGAGATAATAAGTTTTGATCTTTAATTTAATCTCATCAGGCTCATAATCATTAGAATCTAATAGGTTGGGAAGAATGTTACCAATGAGCTAAAGATGTCCATTATAACCTTTAGTTACGTTGATAGGAAAGTTGAGATCTATGACTCATGGAATGGAACACTAGGAAAAGGCTTAAGAGTAGGAATATTGAAGACACCACAATATTATAATTTTTTGAAATTTCAATGGTTAGTGTCTCCTTGAAATTTTAAGGGTTAGGAAATTTAATGCAATGGCAAGTGGAAGATGCAATAGCTCACATATGATGAGTCCAAAACCTACCAAGTAAGATGTTATATGAAAAGTAAAAGTGGAATATCATCACCTTCACATGAATGGTGATATGTGGGATAGTAATGGGAAGCCACACACACCCTAAGGGAGACATTTTCATTCTATCATATCCTTGGCATGTGTTGCATGTAGAATTGAGATTTTGGAATACCCAAGAGTCTTAATGAAATCAAGGGAAGTAACACATGTGTTATAAACCTCATTTATAAAGGCTTTCTTAACTTATATATCATTGATTTGGATGCTAAAAAATAATGGAGGATCATCTATGTGAAGTAGAATCTTGTCTAAAATCATAGATGTTATAGGAAATCATAAATAAAGAGAAGTGTATATAGTTTCATCAATGTTAATGGATATATCTTCACATTTATGCTATATACTATCCTTAGATATAGATAAATTAGCCTCCCATACTACTAGAGGAGGGTGAGGGATATTCATCTCAATTAAGAGTTGCATGAGGTGGTTTTTATGATGTGGAGATGTCCTCATTAGTTTAATAAAAGGTATTTTAGATGGAAGATTAGTAAGTTCCACAATGGGATCCCACTAATCATAACCCATAAGGATATTATTAGATATAGGTGCATAATGATTATGAAGATATTTGGAAGGTGGATCCCAAGAGCATTAAAATTTATGTTTGTAAGAATTAGAAGGTTGAGAAGAAGGTTGTAAATTATTTGGTGATGAAGTAGTTATTTTAGATTGATCTTGAAGTTTGGAAGAAGAAGTATTAATATAAACTGGATTGCCATTAGTATTATAAGATGATGGGAGAATAGTATAAATAGTATGAGATGTGTCATCCAAAGGAGAATCATAAATTAGATCATTAAAAGAAATAATATTTTCTTTACCCAACTCATTTAAATGAGTTGAAGAAGAATCTTGGATGACATGATATGTCATATGGGAAGGAGAAGTGTAGATAGGTTGTGAATCAATGAAATCCACCAGTCTCCACATATTGGTCATGATAACCACATTGTCTTCAAAATTTGGTTCAATAAGACTTTCTACATTATTGGTGGAAGAAGTGGGATTGTCTTAAATTTTTTAGATTAGTTGATGATTAGGAAAGGGGTCTTTATAGATAGCCAAATAAGTGTTTTCTTTATTTAAGGCTTGATTTTTATCACATGATTTTTAGTCCTAGACATTAATCTCATAGGATTGTTGATGCTTACAAATAATGGAATCATGATAAAAATTTGGGCTAAGAAGAAAGTCCATGGCTAAATTATGAAGTTGTGTATAAGTCTCGTGAGAGTGACCCTAGCTAGTATGAAACCACCAAATCTTATTAGGATCATACCATGATTTCATAGTTTGATTAGGGTCAATCTCTCATGGAAGAGGCATGGGTAAATGTTTAATCAATTCAATCAAGGATAAAGGATTATGGATATTAATGTTATTTGTTGAGAAATGAGGATTAGTGTATGGTTGAGAAGGGTTTGGTTTCAAAGAATTCGTAGGAATGATATTTTAAACATTGTGATGGTGTCAAATATATCGATAACACCATCATTGGTAATATTATGGTTTTTTTATTTACTAATAAGTGAGGGCCTACAGAAAGTTGGGGTTGCTCAAATTGATGCATGAGGAAATCTTGTCTTTTGGATTCATCAATAGCTTCCTCCAAGGTATGTGGAGAAAGGGTATGGGCTTGATATTATAATTTAGGGAATAAATCATTTGTAAATAGATGACATATATTATCATCCACCATGTTATGTTGACATTTATTTGATAAAGTCTTTCATCTCTTAACAAAGGCTTGGGTAGTTTCATTTTTGGTTTGTTTATAATTGATGAAATGGGTCAAACTGTTCTTAGGAAGATCATTAGTTTGAAATTCTTGAACTAAATAATTTAGTTAGTCCTCCAAAATAATGATAGATTGTGTTTTAACTTGATTATACCAATCTAGGGCATCACCCATGAGGGTTTTGGCTAAGATATTGGTAGTAAAAAAAGGTATTTAACTTAACTTAATCCTTGTAAAGATTTATAAATGTCTTCAATTAAAGGGTAGGATCAATTGATCCATTATAAAAAATTGTAGGTGTTATACCTCCAATGTCAATGTTAGCAATTTGGGTGGTAAGAGGTTCATTTTGTAAATACTTGATGACTTTGTTGACTAATGGAGGTTGAGGAATGAGATTAACTTGAGAATATCAAAGAGGGAGAGGAGGAACACTTTGGTTATGTGTGACCTAGGTCATTAGTTGAGGATTGGATTAAATATTAAGAAGGTGGTTTTTCATTCTCATCATTTGATTTTTATTATGAGCTTGGAATGTGTTCATTTGATTGAGAGTTTGCAACAATAGTTGATGAGTTTGATTAGTGTTATTAGAAGTAGTATTGGTGTTAGTGGATTGGGTACCACTATTAGTGTTGAGATGAACATGAGAAGAGCTATGAGAATTTAAGTCACTAGTGGTAAAATTTTCATGTGAAGAAAAAGATGGAATAGTAAATGGTTTAGAGGAAGAAGCACTAGAAGCATGAGTGCCTTTGGTAGAAAATGATGAACTAGTGGATGGATTAAGGATAGTGGATCTTATGAGAGGCCCACTAGATGTAGAACATGCCATGTTAGTTGAGATATTAGGCATGGAGGTGGAATACATTAAATAAGAAGATGTCATGGAATAAGGAGTTAAGATTAAAGGAAGAGGTTGAGAAGTAAAGAAATAGGAACCCCAAAATCTAGTTGAGAAAGTGAGTGTAGGAGAATGAGGTTCTTTTACTTGACTAATAATGAGGTTATAGATCTTGGAAGGATCCTTCCCTCTATGTTGAGGGAATTTCATGATAAATAAGAGAATTTTAGGAGTATACTCTAACTCAAGCTTATCCTCTAAGAGAAGATGAGGGTTTTTTTGTAAAGGGGTATGATAAGGGGTCCCATAGTTCATCATGTAGGTTGCAATATGAACATTACTAACAGTCATGAAAGGAGACCTAATTTGTCTATGGGAGAACCTATTAGGATTGGCTAATTCCATCATGTTCATTGATTGAACTTCAATGTTATCACTAAATAGAAATTCCATGATGAAAGAAAGAGAACCAAGATGAGAAATAAAAAGAATTAGAAAGTGACTAAAATAGTACTAGGTCAACCTAGTTGACCTAGTGCAAAACAAGGACTCTACAACTATATAGGGTCCACAAGATTGACCTAGTTTAGTGAATAGTGACTACTTGAAAGAGGTAAATATGTTGTAAATAGTGATAGCTCGACCAAGTTGACCTACCATAGTGTATAGGGGATAAAAAAGATATAGGATTGATAGGGTGACCAAGTATAGAAAAAAAGGAAGAAAAAAAGTTGATAACATGCTGTGAATTGAAGAAATAAAGTTGAAAGTAATGTAAGAAAGAAGTAAGTAATAAAATGGAAACAAACAATCAATTGAATTGACATTAACCAATCCAATTAATACACATAAATAAAAATCTTGCACTAATGCTAGTTAATGTAAGCTTTTGCACACACAATTGATCAAAGAGCATGCAAACATATTGAAAGTAAAGCTAGCTACTTGGTCAACCTAAAATGTTGATTATATTATTTAATGATGGTTTTTAATGTGAAAGGAAGTTGGCTTTAATTAAGGTACTAGATACAAATCTAAGGCTAGTTTCAAGTAGTTTGGGTTGAAAGGGACTGTAGTGGTAATGATATAGGCTTGGTATTGGGGCCTACCCCCTCACTTCACATACCATATAAATAAGGTTAATGGGTTTTTAGCCATAATATACCATTAACCACACTTTATAATTGACCAAAACATCAAGTTAACTTCCCCCTTGGTGATGAAATCTAAGTAGGTAAACCTGGGTAGTCAACTATTTAAATGTTTGTTGATATTTATGTGATTTGTCTATGTGTGTAAAAGAATATAAATATTCAAACTAAGAGATTAATTTAAAACCACATAATTAAACTATGTGAACTATTCTAAGCATGTAAACAACTTAAAATAAAGATGTGATTAACATATATGGTTCATTCCAACTTTGAAGCAAGGTATAGTTGAGAAACTATATAGATAATCATATAGAATAAGGTCAACAAGGTAAAACCTATACTGTGGAAGCAATGTCTAAAAATGAACTAGGTCAGTCAAGTTAACCTAGCTATTTTAGAAAACATAGAACATAGAACTAGGTTCATATGGTTGACCTAGTTGACTATGCAAGGGTAGTTTTAAAGACTGCATATTGTGAAAGGAAAGTACAAAAAAAGAAAGACACAGAGGAATATAAACTAACATAAATGGTTTAGATATGACAAGGAGAATATTTTTGATCTAAGACCTTGCAAAAAATTGGAAAAAACTATAAACTAATCAAGTTGGTCAAACAAGCTATAGGGAACCTGTTAAAAGGGTGTAAAAATGCACTAGGTTAAACTGGTAAACCTAGTAGGCTAAACAAGAAATTTGAAAACCTAAAAATATTATACTAGGTCAAGCTGGTTGATTTAGTTGTTTTAATAGAATTTTGCAAGTTTTGGAACCCTGTACTAGGTCAAGCTGGTTGAGCCATTTGCCTATTCCTGCAAACTTACACACAAATGTATATAGCTAGGTTGATAAGGTCAATCTAACACAAAAAAGACATGATAAAAGTAATGATGAATATAAATGAAATAAGTGAAAGAAATATTGCAAGGTTTTGATTCAAATTAGGTTCACTAGAATGTATGCAATCATAAATGCATCATGTCCATAAATCAATCTTGGATCAGATGGGATAGAACACACCTACACCTTCGATTGGGGTCATATAATTTTTAAGGATAGCATGACCAATGTGAGGATCCACTAGACCCAATTAGGGGATCACATATCACAACCTACCATGTGAGGTAGGGTTCCAAAGCCTATAGTCTAACAAAATCATACAAAAACCCTAAAAGAGTAATATGATTTAATATTTCACTATTCTAATAATAATAAAAGTAAAATATAATCCAGTGTGCACCAAATATTTTGAAACAAAGTGGGGGTTAGAAACAAAACAAATAAACAACTAAACTAAACATGTATAGAAGACATATATTCATGTTAATGTATATGAAATCCTACTACATGGAAGAGGAGAATAAAAATACACTATCTATTTACTCTTATAAAGGAAGAATAAAGTTAGGAATACTTACATTTGAAGATGAACCTACCGAGCCTCAATCTCTCTCTTTGTCAAGGTGCTTTTCAAGAGATTATCATGCTATGTAAGGATAACTAAGATAAATAATCTCTTCTCTACACAACGTATGCAAACATCAAAAAAACTTATCCAAAAGATGATATCAGAGCTCCAAAGAAAATATTGAACCCTAAATCTTTATTCCCCAAGTAAAATGGTCAATATGTAGATGTTCATTCACACTTCTTCATGCAATTCTTTGATCTTATCAAATGGTAGTAAATGACATTGTATATATAATAGTATCTTACTCTAAAATATTTCAATAAAGTTGGTTGCACTAGGTCAACCTGATTGACCTAACATGTTTTTGGGGTTAACTCTCTAAGTTTGTGTTAGGTCAGCTAAGAGGCCAACAAACCAAAAGAGAGGAAAAGTCCCTAAATTGTGCTAGGTTGACCTAGTCAACCTAACACAACCTATAGGTCAAAAGGGTGCTAAGGAAAGAAATGAAGGATAGAACACAAGTGATAGGAATAGGTAAAACTAAGAAGAATAAGATTGGGTTCAATGGTTTTAGGAGGCTAGAATGTGGATGTAAAGTGTAAAAAGAAATGATAATCTTACAAAGCACTGATGATCTACCCACCCCTTTCCTCGTGCACCCCTTAAGGCATGCACTCATAGAGATTGAGAAACAATAGGTTTTTGCAAGATACAAAGTGTCAATAATTAATTAAAGGTAAAAATATTATGTCTATACATTATCAATTCCAATTCTATAGAGGGACACAAGCTTATAGTTATTTATAATGATTAATTCACTAGATAGACTAAACTAGTAGCAATGAAAGTAATCATGACTAAGGAAGTGATTAGGTTTATTAAGGAGAATATTGTCACAATATCTTATACCCCTTTCTCTCTTGTATGTGATAATAGACATGCATTTTAGTTATCTAAATTAATTAATTAGGATTATGATAAAAGATCACATTGAATTTTTATTCAAATTATTTCCCTTAAAGAAATAGATAGGTTGAATCCACAAATAACGTTGGGATCATTTATTGATCGAAAGTATTTAGTTTTGTTATTTTATTTTTATTGTTTTAGTATTATGGGTTATCTTCCCATTAGTTATTTTTATAGTTTTATAACCAAATTTATCAAGCTTTTATAGATTACTCATTATACAAAAGTAAACAAATTTCCATTGAATATAATTTCAATTTAATTCCTCCTTCCACCAATCTGATCAGTGGTATCAGAGCCACAGTATGGAAAATTGAAGAAATTTGCAAAGTCAAAGGAAGTTATGGAGGTTTGAAGGGTAATATAATTTATTTTTGGTAGCAAAGGGTAGATCAATATTCAATAAAACTTACCAAATGGATGCCCATTTTAGGCCTCAACATCAATAATAATGATGCTCATATAAAATTCATATTGGTAGTTTTGAAAGGTAATTTTTTACTACTTCAATGTAATATTTCAGCCAATTTATTTTTTGACTGAGGGGTCAAAATACAAGAGCTCCACTATTGTTCCATTTCATTTTATTTTTGATGTCCATCACATTTGGCATATTAAGGTAATGAAATCCTTTTGACAAAAGGATATCAGTCCATTTTTCCTTGATCATTCCACAAGTTTTATAATTTAGATTTCTTGTAACATTGAGCATATTATAAATTCAAGAGATAGCATGGTCCATAGAGGAAAAACCATAGTAACACAGCCAATAAAGTTTAACATTTGAAGAGAGAAAACACTATCTGATATTAAGTATGGTAGTATAAATAAAGGCATATAACATTAAGTGCTGTGACATGTATCATATAGTAGTGACCTGTACAAATTATTTTTTGTTTGGTTGATGTTTAAATCAAAATTACTTCTTTCACTAATTAAATCACAAGTTAGAAATATATTGCACAAAAATATGGTGAGTTCTTTTTTTTTTCAAATTTTTACGATGCAACAAATTAGAATAAATTGGTAGTAGATTTAATTATTCAAAAAAATGATGTGAAGATTTCATTTATTTGGAAAAAATTATTTTCTTTCACCCGTGGGCTCCACTAGATGAGCACAAAAACATAATTTTTTTACATGAAGAGTAAAATATTTTAATATCATTTACGATGTGGAATTGTTTTCAAAAAAGTCATGCTTATCTAGAATGTACTACCTTTTATACACAAATTTATTAAAAGTAATTTGAATAGGTAGCCTTTTGTAAAATTATTACAATAAGGAGGTCACCTTATTAGGAAAATTACATTATTGGAGAAATAAGGGTGTACTAGGAGTTATAAGGTGAATATTTTTATAAGTCCTAGGAATCCTTTGTATTTAGAAACTTTTTTTGAAGGTAAAGGCAAAACCTCAAAATAGTATTCCCTTGTCTTGTTTTGACTTGTTTCTTTAGCACCATGGAAAAAATTGTAAGCCTAATTTTTGAAAATGGATGTTTAACTCCTAAAAACTATAAGGAATGGTCAATTAACATATAAAATATGTTAATTTTAAATGACTTGTGGGACGTAGTTGAAAAATAACCCACATTACCCAATGAAACTATAAAGCTTTTTGAATTCCAAAAATGTGATAAGCATGTTCTCACATTGTTGAAATTATCTTACAGTGTACAAGTCATAATTCATATTGAATTTATCAAATATGAAGCATGGAAAGCATAGAAATATCTAAAATACTTTTATGATAAATAACTTACTTATAAGCAAATTGATGACCTTATGCAGTTGTTCAATACTAAACTTGTTGATGATGAAGATGTTTTAGGATATGTGTCACACATTAAGAATATAAAACAAGAATATGACACTAATGGCAAGAAAATTGATGATGAAATGCTTATTTCTATTTTTTTGAATGGACTTAGCCCTAACTATAGAAATTTATAGAGATGTTATAGCTGAGTGATAAGCTTAACAAGTCTACCTTTGATTCTATTTGTGTGTTGCTCACTCAACATGAGTGACAATTTACAAAGAAGTAATCTATTGAAGAGGCACACTATACCAAAATAAGAAATCCATTATATGAGCCCAATAAAAGACACAAAGAGAAATATAAACACTCTTAAAGGCACACTTCTAGGCATAAAAATCATTTTGGTTCTTTGAAACATAAGCATTTTTTGGACATAGTGATCATTCAGGGTCTCCTAAGCATAGACATAATTCTAGTTCTCCAAATCATGAGTATCACCACAAAAAATCATGTGGGCACAAGCACAAGCACATGCATTTTCCTTCATGTGGCTATTTTTCATCTAGTTCTAGTGGATGTGAGAGAATATTATATAATTATGGTGGCATAGTACATATTTCTATAGATTTCCCCTCTAAAAGGAGGCCCTCTCAACATCAACAGAAGGAAGAAGCAAACATTATTGATCATTCTAATCACTCTACTCACTCTTCTAGATATTATTCTACATTTTATTTTGATGGATGGGATGAATGTGATGTTTCTTTCTCTATATATGATGACTATATCTTCTGAGATAGTTACTCACCCATCTTGTGTGAGCTACTAGGTTCAAGATTGAGATTTGATGTAGTAGCATTTTTTGGCTAGTGTACTTTACTTTCATAGATGTAGTGATGATATGATGTTTGATGTGGATAATTTAAATGATTTGTACTTGATTTATTTATTACATGGCCTCTCACCTCTCACCTGATTAGGGGAGAACATATTACATATTGGTTTTTCAATCAATCATCGATGATTTGTAGTATGAGTCAACATTGTGTTGCTAGCTTTTTTAGTGTTGAACAAAGGCCTATAGGAGATGTTGGTTATTGTTGGGAATCATTTTGAGATGTGTCATACATATTACAAGGAGTATTCACTTGTTGGATATATTTTGTGTGAGGATCAATGTAGTTGGATAGTGCATTATCATGTTCTACTATAGTTTAGGGATGATCGAGGTGTGGATCAGTTCAGGATGCATAGTGTACTAGTTGTAGTTGTGACATAGTCTACTTCGATGACTCATAGTTCATTTCTCTAGTATTTTTATATCCCTCTAAATTAAGGGGGTGTTTGGTGGGATCATTTATTGATCTAAAGTATTTAGGTTTTTTATTTTATTGTTATTGTTTTAGTTTTACAGGTTATCTTCTCGTTAGTTGGTTTTATAGTTTTATAACCAACTATCACAAGAATTTATATCTTACTCATTTACAAAAATAAATAAGTTTTAAGTGAATATAATTTTAATTTAATTCCTCCTTCCATTGATATGATCAAATAAAAACCCTATTTATTCTATCAATAATTCTATTGTAGACATACCAATGAATTGACATTCATTATTGAAGTATGATCCATGGGTTGATTGAACTATACATAAATAAGATCTAAAAATTTCTCTATTCCTCATCATGTATGGATAAAAGTGAGTTTTTCATATTAATTTTAGGATACCTACATATCATTTTATGTAAGAGCACATTGGAAGAGATAACCACATACAATCAAGATTACCTGAACATCCTAAAAATGGAAGATGCACAAGATGAAGTATTTTATAAATTTATCAAGCATTAAAATAGAGTGAAAATATGGTTTTATAAGAGGTTAAATATCAAGGTATTAAAAACCTCAATCTTGGTCATGTTATGGGATAATTAACATGATAATAAAAGATAAAATTTTAAGCTAGATCTTATTGGGATTGGTCTCTATCAAATCTCATAAAATTGGGAGATAATTATTTTAGGTTACATGATTTTCAAGGGAAAGACCTCTATCTACATATGAATGGGTAGTTTTTGAAGCAAAAATTATCAAGTATAGCATCCACATCCATATGGAATAACTATAAGCTTTAACATAAGAGTAATGTAGGTGTAGATTAGGATGTGAATATTTTCATTTTTGTTCATATATTTTCTTCCTTAAAGTCTTATTGTGTTGTCTCTTTCTTTACTTTGTAGTTGTTGGTTTTGTTTTTTCCTATTTTTTGTCATTTTCAAAGTTATCTAAGATAGTTCATGGGATGTAATTAATAAGAATATAATTTGTTATTCCACACCTCCTCCACAATTATTATGGGACTAACCTCTAAAATATTTGAATGCTAGTTCATTGGGATCCCATGGGCACATTCAAATTATATGAATAAGAATAAAAGATACTATAGGAAGTTAGAAATATGGATTATATTATTTTATTTATATGTCCATATAGTATGGAAGACTATTTAATATTTTAAAAATAGAATGGGATAACTAATTTGAGAGTCACCAATTAATTAAGAACACGTTTCTTACTGAGAGGACGTTAACACTACACTCTAACTCATTAAAAATAAATTTGAGGTTTAGAAAATGTCATAATATAATTTTTTCATGATAAGAAATTTCATGAAATTAACCTCATACCTTGGATATATTGTGCCCAACCCTCTTGGAATAAATGAAAGCAAGATCAAAAGGCCAAAATGGAATATGAATATCTAAATAAATTTAATCTTTTTCTTCTAATAGAGGGTGATTCAAGTAATCTCCATTAGGGCTATAGATGCCTAGTTTAAAATGAATCAAGGCTTGGATTGGAACCAAAGGTATCTATATCAGGGATATAGACACTTGGTTGGAAGCATAATAATACCTAAACTAATCCTCTTCCTAGACAATTTATGAATAAGACCAAACACATTTCAGAAGTTTGAATCATGAAAGTGACTCATATACTATATCAAAAGCCTCAAAAGTGAATATTTGTGAATCAATTTTCACACATGGTAACTTTTGAAACTATTAAAACAATAGTATGTTGTTCTTTGAAACTGACCCAAATGTCCCATTTTTCTTGGATAATTTAAAGTTTCTTGAATGATTTACTTGGTTTATCTAAGGTAGAACCACTACTTATATGTTTTAAACTATCCAATACTATTTGACCCACAAATTCTCCCTTTTTTTTGACCAACACACTGATTTATTTTTAGAAATGGAGACCATGAGCCCCATTTTTTAATATAAAATTTAAGTTTAGATTGGTGGAAAAATTATGTGGAAGCTATTTTATGAAAATATAATTAATAATAAAATTTTGGTCCTTTGGTATTTTTGAATTTGAATTAAGGGTATATTTTAAAGTGATTGAAATAATTAAGGTTTTCATTAGTTTATTAAAGTGAATGGGCTTGGTTTTCTAATATTATCAAATGTTTTATACCTTTTTTGGAATTAATCTTCTTTTAACCAATCTAGAGTTCAATTCATAGTTTTGTATTAAAATTAGCTCCTACATTGATATATTCCCATAGTCCCATGATTTTACATACTCTAGTGATGGATATTTCATTTTAATATATTTTTCTTTTCATGCAATTATTTGGTAACAACTTAGTTATTTTTTTATGAAATTTTAGGTCTCATTTTTCCCACTAAAGGAAATAGTTGTATGATCTTGTCACCTCACATCTAACCAAGGCATACCACTTATCTACCTATGTCTTCTTAGGGTCCCATATATGTAATATGATACTAATAATTATATTATGTGGGATATATCTACTAATTATTATATAACACATGTCATTGTTATACTCCTGTGGTGCCATAATATATAATGGATTTTAATGAAGTCAAGAAATTTGGTACAATGCAACACCCCTTAGCCTATTAGAATATTCCACATAGCATTAAAAATTTACCCATGGTCCCATGGTGTAAAATAGGTGGTAAATAATGGAAATGCTATGATGTGGGAGGCATTTTCTAATCAATATAGGCCACATGTCTCAATGTTACACCCATAAAAATTATATATTATAGATATTATAAATGACACTAGGGAAATATTGATTAGTTTCAAGGTCTAGGTCATTAAAAAATCACATTTGGTAGGAGTTCTTACCCTCCTAAATAACATGATGGAAATGAAGACCACATATTTGACAACCTCATAGTAGGGAATAAATGAGATAACCACACTCTATGTGACCATGTGATCCATATGATGTTGACACATGGATGGGCCAAATTGTGTCAACAAGATTTAAATATAAATTAAATATTTTTAAAAATTAAAAATTTAATGTAAATATGGATAATAGAAATAAGGCCATCAACTTAGAGTTAATATACACACTAGAAAAATTTAATCACCATCACACTCAAAGTTATGTCTATAAATCTAAAATTCTATTGTAAACCATAATTTAAACCTTATGTTATTTTAATTAGAAACTAGAGGAACTCACTCTATTGGAATAATTACATCCCAAAATCATTTATTAAGATATCACTTAGTTTTTTAATTTGAATACATGTCTCTCTTTTCTAACATTTAACATGGATACAACTCCTTCAACCTCTAAAAATACTTATGAATTCAAATACACAACCTTCATTTCTGGTATAATGTGTTATAAAAACTATAATGAGTTATTTAAATATATTTTTAAATACTATGCTAAAGTTATTTGAAACTCAATGTTTTAATCCTAAACTAGTCCCATTGTTAGGAAGAATAGAAATCCAAAGGTCCAGAATGATATTGATTCCACCCAGGATGAGATTCATTTCTCAAAAGATACACTAGCCATAAAATAGTCAAGGCTCCATAATGAAACTATTAAGCCAAAAACATTCCCTATGGGGAATTATTTTATCATTTTCTTATTTGATCTAACTATATAAATTATTTAATTCAGATTGATGGAATGCATATAATTTATCTAAAATTGAAATTGACCTATAATAATTACTACCACCTTTTATAGCCCAACATCTCATACATTTGGGAATTTATTTTTTAAAGGATGGAAACACATGATGTTATGGATACATTTAAGGAATGGGTTGATGATTCTAATCATTGGGTAAAGCATGAGAATATTTAATCCTATACCATTAATATATTTAGAGAAGAAGTTTGGATGGGATATTGTTGATAAATAATTTTTTTAAGTGTTAATGACATCATGGAAAAAAATGGGGTGCCTCTATTGAGTTTAATCATAGATGAGAATTAAATCCTTGCACTAAGAGGTATTATAAATTTTAATTTTTACCATGAGGTAATAAGCATGACAAATGGTGTAATTTTCTACATGATATCCTACAAGGGTGAGAAACAAGGGAAATTTTCACATTATGTCCTACATAGTAGATGCATATTGTTTTATAGTCCCACTCAAGCACCCTTCCTTCACTCAATGAACACCATTTTATTCTCCCATACAATTGGTCTATTTTAAGTTATATATCCACCATTTCATAGCATAAATTAAGTATATTTTCAACTAATTCTACCCACCCTTGTATTTTGAAATCAATGAAAATGAAATGCCTAGGTTATTAGATGAAATAAGGGCATCAATCATGGGCATTGGGTCCTACTTTTATTATTAGTATATTACAATTATTAGGTTTTAAGGAATCCAAATAACCCCTATAAGGTTTCTCTACTATGTTTCAAATAAAATGGGAGATTAGGACACCAAACTATTGAAAACCATTTCAAAACTAGTCTTGGTAACCTTAGAATCACAATTAGTAATGGTTCTCTTCTTCTAACCAATGGAAATAGCCATGGATAAATAATTAGACTTAGTTTAACCAAAGTATTTAATTTTCATAACAACCACAACAACAAGACAATAATCAAATAAGATAGACAACCATAATTATCTACCAAACTTATACCAAACAACACCAATAAGTTGGTTTAACTGACACAAGCCACTGAATCAATGTAATATCTAACTTACACATTAGACATAATTGATGTCCATTTTAATTTGGGATGTATTATTCCACCAAAAACCACATTTTTCATAGCAAAAGCTATTGAATAGATTTAAAAAACCCATACTAATCTACATTCAATAACACACCACTACTCCTGAACTAAGCTCTAATACAACACAATAAGGGCATACCTAATGCTCATTTTCTTGAGAGAGTGAAGCTCCAATGCCTTGATCAAGAATATGGATTTTATTTCCTAAGATAATTAAAAAGATTTGTGTTAATATTACACTATTGTATGATATAAAATATGTGCCCATATACAATAAATTTATTCATGACTAATAATTAAATAATCATGGCTAAAATAATAAGGATCCAAAGACTATCTAGTTAGTTGGATAAATTTTAGACATTATGATATGAAATTTAGTTCCACATAAGTATTCTAATCTAGGTAGTCCCATAGTTAATGTAACATTCATGGAAAACTTATACACAATACCTTAATTTACTTAGGATTGGCCATCAATGTCATGACTATGGAAATAATGCATAAAAATTGGCTTTAAAATATTTACCCAACACCTAACATTTTACAAATGGTAGATAGATTTACAATAAAGATATAAGGGATTATAGAAGATGTAGTCATAGTTGTAGATTCATGGTAATACCTATTTGATTTTATCATCTTACAACCTAAGTCCAACTTAGGTGGATATGCCCATATCTTAAGTGGACCATGGTTAGCTATAATTAACACTTTCATTGGCTATAGATTATGGAACATGTTGATTAAAATGGAAATGACACTAATAAAGTAGTCATGTACCTACTAGCTAATCGTTATTATGAAATAAAATAAACTTATTAGGTAGAAGATGAAAATTAAGAGCAGGTTTATTTACATACTTTGTTCACTATTGACTAAAATGTATCCTTAAAATATCAAAAATAATACACAACCCATTTTAATATCCTACAAATCAAATATCAATTCAACTCAAAAACAAACAATCTCATGCAATACATACCATTCTCCCTCATAAAAATTATTCTTTAAGAAGGTTCATTTGATTTTGTGAGAGATATTAAAAATTTCCATCAGCTACTAACACACCATTTCATCCATACCTCATTGTTGGGTAATGTAGCATTCATGTTTTACCTATTCAAACAAGTATAAATCTTGTTGAGATAACCCTTTAATATTAGCAATAAATTATAACCTCAATAAGAAACTAAACTAGTCACCATGTTCCAAATCTATAAAACAAACCTTTTTTGAGACTATAATGACATGAGAGGTATCCACTTGGATCGATGTACCCAACACATTTAATTTAAGGATGAGTGAAAACCTATTCACCAACCATAATGTAGCATGAAACCCATTATTAAATATAGATAAAGTTGAGTTAAAAAAAATCTTAGATGTAGGGTTTATCTATTATATTTATAATAGTCAATAGGTTTTACCTCTTATTATTTTACCTAAAAAGGGGGTAAAATGGCATATATGTGTCAACTATAGGGAGTTAAACACAACGATATGGAAATATAACTTTCCTCTTCCTTTCATTAATAATTTGCTTGAGACATTGGTCATAAATAAATATTTATCCTTTATTGATGCATTTAGCAGATATAAGTAGATTAGAATAACTCATGAGTACTATGATAGGTCTACATTCACATGTCCTTGTATATATCCATACATTATACTACCATTCAATTTATGAAATGCTCCTATCACTTTTAAAAGTAATGTTTTGAGAATATTTTTGATTTGTCTTGTGATTGTATTGATATATACATGGATTAATTAAAAATATATGGGGGAATATATGATGAAACCCTAAAAAAATTATATAAAATCCTCAAACATTTTCAAGACAATCAGTTATCCCTAAGTCATGAAAAATGCTACATGTTGATAACCAAATGTATTATTCTGGGATACCACATTATAGGAATTAAATTAGATAATAACAAAATAAGTGCAATCAATAACTTACCGGCTCCAAATAAATAAAAATATGTCTGATGTTTCTTACAACATGGTTGATACTATCATATAATTCATTAAATACTTAATCAAAATTAAAACACTTCTATCTATTTTAATCTCTAAATATTTTAATTTTATTTGGATTGATGCATGTCAAAGAATGTTCTAATAAATTAAAGATCTACTAGTAACAATTTTGATATTAAGAGGACCTTATTGGACATTTTCCTTTCACATCCACATGGATACTTTTGATACTAAACTAGGATCCCTCCTTGGTCAAAACAAGTAGTCCTTAAGATATTCCATATATTTTATGAACAAAAATCTCCAAGGGGATGAGCTCAACTACATTGATGGAGAAATAATTTATTTCCATAGTCTATGACATAAAAATTTAGACATTAAATTATAGGTTATGTAGTTTTTATCCATACTAATCATGCATAAATAAAGTATTTAATGAATAAATCAAAAGTCACAAGAAGGATAGTTAGATGGTTTCTTCTACTTAAAGAGTTTGTTATTACTATTTTAGATGGGATAGGTAATGATAATGTTGTTGTAGAATTTTTATCACATTTAACATCCAATGAAGAAATTACTATAGTAGATGATTCATTTCTTATTAACATCCTTTTTATCTGTTCACTAACACTCCCTGGTATATTAACATTTCTATTTACTTAGATGTATGACTAATTCCATAATATTTCTCTCTAAAATACAAGCATAATTTGGTGGAAAAATGTGGTCAATGCTCATGGATATATAGGTACCTTATTGTACCTAGGTTTGATTCATTCATGTGATAGCATATAATATAGGATGAGGTTGTTGACATAATTATATCATGCCATGATGAACCCTACAGGGGTATTTTTTCTATAAATATGACTACCATCAATATCTTAAATTTGGGATATTATTGTCATATCTCATATAAAGATGCAATTGTATAAACTTGTTAGTGTCATCAATGCCAATGTATGGGGAAACCCATTCATTCTAATGATATAACACATCATCCTAAAATGGTTCTAGAATAATTTGACAAATGGTTAATTAATTTTATTGGACCAATAGACCTAAATCCTATAATAATGACAACATATTGGTTTGAATGGATTATGTGACCAAAGGGTTGAGGTGAAAGCCTTAACACATTCACATGATAACAATGTTATAGAATTTATTAATAAGGAAATATTTACTACATATGGATTCCATAGGATATTATTGAATATCAAGGACCTCAATTTACATATGATCTAACAACTTATCGTGTTTATTAATATGAAAGTAGGGACAATAATTCCACCCCATATCATCCTCTGGTCAAATGGATAGGTAGAGGTTAAAAATATATAATTGGAAAACATTATCAAAAAAATAATAAATGTGCACCAAAATAATTGGGAAACCCATATTACTAAATTAGAATGGGCATAACAAATCATGTGGAAGACCACAACTAGATTCACCCCATACAAATTGGTCTATGGGAATAAACCTTCTCATCCCATTAAATTTAAGCATAAAACCTTGTAGATAACCTTAGAACTTGGCCTAGACATACCACTAGCACAAAAAGATAGAATCATGAAGCTAAATGCTTTGAATAAACTTCAAAGAGTAGTAATGAATTAAATGGCATGACAAGTGTATTAAGACTAGACAATTAAAATCAACAGATTAGGCCCTAATTTTTTATTCCAAGTATAAAGATCACAAGGGGAGGATAAGAAATAGATGGATTGTACCTTATGAAATATATGAAGTATTTTACAATGGATATATCAAGATGCACACAATTAGCCTAGTATGCTTCTTTTTACTAGTCCATGGTCATCAGTTAACATTGTACAAAAAACCATTTTCCAAAGAGAGATTCACATGATAACTTATAGATGATCACACCCATCCTTCCAATCATCCTATAGGATACATCGTTCAGACATCAAAGTTATATTGAAATAATAACCTTCATCTCCTTAGATAAAGGGTAATTATTTTATCATAAGCCATTATAGACACACATCTATTTAGCTAATAATAGGTTGAATAAGCATTTTACTTGATCAACTAATCTAGTGATCAGTCATGACCAAACATGTAAAAATATAAAATATAAAATAAGAAAAAATATTTAAAAATATTAAATTAAATAATTAAAACCTTCAAGAATTATTGATTAACTTGGTTAGAAAACCATTCATTAGTTGATCAATGTCATTATAAAAAGTCTTGATGAGAAATTAGCTTGATGACCATATAAGGGATGAGAGAGAGAGAGAATAATAATAATAATAAATTAAAATATACTTTATAATCTCTACTTTTTTCACCACCACTTCCTAAAGGCTTGTGCGACTACTATAGCTACCCTTAGCTAGCTATAACTTACATCTGGCTTACTACAAGTTAAAAATCAAATTACTATAGGATGAAAATAGTGGGTATAGGTTGAGTAGTGAAAGATGTAAAATTACTATTAGGTAATACAAGAATTATGGGAAATTATTTAAATAGGTGGTAATTTACACATAATTACTAATTAATCTTGCAAGATGGGAAGTATACAATATGAAAAGAGTAGGAGTTGATGTAAGATACCTCATAGTTAGACGCCTTTGATATAAATATATATGAATTTGATAAATGATGAGGGTACCTTTGATGATAATTGATATGGATAGTTATATTCACTACTTTTTCACATGGTTTCTTGTAACTACTATAAGGCATCTATCAACACTTCACTAATTACTTCTACAATCACTTGTTTATCTAGTAATGATCACTACCACAAGTAATCATCAATAATGGACCTCATCATTAGCTATTTGAACATCATGTATACCATAAATATGGTCATATAATAAATACATAATGATCATCATAAAATTTCAACACACTCTCTACCTCATCATTACTTTGTCATCTTCTTGCATGTCTTACTACTCTAACATTCATTACAGGCATCCAAGTAGATCTACACCATTAGGTAATTGAATAAGTCAAGGTAATAATGTTTCATTCTTCCAAATTAATCTTATTTTATCTCATGTGTATATGAATTAATATGTCATCTTACATTTTATGTGTTATTTGATTGCTATGGGCTTAGCCCATGAAAATTCATTTCCATTTCTGGCAACTAGTTCCATCACATTTAATATCCACTATAAAAAAAAATTACACCTTAATATACCCATTTTTTATAGAATTTTTAACCTATATTTCCATTCACTTGAGGTTGAGTGCCATGAAATTTTGGGGTGATTGAATTTCATTAAGATAATTTGAATTATTTGACACACATAAAAAGAGATAATTAGTGTAGTTTTGAGTAAGGAAGGCTAAGACAATAAAAATCAAGCACAAAAATATTGATACTCCAATAAACCCTGATAAAAGCTCTTGATGTTTTTTATACAAGTAAAATTAAACAATTAGAGGATAAATTATTTGGAGAGAACCTCTAGACCTCATATCATTGAGGGAAAATCAATATGTTGTCAATATGTTATAAGATGCTAGTTGGATGACATATTTTAAAAAATTGATAAGGTATAATGATAACATTGCACAATAATTTATTATCACATTTTTTTAATTATGAATCAAATTTAAATGGGTTAAGGATAAGAGACACTAAATCATGTATCATTCAGGTAACTAGCCTCCTAAGAATAGGGGAGCCATGGAAAGGAGACCTAGTGATAAAATAACTAGAGAAATATTGTAGATATGAAATGACAACTTGAAATACTCAAACTAAGGTACACTCTAATCTATTTAACCCAGGTATGGGCATGATTTTATTTATATATTATTAAATATTTCACATGTGAAGGTGCACACTCTATATTATATGTAACTCATTTCAAATTTCTCAATCATTTGAGACATGAGATAATGATAAATGTGACAAAGTTTTTATTGATTTTTTAAAATAAGAATGGAAAAAGAATGACAAAATAAAAAACTTTAATATTTTTCTCACCACTACCTAATTAAATTTATTTTTCAATGATGTGTAAGATATTAGACCCAATATAGCCTGAACTAATTTTCTAAAACTTCCATAAGAAGAAGAAGCAGATGAAGATAGTGAAGAAGAAGAGGTAGAGGAAGAGAATGTAGAAAAATCAGTAGAGGAATAAATTAAATTAGAAGAGGCTATTGAAGAGGAATAATAAATATAAGTATTTGTAGATGAGGAAATAGTATTATGAAAATAATATGAAACTATTTTACAATCATAAGAACTTGTAGTATATTAAAGTAAAATGCAATAAAAAAGAGGAAATTGATCATTTCAACCTCTACATTTGAATCCCATAGATAATAAAGGGTAGTAGAATAAAGGAAATTAAAATTTACCTTAAATATAAACTTTTAAAAAGGTAAAGATAAAATCCCATGTAGGTTTATAGAATAAGATCACACTAAATGAGAAGCAAGTTGTCTATAAAATCTACTTCAAATCCCTAAATGAGATTCACATCAAGGAAGATTCATTTGAGGAAGATATAAGGAATAAATTGTAAATAAGTCAAAAAACTAGTAGTAGTGAATAATAATACTCAAATTCACATGTTTTTATATCCTCATAATATGAATAATGAGAACATCAATCCACTTATTCACATCTAGGAGAGGAATATATAAGGTAAGAATGGAAAGAAGATGAATATATGCATGATAATATCGATAACATAGATCAAGTAACCCAAAAAACTCCACATCAATCAAAATATAAAACCCTATATCAATCTCTTAGGGAGATTTAAATCCTGAAGTGTAGGGTCAGAGTATTAGAAGAAAGAAATGGGTTAGATAGATTAGCATAAGTAGTTTTGTCATAAGTTACACATCTATAGGATCATGTATCACATCCTTTGACACATATTATAACATAATTTTTGTAACAACCTATACTAAAACCTATATCACAATAAGTATTATATGAACATCCAAACATTCCTAGAATTTTTGAAATTTTTATTGCCTCCACTTCCACCTAGACAAATAAATTGGACAAAGCATTTATTTTTCTTGAAATGTATTTGAAAGGATATGAATAATTATGGGATGTATAATTTTATTGGATTATAAATTATAACCTAATAAAGGATGAAAAAAATGAATTGAAAAATAAATTCCAAGAATGTGAGACTAAAAAAAATTGGATAATATGGGAAAATTAACGTAGCAACTTTTGAATTGTATGCTACATGATTCGGTTTACTCTATTTTTCTTGAGGTGAAATGTTTAAATTTTTAATTAATTATGTTATAATATTTTTTTCCCACTTGGTAATAGATCCCACATAATTATTTTAAATATACACTACTTGCTCCCTTATGCTCATAATAAATTATGTGATTTTTATATGCATAACTATGTTGTTCCTCATAATGTAGAATAGAACCCAAACCTATATGTGGGTGATGTTAAGATGAAATATTTTTCCTTGTATTTAGTAAATGAAAATAAGAGGCAAATAATTGATAAAATACCACACAAAAGGAAAGGAAACTACACTAATGATCATAAGAGAGGCCACTTAACTTGAATTGATAGAATAACAATGGATCTCACTAATCAAAATGAGAGAGGTATCTATGTGGTTTTTGAAGGAATAAATAAGAGCTCAAAATAAATACCTAAAATTATTGACTAGGATTTTAAAATAATCATTTATTTATTATATATATAGAATAACCATTCTTTAGATATAAATTCAATGTTTCCCTTGGAAGAGTCCTTACATATATAGAAATTATAAGTAAGGAGGATTTGAATTAGTTATCTAATACCTTTAAACCTCCACAATTTTGGTATCCCATTCCAAGATAGACATGGTGATAATAGGTTGATAAGAAGGAAAATAATAATAAATGGAAGAATTTGCAGGCCCATCAAGGATTTTATGGTAAACAAGGGTCTATAGCATCACAACCCTTTGATTTAAAATTTATATATTCTCATAAAATGTATAAATTTGTAGTTTTTCAAAGACAAGCAGCCCATCAAGTTTGAGTATATGTTGAGATTTAAAAATGGTATTATTTGAGCACTTAATATATTTCCTTAAACTTACACTACCAAACTTCTTACATATAAAAACTATGTTTTGTATTTTTCAATAGCACCAAATTAATAGGATTCATATGTTGTTTATGTTTATATGAATGAAATGGTTTATTTTATGATTTAGATGAATTATACACTATATTTAATATGTTGGTTTATTTTTTATATCATGTGGTTTAATAACTTAAGCAAATAGGAATAGCCCATATCAATCTGGGTAGTGACAACCTATAGTAATTTGGGTAGTGAAAACACATAATAAACTAGGTAGTATTATCCAAAAGATATTGATTAGACCCAACTTATGGTAACTAGGTGAAGTTAAATTATAGTTAATGGATTAATTAAACCTATAGTGACTAGAATGCATACACCTATAAGTTTTAATGACTAACCTATAACAACTACTGGACAACTATTCCAACATGTGGTAGTTGTAGTGACATCTTTGGTTATTTACAATTCATTTATGAAGTTAAAGAATTGATCTTATATGATAATAAATTTTAAAAAATTACAAATAAAATTGATAACAATGGTTCTCACTTATTTTACCATACCTCTTTGTCATCCCAACATCAAAACATAACATCTTTCCATTATGTATTCTTCTCATGGCCTTTGTTGGAAACATTCTCATAGTGAGATTACATTCCTAAAATATGTTTTATATTCCTAGATTTATGTATTTTATTGTTTAAATAATAAAGGTGATTAACTTTTTAGACATCCAATTCCTAACACCATTGTGTTGAAATTCTCAATCTTCCTTGAATTTATGAAAATGTACAAATTGGGGCAAAATCACTTAAACACGCTAAATGGTTTGAGCTTGCCATATACAAGTGCTGATTTAGGCTAATGTATCCATAAATAGGGAAACACATTTTATGTGATTATTAAATTTTATCAAATAATTTTGAGTCAAAATGATGAAAACACATTTCGGTCCTCTGGATCACTCTTTTTTTCTAATTTAGAAGCATACAACACATGCATGTGTTATTTTATGTCAACATCCTAAATGGGATAACATTTTATACACAACTAACATCACTTTATAATTCCTCTATAGTCAAATTCTGACCAATAATATGACATTATGACTAGTTTGATTAGTTTTGCACCAATTTTCAAAGAATTGCACTAAAATTAATTAATCTTACTTAGTCAAATTAAACCAAATTATGAGCTTAAGTAATAATTACAAGGAAGTTATTGAATATTTATTTATTGTAAATTGATTCCTATTAACTTCATCATCAAGTGTGGTCATTTTTTGGATGGCATCCATAAGCCATAAATGCAACAAATATCAAAATTATGGCTTCCCATATCTATTTAATGCCCCTTCCTCCTAAATATTTATGAGGATATTTATGGATATTATTTACATAATTGGATTAATTCATGGCCACACATCTTGATCTCAATATGGATGGTCATGGTTGATCCTAATAAATTTATAAAATCTATAAATAGGAGGGTCAGGATCACTTTGATTAAGTTTAATTTGTATAAACTTATAATGTAGGATTCTCTCCACAACCTTTCTTTGTGTTTATTATTATGATTTATTCACAATAGGATGGCTTCATTGATAGGCATATTTTTTATTTTCATATCATGATCCTCTATTATTATTATTTGTGTTTTTAAGATGGTGGAGGAGTTTGTGTTGTACTTTTCTTGAAGACTTGAGCATCAAATCAAGGGGAAAAATAGTTTTGAGTTGATTATGGATGGCGTGATGCTCTTGGGAAGGTATTGTATGTTTATTTTCTTTCATTGAGTTCTTAATTGTCATTTCGACACCCCATTGAATAGGTTGGCCTAGATTGTTAGTTATTTATGCATTTCTTGTGTTTTCTCATGATTAATGCTTGATCTAACCATATTTGTAATCCATCTCTACATATTGGCACACCTGGAGGGATAATGCATTGCTCTCTAGTAAGGAAAACATTTGAGAAGTCTTATATTTCCTTAAAAGTCATTAAAAATACTTTAACATAAATTTGTATCTTATTTTTCCTATGATTTTGATGTTTCTTATTGATGTACAAGTCACATAATGATTGACATCAGTTCTATGTAACTAGTATCAGTCAAGGCTAACTAGCCTTGGTTAGGTTGCAGGTAAAAATACATCTAAAAATTTGAATTTTAGAGCTTTTCTTAAATTTATAGTTTTTTATTTGAGTTTTTAAGTCTTTGGTCTAAACATATATTCCTGATCTAGAAGTTTTCTTTTGGAGATTTTATCTTAACATTATGCTAACAAGTTTTTTTTATCAAACTCTTTAACAAGGGTGTATAGGTGACTGTTATCGTGTTTCTGACTAAAAATGGTTCTTTTATGACTAGTATCATTCTTACAACAACCAAAATCAATATTTGTTGATCAATGTTAGTCTCTATGTGTAAAAAATAGAGAAATTGAGAGTAAGAAATTTGAACTTGCTTGTTTAATTATCAATTATGCTTCAAAACTAAAGGAGACCCTCTAAATTTTAGTATATGACCCACATGGAAAATTGTTAATCTAAGCATAATTAGATCAATAACCTTCCCTTTGGTGTTTAAAAAGAACCTAGATGAACATGTTTAAATCTTAAACCTTCCTTTTGGTGTTTAAAAGGAACTTAGATGATTTTATTTAATTTTTTTGTGAATGTTTTTCAAAGTTTTTGAAAATTAAGGCCAAGGGGTCAATAAACTTCACTTAACATTTAAATTTGGTGTATAAAATTAATAATCACTTAAATTTCAAATTTAATGATGTGTTGCTTTATGGAAATCATCTATTGCTTGTTAGATTGTTTGAGATAAATGAATTATGTGTTTATGCTCTCCTCCCATCCCCTATAAGTAACTTGGGTAACCAAAAGTGCCTTCTCATTATGATTGTGCCTTTGTTGAAGGTGTGAAAAGGAAGTTTTGTAGGCTTTCTCTAAAACTTGTATGGTTTGGGTAATCTAAAAACAACTTCTAAACCCTTTTCACTTACATCCTTTTATTTCATGTAATTGGCTTGTGGAGGGGATTTTATATCCTCTTCACGAGTTCTTTAGGGAAGACTTGACCTATGGTATCATTTCTTAGAATTAGCTTCAACCCCTCTCCATGGATGGGCATCTAAATTGAGATGGTAAATCATTAGGATGGTGGTTTGAGCATTAAAACCATCTTTGTTAGTGAATTTTTCCCTCAAAACATATGATCAATTAAGACATCACACTATACTAAGTAATTGATAGATGTAGTGGTTGTGAAAAGGACAAAAAATCCAATTGATGTGTTTACATCTGTAAAATTAGCCATGCTTAGGACCATCTAGATGGTTGTAAATTATAAGTTTCAGATAATGCCACTTACCATAGAGTATTTTTAATGTAGGCTATGTAACCTAAAGGTCCATGTCACTGTATATTCTCTTGGTATAAAGGGGGTGTAAAATACCCTACCAAATCATGTGCTTTTATTTTTGGATTAACAATTTAATTCCTTACAAGAGCATGTAGAAAGATATATTTTAATAATATAAAGCAACCTTGTCAGTTAGGGCTTAGAATAATTTACTTAGTTGTGTTTGGTATTTTTAGTATTTACTTACTTGGTCTTGATTTGAGTCAAAACTTGTTTCTAAAAAACAAATCATAACCAAAACATTATCCATAAATTCTTGAACAAAGAGGCATCATAGTGGTCGAATCCAAATCACCTTTGCCTTGTTTAAATTCTTCATCTTAAACATTATGTTTGTATTGTCTAGATAGTGTATTTATGTTTCCCATTTGAGTCTAAACCACTTTATAAAAAATTTAAGTCCATTAATAATTAAAATTTAGAATTGCACATTTACAAGTTATAGGTTAATGTGTTAATTGGTTTTTCCATTTTCACTTGACTTGAGTTAACTTGGGTTGAATTTCCCATTTGGATTGAAGATAATTTATAGAATCATTATCTTTTGATCATTGTGAACTTAGGTCATCAATTGTATCACTCACACTCTAAGTTATAGAAAACATTTTATGCTACTTCTTATTACCATGTGGCAGTGTTGTGCCACCCATTTGGTTCTAGTTTTATTCTTAGAAATTCTTGCATGTTTCCACAATGTGTGTTTATTTTTTCACATTATAACCTATCTAATCCAAATGGTTTTCTTCTAGTTTCCTAGTAGAAACTTTCCAAATTTGAACTAGATTTTATGGTATTGATGTATCTTTCAACCTATGTTTGGTGTATTGGTTTACACTTAGGTCTTTGAGCTATCATACTCCCTTTTGATTTATATGATTTAAACCCTACCCAAGGTTGAGTATTTTTGTAAACACAGTCTTTTAATTGTGTTGTACTATGCCACATCATTTTTAATATAGTCTCTTTGATACCTTGTCACTTATTTAGAGAAGATCAAAACATATACCTTGTTTAAACATTTTCAAAATCTTGTCAAACATAGAGAAAAATATTTTAGACAATGACTGAAAGGTACACTCGTAGTGGGGTCTGTTATGAACCTAGCTATGAGGAGGATCAATTTTATGATTGTCAAGAAAAATCTAGTCTTTGAAGACATTCCCACAATTGTAAGATCTAAGGAAGAATTTTTGGAATATCAACCCCAAGAGGAAAAGGATGAAGCACTCATAAGGTTGAAATAATCTGGTGTTAGACTACCCTTAGATTTTCCTATGGAATAATTACATACTTTGGTTAGATAAGGAGATAAATAGTGAGAAAAATCCTTTGCAAACATTACAAAAATAAACATATCTTATTTTAGAAAATGTAAGGAAAAAATTATTGGGTCTAAACCCACTGATCAATATCTTATCACCAAGATTAAAAAGATAAGTTGATGATATGTAGACCAACTTATCATAGACTTGATATAATCTTTAGTTTCCACTTCAATCTAAAATGATGATTTTAAGGAGTAAGGAAATGTGGTGTAAACAAGGTAAACTGTAGTTGAGAACATAACAATGATGGATCAAAATGTATCAATAAAACAACCCAAATCCCAAGAGGTTCCACAACATGTTTCATTAGACATAAAACATATAATTTTCAATCACAAAGAACCTCTTATTTCTCCACAAAACCAAATAATAGAACATTCAGTACGCATTGAAGAAATCATACAAAAAAATATGACTAGTTCTTCTCAACCAACATGCACATTGGCAAATAGACCACATACTCCTTAAATAAATAGAAAATATATAATTCAAGGTATAATATTACAAGGAATCAATAAATAACATACTAAACTCAAAGATTTAACCAAAACCAAGTCATGGACCATACGATGTATATCCCTCACAAATCCATGTAACAACAGGGGCGCATACCACCCAAAAAGTAGTAACAAGGGTACATACCACCCCAGTACAATTATGTTCCTCCCATGAATATACCAAACATACAATATTAGAACTCTATGAATGATATTGTGTCATGATTACAGATAGGAAATAGAATCAAGAATTATGTATTTGATGAGATGTGTCCATAACCATTTCATTTAAGCATTCTCCAAGTCCCCTTTCCATCTCACTTTGAGTCACCTAAATTTGACAAGTAAAAAGGAAAGGGTGACCCTCTTTAACACATTTATGCATTCTTTGTGTTATGATAAGAGGTTACTTATAGTATAATTTATTTTCTTCATTTATTTCCATGAAGGTTAGTAGGACAATCTCTAGATTGCTTACTTAAGTTACCCAAGGGATCAGTTGTGGATTGGAATGACTTATCTAAAAATTTAAACCACTTCTCATATAAAATTAAACATTAATTAACCATTGTTAACTTATATAAAGTCAAATAGTGTTATGGAGAAAGATTCGTAACATATCTATAGAGATGGAGACCATTAGCCAGTCATTTTGAACATAATTTATCAAGCAAATATGGTGGATTTTTTTTATATAACTTACACCTTGAGGTTGTGAAAAATATATAGATTTCTTGTGCTAATTCATTTGAAGAAATTATAGACAAATGGATGCAGATTGAGAAGGATCTTATTTTCAAAGGCCTTGTCAAGATTTTTGTGTAGGGTCACACATCAAATTAGACCCAATTACTGATTCAAATGTTTATGAAATAAAAACCTAAGAGTTTTAACAAGAATAATAATGTGTTAGGGAATATAATAGCTAAAATAATACATGTATATATAGTGCAAACCTAGATGGATATAAATATATAATTAGCAACCCCTAATCCACTAGCTAATTTACAAAGACAACTTCAATTGAGAACATTCCATAATCAATTTAGAGTCTTTAGAAAATTAGGAGAATCAGTTGAGATAGTATTACAAAAGCTCATAGTAGCTAACTTGATTGTATGGCTAGTACCAAGGGCATTTCATCAAGATCAACCAAAGCTAGATTGGTACAAATAAAATGAATGGTATAATTTTGATCAAGTTATTGGTCATAGTGCTTATCATTGTATCAAATAATGGAACCTTATTGATGATGTGATCAGGAGTAGTGAAGTTGACATCAAACTTGAACCACAAGGCACTAATCAAGATATGGGAATCTACCAAGATCCATTCCCTTGACATAATCAACAGCCACCAAGGAACAATTATAACCAAGGATAAAATCAATGGCAAAATTATAACCAACATCAAGGTCAAAATCATAATTAACATGATCATAATCAAGATCATAATACCCATGCTAACAACTTGGGTTATAAAAACATGCCATACAACTATTACAATATAATGGGATGCTTTTTTAAAACCAACATTTCCACTGTTACTATTAAATCCCATGAACCATATCATACTCCTTGTAGTACTAGGCCCATTACTATAGGGTCAATACCTCTCCCTCTAACACAATATCAAGTTCATGGAATTATATTGTGACTTTATTTGTATGTTTTACTATTTTTAGACAACACCCTTCCTCTAATTAAAATGGCTCCTCATTAACTTGAAATTGATCTAATGTAATTAGATGCTCATGAGTCACCCTCTAAATCTCTTCACTTGCATCTTCTAATTATAATAGCTCCTTGACACCTCTAGATTATGTGATCACAACTAGATGCTCATGAGTTACTCTTGAAGGCCCTTTTCCCTCTTCTTAAATTAAACCCAATGTGAAAACTATGCCTTTAAATCCAAAGCTAAATACTATGCCATCCAAATCTAAGTCATCTCATCCTCATGCTAAAAATCCTTATAGTGTATCAAACCAACTAAGTAAAAAGCTTGTGAAAATTTCCATTTTGGATCTATTCCATATGTCTAAATTCCATAGAACTATTATTAATATTCTTTTACAAAAAATATCTATTCCCAAATATATAAATCCTAAATATTTCTAAACACTAGTTAGACACTTGTCTTCATTTCATTAGCTCACATTTGATCAAAAAGACATGCCCACCGTAGGTCTGAGCTATAATAACCCATTGTATATTGAGGTTATCATTGAAAACCATAAGATCAAGTAGGTTCTTATATATAATGGTTTGGAGTTGAACATAATATCCCTCAAACTAGTACAAATATTGGGATACATTATGAAGGACATTCAACCAGAGATGATCACCATAAAAGCTTATGATAACATTGAGAGGGAGTCTTTTGGTTCTATTTGTTTTCCAATCATTATGGGTTTTCCCCTAGTACACTTTATTACATATTATGGACATTGATTTTCCTTATAATATAATTATTGGTCATCCTTTTATCCATGAAGTTTAGGTCATTAAATCCACCTTTAACCAATGCCTTAAGTTTCCCCATGATGGGATTGAGGCTACTATTCCCATTGATCAACAGCCTTATTAGTATTACAAACATTTAGAGGTTGAGTTCCATAATTATAACTATTGTCTAGGTTTTGAATTCATCTAAAAGAAGAAAAAGGAGATAGTTTCACATCCACTTCCATTTAATTATATCAACCCAAGTGACCTTGCATCCACTTTGGTTGATCCATTTCTCGTAACTCTTGTGAAATAGGTTATTATTGAAGACATGGTAATTTCCACATACTATCTTAAAGATACCTTTTATGTTGTTAAGTTATTGAAGTCTCTTAAAACATTTGATAAAACCAAAACTTAAAAAATCCCAAATAGACCCAACTTGATCTAAAAATAGAATAAATAACATTGGAAACCACCTATGGTATTTGTACCTTCCACTTCACCAAAATAGGATCAAGAGGCTTTCAGAAAAAAAAACTAGTTATATTCTGATGACATTACTGATTGCTTTTAGAATCCAAAATATCCTATCCCTAATAATATTATAGATAACTTTGATTATATAGGAAAAGGCCTTGGCCCATGAGCCCAAGGAATCATAGAACCTTTATCAACTAGAGTACCCAATTTAAATCATGGTCTTGGATTTATACCACCTAGGGGTGACTTCATGAATTTCAATAATTATTCTTTTGAATTAACTAATGATGAGACTTTTGGTAGCGATGTAGCATCCCATTAGAGAATTTTCAAAGAGTTTGTTGACTCATATTTATTTGATCAAAATGCCATTATGACCTTAACACCTCATTATTCCCTATGCCTTTGCCATCTTGAACTCATTGATTAGGATCAACAAGATTCAATCATATGCCTTGATGAGTTTTAGAATGAAGAATCAATTATAGAATACATGGTCCTAAGAGATGGATTTCCCATTGGTAATCAAAAATAAGGCTTTGATTTTTTATTAGATCTCTCTACCTAGTTTGGATAACAAACAAACTTTATTGGTCATAGCAAAGATAAAACATTGAGATATTTGGGTGAAAATCTCTTTGAGGCACTTATTTATCTAGGAAAAAGTAAAGATAAAGATAAACCATTGAGAGAAAAACTATTTGTATCTTGAATGAGAAAGTTTTCTCATTCCCAAATGATACACAAGGTCCATCAAGTCTTATATCTATAGCTAGTACAAGCATCTCTTCAAAAAAATAATAACTGTTTGAGTGTTTCACTCTTGAGTTTTTAGATATTTTTTCTACTTGGACATTACCTAAAATGATGGATTCCAGTTTGTCACATTATCTAGAGATGTGGGAGGAAAAATAAGAAAAATCAGTAAAAGATGATTATGATCACACCTTGACTACTATTCTTGAAGATGGATCCACACTTATTATAGAGAATATTTTTAAAGTGAACCTAGGAACATATGATGATCCCAAAATTGTTTATCTTAGAGATTCCATTACTAAATTAAAATGTGAAAAAACTATATCCTTTTTGATGGATTTTATTGATATTTTTACATGGGCATATTCATACATGCCAAGTTTAGACCCTTACTTGGTAGTGCATCAATTTATTGCTCATCCAGATGCCAAACTAGTTAAGCATAAATTGAGAAAGATGCATCCATGTATCACCCTCTTGGTAAAATATAAAATAGAGAAGTTATTAGGATCAATATTCATTATACCATTAGACTATTTTGAGTAGATATCAAACATAGTTCTAGTCAGTAAGAAGCCACATGCCATACATATTCATATAGATTTTAGAGATATCAACAAATCATGTCCAAAAGATGTTTTTTATCTACCAAACATCAACATGATCATTGATTCTACTACTAGGTATGAGATGTTATCCCTCATGGATGGATTTTCTAGATAAAATTAGATAAGGATAGCCCAAGAATATCAACACAAGACTATGCTCACCACTCCATGGGGAACATTTCATTACCAAGTCATGTCATTTGGCTTAAATAATGTTGGATCCACATATCAACATGCCATTACTATCATCTTACATGACATAATGCATGATATTATTGAGGACTATGTTGATGACATACTATAAAATTCAATAACATGTGTTGGACATCCTGGGAGTCTTCGTGAATATAAAGTCTACCTAAATCCTAAGAAGTGTGTTTTTGGATTCAATTCAAGGAAATTTCTAAGTTTCATTATATCTCAAAGATAGATTGAAGTTGAACCTACTAAGTTTAAGGATATTGTTCAAATGCCTCCACCTTCAAATCTTAAAAATCTACAATGCTTGCAAGGAAAGATCCAATCAATTTGTTGGTTCATCTCTCAATTGGTAGATATGTGCCACCCATTTACCCATATCTTGAAGAAAGGGGTCATGTTTTAATGGATTGAAGACTTTGAGTTAGCATTTATGAATCTCAAGACATATTTATCCAACCCACCAATCTTGAGACCACCAACACCTAGATAACCACTGGTTCTTTACATATCAACAACTGAGTATGCACTAGGGGAACTTTTTTCCAAACATGATGATCAAGGTAAAGAAAACATACTTTATTATTTAAGCCACATACTATTGGCTTATGAACATAATTATACACCTATTGAGAAAACATGTTTAGCTATGGTGTTTACTTCCCAAAAGTTATGACATTATATGTTGAATAATAAAACAATTATCATCACTAAGGTGGATCCTCTCAAGCGTTTATTATCCAAGGCAATTCCATAAATACAGATGGCTAAATTGGTCATGCTCCTCAATGATTTTGATGTTGAGTATCAGATTCAAAAAGCTATCAAGGGGTAGGTTATTGTTGATCAACTTGTAGAGGCCACTATGATAGACACTCAACCACTCAGATTTGAATTTTTAGATGATTCTATCATGGTAGTGGAAGAATTACAACATGAACCTAAATAATGCAAACTATATTTTGATGGTTCCTTAATTTATCATGAATATATATCTAACATATTATTTATTACACTACAAGGGGATTTGATTCCCAAAGCATTACAAAATAGTTTTAATTGTACCAATAATATGGCTGAGTATGAGGTACTTATTATAGGGTTTTATCTTGAAATTTAGTGGGACATTTAGTACTTAATGGTCTATGGTGACTCCCAATTGATCATCAATCAAACCACTGATCAATATCAAACTAGAGATGATAGTTCTGTACCCTACAATAAAATCATGGATAATCTTAACATTTTTTGTAAATCTCAATCGCTTGAACAAGTTCCAAGGGCTAACAATAGATCTATCGATGTAATGTAAATGATTGGGTCCATGATATAGATTGAAGGTGATGCTAAATAATATCAATTCTTAGTTAAAAAAATTCTATAGCCTACACTTATTATGCTAGATTTAGAAAGGGTATGTGCCTTTACTAGTCCCAATCTTCCACCTAAGTTTCCTTGGTATCAAGACTATTATATTTATTTCCGTGATCATATTTTTCCATCTAACTTATCTAATAACTGATATAAACTATTCCTTAACTATCTATACCATTATACCCTCCTTGGAAACATGCTTTATCATAAAGTCTATGATGGAATGATACTTCATTATTTATCTTTGGGATAATCCAAGCTAGTGTTGAAGTAGTTTCATGAAGGAATGTGTGGGGCCCACACCAATGGTGTAATATTAGCTAAAAATATCCTCAGAATAGACTATTATTGGCCAAAAATGGAGACATGCACCTATAATTATGTGAGGATGTGTGTTCTTTATCAACAACATGGAAATTTGATACACATACCTTCCTTACTACTATAACCGATCATAACACCATGGTCATTTTCTACATGGGGACTTGATCTCATCAAGAAAATAAACCTAACATATATAGATGGACATAAACACATTTTAACTTCTTTTGAGTAATTTACTAAGTGGATTGAGTCCATTCTTCTCACTTATGTTACCAAGAAGTAGATAGCCAAATTCATTCATTACCATATCATCTGTCGATATAGCATCCTAGCTTGTATTTTTTCCAATAATGGTAGATCAATTGTAATAAAGATGTAAAATATCTTTATGTAAAATTAAAAATCAAGTAAAATAAATCAATACATACAACCCATAAGTCAATGGATAAATTAAGGCATCAAACAAGACCATTGTATCCATTTTAAAGAAGATTGTCAATAATGTTGGTTATAACTAGTACTCGCAAATATTTACTACCCTTTGGGCCTATCAAATCAATCATTGAACCTCTACAAGAACCACTCCATAATCTATTGTTTATGGAATAAAATATATTATCTTAATTTAGATTGATATATCATCATTATATCTTTGGAGCATATTGGAGATGATGAAGAATATAGAGTCTCAAGATTGCAAGAACCAAAACTTCTTGATGATAAGAATTTGGCTACCTTAAAAAACTTGCAAGCCTATCAGAATAGATTATGGAGAAGATATAACAAGTTAATTCTCCCTTATGAGTTTGTTATTGGTGATTTTGTCTTGAAAGATAACAAAAAAAACACAGATGTTGAATGCAAGAAAAAAGATAAGTTCTAACCGAATTGGTTAGAACCATATGTTATCATGATAAACTATGGATCAGGGGTATATGTACTAGCTACTCTAAATGGTGAAAAACTTCCAAAGACCAAGAACATTTCCATCTTAAGAGATTCTACACTTGATATCTTCAAACCATTGTCTACAAGACCCCTTACTTGGGGGAAACTTATGCTAAAGTATTTAATCTTACCATTATATCTTGGACTATCCTCTCATGGACCATATTCATTTTGACCTACTCTAAACCATTATTTTTAAAACCATCTTATTTTCATGACTCTAGATATTGAAATATTTATATCATTATCACTTTGAGCACATTTTATCCTACCCTAGACTGTCATCTTTTGGACCCTATTCATTTTGGATCATTCTCTTTGAGAACCATATTATTTTCATTTCTTAGGCCATTGTAACCTTATCACTTTTATCCCTTGACCAATTATGAATCTTGATTATGACTCAAGGAATTATGAACACATTCAATACTATTTATACAAATTAGATTAGTAGGAATAGTATTTTTCATCTTCTTTTGTACACAAGTGAACACAAATTCTATATCATATGGTTTTTGCCTGCTGCATGGTTCTTTAGATTTTATATCATGCTGCATACTATCCTATTTTTTTTTGTTATTTTATAGCCATTGTTTCCTTATCAGGATGTCACTCTCACCAATTTTTGAGCATGGTTCATTATAGATAAATTTAGCTATTATTAGAACTAATCTTGAACGAGCATCTATTTGATTAGTTAGTTCTCTTAGACATTTTTTACATATTTTATCCCAAAAACACCAACAAAATTAGAAAATGACCCTCAAAAGAAAAAGATATTATCTTACATTTTTTTATACATTCTAATCTCTATGATCTTATCATTTTATAAGTAATTATCCCACAGACTTGCCATTTTGAAAGGCCTTTCTCATTTTTCCTATTGGATTGTTATTTGGAAAGACCATTCTCATTTTCCCTTTTCTTCTACAACATTAATTTGGTCTTTTTGCTCATCACCTTGTCTTATATCCCACTTTTTGGGAGAAATATATTTGGCTGAAGTTCATATTGGGCCATGCATCCATGGAATTATGTAGGCATTGTCCACTTGTCTTGTACATCTGTTGTTAGCTTAGCCACCCCCTTCCTTTTCTTCTCTTCCCCACTTTTATTTTATGTAATTTCCATATCATTTGGAGGTAGTTTTATGTCCTTATTTTTATTATATTGTTGTATAAAGTAACACCTCTATTACACATGCCTGAACAATTATGCTTAAACTACACTAACATGGTTTTTATTTTTGTGTGTTTATTTGATTTTTATTGGTGTTTTGTTATGCTTTATTGCCTCATCATTTCTTTCTTTCTTTCTTTCCTTTAGTTGTTTCTTCTTGGTATTTTGTTTTCCTATTTGGTTTTGTTCTCTTCTTTTGCTTTTCCAAGAAAATCTTGATGCTCCACATAGACCTTGATTATTTATATCTTGATCTCATGTTATTAAGTAGTTATTGCTTTGTTTTTATATATTCTTATTCTTACTTAAGTCTTGATTGTTCATATGTTGATCTTTAGTATGGTTCATTTATGTTCTGATATTATCTTTGTCTTTATCTTTTTTGTTTAAATGTAAATAGCTATAACTCTAGTCTTGGTCATTTTTTACCATTATCCTTAGTTATAGGTATTCACATTTGAACCAGATTAGTGTAATTGAAATGCAATGTCATTATGAATTATTCATACCTATGATGCATAATTTAATTTTTCTATATCAATAATTTTATGCTTTTTTTCTAAGTTTTAACATCTATGTAGCTCTGATGAATAACTCTTAAGACCACCAATGAAACTAGGTACCAATGGATTATCATGTAACTAACTCTATGCAAGATATGCATCTTCTAGCATACATCATGATTCTAATTAAACATTGGTTAGTTTTCTTAATTCCTCATCCCATTCTCTCCTACTTCTGGGTGAACTACATTGGCTTGAGGTCCATTTAGACCATGTAGGTAGTGCTTAGATACATGACATATCTCAAGTCAACCCAACCACCTTAATTCTTCTTTTCATCTATTTCCTCACTTTTTGCATCCTATATGCATGATTTTTTATGGATTGTATAACCATTACATCATCATATTTATGTTTATACTCATTCATCTTTAATATATGCATTAGGTTATATCCTTGAGCTATTTATTGACAATTTTCCCATGCTAGGGAATAAAATTTAAAGCAGTCACAAATCTAAATCAACCTTATAGGGGCAAACCATTCTTTATTAGTGATCAAAATCAGCCCCACTGGGGCAAAATTATTCATTACATGATCAAATCTGCTCTAATGGAGGACATTATTATCTATTCTCTTTATGGGTACAAGTTTCTCATTTTTCTTCTAATTCAAATATATACTAACTTTTCCCCTCATTCTGGTAATATTTTAGTGTGCAAATTGTCTCAAGATTGATCAGTTTCAAAGTACATAACTTGCACCCTAGATTTGGGTGTGTTCCAAGTGTGTCACTTCTATTTTTGGATTGTATCCTCCCCATTCTCCCCATCCTTGCAGCCATTTTTCTCTAATTATAATTTAATAATTGATGGAACCAATGCATGTAAGAATTAGCTCATTTGGATGTAATCTATTTCATGGGTTAATCTCACTTTCCCTCTCTTTTTGAGAGTCCATCCTTCTCTTTCATCCTAGTATGCCCTCTCAAGGGGGCATCATGGGTCATTTACAGCTTCTTCTTTACAACTCTTTTCTTTGAAAAGATCTTGATTCACATTAATGTCTCTCTATGCCTTCTAAAATAGGGGTAAAATATAAACATCCAATTCCTAACACCATTGTGTTGAAATTTTCAATCTTACTCAAATTTGTAAAAATGCACAAATTGGAATAAAATCACTTAAACATGTTAAATGGTTTGATCTTGTCATATATAAGTGACAATTTAGGCTAATGTATCACTAAATTAGGTAATTAATTTTATGTTATTATTAACTATTATCAAATCATTTCAAGTTAAAATGATGAAAATGCATTTTGGTGCTTTGGGTCACTCTTTTTCTTCTAATTCAAAAGCACATAACACGTGCATGTGTTATTTTGTGTCAATAGTGCCCTAAATGGGATAATGGTCCAAACACAACTAACACCACTTTTTAATTCCTCTCTAATTAAATCATGACCTAGTAATATGACATTATAACTAGTTTGATTAATTGTGCACCAATTTTCCAAAAAAATGCACTAAAATTGATTAATCTTAATTAGGCAAATTAAACTAAATTATGAGATTAAATAATAATTCCATGGAACCTATTGAATATTTATTTATTTGAAATTGATTCTTATTAACTGCATCTTCAAGTAAGGTCATTTTTGTGGTCGCATCCATAAGCCATAAATGTAATAAATATTAGAATTATGGATTCTTATGCTTTTTTAATTCCCCTTCCTCCCAAATATTTATGAAGATATTTATTGATATTATTTACATAATTTTATTAATTCATGGCCACATATCTTGATCTCAAGATGTATGCTCGTGGTTGATCCTGATCAATTTGGAAAATCTATAAATAGGAGGGCTAAGACCACTTTGATTAAGCTTAATTTGTGTAAACTTATAATGTAGGATTCTCTCCACAATTTATTTTATGTTGATTATTATTCTTTAATTGCAATAATATAGCTTCATTGATAGGCATAGATTTGATTTTCATATCATGAGGCTAGATTATACGTAGTGTTCTTGAGATGGTGGAGGAGCTTTCCTTACACCATTGTTGAAGACTTGAGCATCAAATTAATGGGAAAAACAAGGTTTGAGACACTTATGGATGGTGGGATGCTTTTGGGAAGGTAATGTATGTTTGTTTTCTTTCATTGAGTTCTTAATTATCATTTTCACTCCCTATTAAATAGGTTGGCCTAGATTGTTAGTTATTTATGCATTCATTATGTTTTTCATGAATAATGCTTGATCTAACCATATTTATAATCCATGTCTAAGACCTCTATATATGATGTAGTAAGGGAATAGGATAAGGATCATAGGAAAATAGTGATTGAATAGTAGCTAAAGTTTATTTCATTAATATAGGTAACCTTTGTTGTAGCAATCTTTAATTGCTACAAGATCATGAATGTAAACAAGTGATTTTAAGTAAAAGTGTTTTATATCCAAGTGAAGGATTAGAAATCAAATAAAACCAAGGACATCCCCCATCATAAGTAGTTTAAATGAATATCCTAACTTGTTAGAATGTCTATTGGTTGTTGTGTTGTAACTGACTAAAAGTGGTATTTGAATGTTAAGAGTGTTGCTTGAGACAACCTAGTCCTAGATTAGCCATAGACATATCCTAGAGCATGTATCAAAATTTTCCATCCATTTTGTAGACCACAAAAATCTCCAATCAATTCAAACAAAATCTTAGAACTACATTTCTAGATCCTAACTCATTATGTCTAATAACATACCACTTAGACACTAGCATCACATTAAGGACACTAGAGCCACATGGTGATAGTGTCCCAAAATTGACACAATTGTCCCTTTCCCTAATTCTCATTAATAGATATATTTTCAAATGTTTTCCCCTCCTAAGGTCTACCTAAGCACATTTTATTATCTACATAAACTATAGATCACTATAAATACAGGAATATTAGACTCTATCCACTAGATGGAAAATAGATGCAAAAATCCTATTCAAATAAGAAACAAGTTGAGAAAAATTTAGGTATACATACTACCAAAGCATGTGAATATTAGACTCTATCCACTATAATGATAGTAGTATTTGTATACATACTACCAAGCACTAGGTGGGAGAACTACATCTACTTTGATCCCTCCTTAGAGTATTAGTATGTAGGAAAATCTCTTTGTAGTGGGCTATGTAGTATTTCTAGCCTATCATACTAATGAACACACATTTTTATCTCATGCCATACATGTAAGAAGGATTAGGGTTTGCATACTAAATCAGATATTTTAGGCATAATACAAAGTTCTAAATTTCATGCATGTAAGAATATAACCTAGAAACACAAGCACAAGTGCTCTCAAAAAATAGTAATAATCCTACAAAGAAGTCTCTAGCACAATTTTAATGACACTAGAGCCACATGGCACTACTGTCTAGGTGGGGCACTATAGTATAGTGAAGAATCTAATCTAGGGACCCTGTTGATGACACTTAGACTTGTCTATAACCCAATTTTTTAGCACCCACATCTTCCATGATAGTTATTTTCTAGATAAGTCTCTATTTAAACATATTTATTACTATTTTTAGAAAGTTAAAACAATTCAAATTATGTAACAAATTAGTGGTTATTTATTATATATTATTTCACTAGTTCAAACAACTCATCCCTTTAATCTAACTTATGATTTATATTAGTTGAACCCTAAAAGGTTAAATCATTCGGTGAACCTGAATTAATTTGAATATTACTTGAAATCTTAAATTTTCCTAGAGTTTACTATCTATGAATTATTGTGCACTATATTAGGGTTACAATCTCCTAGTTTTCTATTTTTTGCAAAACTTATCCCATTTAATCAATACAACATTAGGGTTTCATTTATTTACATTAAATTTAAATCTTTGGTAAAATCACCCTAATTCCTAACCCTATAAATACCTAACCCTATGGTCTATATTTCTAGAATTTATATTTTAGATTCACATATCTTCTTATTTGTATAATCATGATTATAATGATAGAATAAATCAATCACTAATTGTTGCAAAGTTTACTACTTTCATTTGCATGCTTGTTTCCTCTAATTTAGAATAAAATCAAAAATGACATAGACACATGATTATTCATATCAATTAAAATATCTTTCATGTTTCATTATCTTTTTCACATGATATCTTTCTCCTATGTAAAATACAATTAAGACACTATTATTTAATCACATAGATAACTTATTACATCAAATAATAATTATACTACCTAAAATAAACAAATCTCCCTTAGATGCATTTTTCTCTTTGGTCCATTATGATACCTCTCATATTATTCCTATAAATATCAAAACATCATTAGTCTTGTTTATCCCTCCTCATTGATCATAAACATATATCCAACATCCCTCATCTAATATTAGCTCTACACTCTTAGTAGACATTGTAGTCTAGGTTATGATGTCCTCATGTGGTCTTAAAGATTAGCTAGTTTGTAATACCCATAGCTATTACTTTATTGATTAGAGAAATAATACTTCAACTAAAATTTACATTTTATATATTTTATAACAATCTAACACATATAAAGATTTTTTTTATGTGGCACTCCATGATACTCAGGTACCTCAAACATCTAATCCCACCTATGTTACTTCTATTATAAATACTATGAAATGGATAAAAGAATATATTTATTTCTAGAGAGAGGAACTTACACCTTAACACATCATATATTTAGATCTACCTCTCTATATCTCTTTACAAATTAATGAGGGAGGTGTCAAATGTGTTATGGTTGATAATAGATTGGAATTGAATATCTGTAACATCTCTTTTCTATCCCATCTTAATATACATACTAAATATTTGGATCCTTTTGATATGAGCATCTGAAGATTTTATAATATTCCATGAAAATTTTTGGGCTAAATCACATTAAAACTTACCCTTGGACCTTGAACATTAATTATAACATGCCAAGTTATGCCTAATGATCTAAATTATAATATGATGCTTTAAAGACCATGGATTCATGTTATGCACATAATTCTATCAATTTTGCATGCTTGCTTAAAATTTATCTATAGATTTCATATACATATATGTATTTTGTATAAAGAACCATTAAAGTACTAACAACATACAAACCCTTCACATAACTATATTCTTCACATGTATTTTTATACTACACCACCCCAGTCTATAATTTAAAAGACACATACAATTCCCCTAGTTATTTCTAGGACTCTGGGTAATAAGTTCACTTCACCTTTTACATTATGATATTTACAAAATATGGGATACATAGGATAGGGCATTGACAAACATGAGCAGGGAATCCTAAATCTTGTTGAAGCATATAAATAATAGGGTAGATAGGGACTTGGATATGTAATTGATACATCTAATTCCTAATCCTCTCATAATTATTCTCAACATATCACATTTTGTATACCTATTCCATGAGTATTTGATATAATGAACTATGTTTATACACTTTTATTTATCTACCCTGATCTGATTGATGATATCGTTTCTCCATATCTACCAATTATTGATGAGTTTGATAAATATGAGGCTCTCTTAGAATTCATAGGTGCATATGCGGATCTCCATTCCTTATATCATAAGAATAGGTTTCCTCATTACATAAGTGCCTAGGCATACTTTGGTGAGTGTTTAGATGATTTGGATAATATGATACCTAACACAAATGATACAATCCCTACAGTAACATATAATTTAGATTAATCTATATCACTTAATGAAGAAATAGTTAAATTTAATTATGGTAAAAAAATGGATCCTCACATCATAGTATTGGATGTCACCTTATATAAATTAGAAGACATAGATAATAATCAGATTTTAACCACTTTTACTAAAGTATTGGCATGGGTTTATCCCTATATTCCTAGAATTTATCCCTCAATCATAGTACATAAAATTAAATAATGTCTCGATGCCAAGCTAGTAAAATAAAATATTTACAAAATATATCCTAAATTTTATCTCCTTATCAATGATGAGATCAAATGGTTGTTAGATGATGGATTCATTAGACTAGTCACTCATCCACAATGGGTTAATAATATTGTTCCTATTGTAAGACCCAATGGATAAATCTAATGTTGTGATTCTAGATACCTCAATAAAACATGTTGTAAATATGATTTTACTTTACTAAAAATTGATATTTTAGTTGATTCCATAGTTGGTTATGAGATGTTCTCTTTTATGAATAGTTTTATAGGTATAATCAAAGCAAGATCACTAAAGCATATCAAGAAAAGACTTCTTCCACCCCAACACAAGGCACCTTTTCCTATATAGTCATGATATTTAGATTAAATAACATTGATGAACATTACCAATTAACTATGAAACATATCTTTCATGACCTCATTCATAAGATAGTTGAAGACTATGTCAATAATTTATTGGTAAATTCAAAAGAGAGAAAACATCATGTAAACAATTTGTGACAAATTTTCAAAAAACTCTAAAAATACAACATTTGACTCAACCTTAAAAAATGTCTCTTTGGAGTTTCCTTTGGGAATTTTAGGAATAATTATATATCAACATGGCATAGAATTTGACCATAATAAGGTCAAACTAATAATGGATATGGCTAATCCTACTAATCTAAAATAACTTAGGTCTCTCTAAGTTAAAATTTAGGCAATTCATCACTTTATGGAAAAACTTATAGATAAAACATAATCATTCACCATAATAATAAAAAAGGATGTGAAATTTGAGTGGGACATAACATTTTAAGAGAGATTTGATACACTTAAGCAATACTTACTCAACCTTCCTATCTTGGTCCCATCCATACCTGGTAAGCTACTTCTACTTTACCTCTCAGTGATAGATCATGCATTGGGAGCACTCCTATCACTTTATGATGATCAACATAAATAAATAATAATTTAATACATTAGTCATACACTAGTTGACTATGAGCAAATTATCCAATAATTGAAAAACTTGATTAGCACTAGTATTTGCTACTCAGAAACTTTGTTACTACATGATTAAAAATGAGACATGGATCATTACAAAATTTGATCCTTTAAAATTCATTATGTTAAAACCACATATTTCATGACATATTTCAAAATGGGTAAAGTTACTTACAAAATTTGACCTCAAAATCATATTAAAAAAGTTGGTAAAAGGACAAATAACTAGAAACCAACTGGAAACAACTCCATTACTCGTTAATAATCCTATTAATGATGATTTTAGAGATGATTTAACAATGTACAATACCACTTTATATACATGGATAATTTTATTTGATGGTTTGAGATTTGCATTTGGTGCCAATGATAGAATTATCTTCATTGGTCCCCTAGGACACATAGTACCTCTCACATATCAACTCAGTTTTTCATGCACTAATAATATAATAAAGTATAAATATCTTATCTTAGGCATTCAATTAGTTTAAGATCTCAATATTAAATCAATAAATGTTTATTAAGACTCCCAATTAATTATTAATCAAGTCATAGATGTTTACCAAAAAAAATAAGATCACCTAATTCCTTATAATAACATGGCTTAATGTCCAAAGGCTCAATTTGATAATTAATAAATTGATAACATACCACACAAAAACATCCATAATTCTAATTCCATGGCAAGTACCACATCGTTTATCCCCATCGATATAGATGCAAACCAAGATATTTTTACTATTAAATGATTAGAATTTTCATCAGTGTCCCATGGGGACCTTACCACTGTAATAGTCTTAGATACCACACATGGTTGAACACCATATGAATGGTTCTTTAACATATACAAATTTTTAAATAAACATATCACATCAGATAATTTTTAAAATAATGAAAAGTGTAAACTATATAGAAACTCTCTTTGATATATCATCATTGGTGGTGATTTATTTAAGAGATCTTTTGGCATACATTTACTCTAATGTTTAACAAGCGAGGAAGCTAAATTGGATATTTGATAAATACATGATAATGAATTTGGATGCCATTTAAATGTTAAGGAAATTTCACATAAGTTACTAAGATAAGGTTACTAGTGGACAACCATGGAACAATAATGCTAGGAGTATGTAAAATTATGAAACAAATTTCAACACTATGATAACATGTACTACATGCCTTCACAATAACTTAAAATTATCATATCCCTATGGAAATTCATGTTATGAGGCTTTAATATTATTATTAAGATAAAAACATAATCTTTAGGAGGCTAAAATTCATTATCATAGCTACAAAATAGGTAGAAGTCATCCCATTATAATCAACAAAAGGGGAGGATATTTCTTAGTTTCTCATGACTAATATTTTCTCCCACTTTGGTCTCCTAATAGCCATAATTATAGATAATGTAATATATTTTATGAATGAAATATTTAAAATGTTTTGCACCAAATACAAAATCTAACACACATTCTATAAACCATACTGCCCATAGGGTAATGGTCAAGCAAAGGCAACAAACAAGATAATCAATAATATTCTTAGCAGAATAGTTACCAAATTTAGTGATGACTCACACAATCAACTCATCTATGTACTTTGGGATTACCAAAATAGCATATGTACACATAGGATTTACTCCTTATTCACTTTTATATGGCACATAATATGTTATCTAATTATAATTTGAGATCCCACCTTTATGGGTATCTTTAAAAGGGCTCATCATAGATGATCAGTACAGAGAGTGACATCTCTAAAAACTAAAAAAATTGGATCACACACATATACAAGAAGAAGAACATCTCAAATCTTATCATAAGTTAATCTATAGAACCTACAATAATAGATTCCATAATAGGGAATTAAAAATTAATGATCTATAATTAAAAGAAAACCTAAAAAACGTCAACACCAAACAAGATAACAAAGGAAAATTTAAACCAAATTGGCTTGGACCATACAAAATCACATAAAATATTAGCACAAAACTATATTATCTAGCTTCATGTGATGGCAAGGAAATAAAAAATTGATTGAACATCATGCATCTAAGGATTACTCTACATATAAACAATTCACTATTCATTATCATTTTACATGTGCAAACCTTTTTCTCTCTTGTTCCTTGAACATAGTTTATTTTAATTTTATTGTACATATATTATATCCAAAAAATAAAAAGTAAAATAACATGTAAAAATTAAAAAAACATTCAAGTATTACTCAAAAAACACAAAATTTATATATTGTATGCATTGTTATTTTTACATTTCTTCTACTTGCCAAACATTACATAAGTTATCTATGTTAGTATAATCAGTTTTATCATACATATATGCCTCACCTATTCTTTTCAAGTGCTTTTAGATTACATATAGGACTTTGATTCACTACATTGATCAAAACTTTGTATCATCTACCTACTAGGGGCATATACAACAATCTAGGTTTATTAATTTGCTACATCCACCCACTCGAGGGCATCTCATACAAAATTTTTACTACCAGGTTATATCCTTACATTATATAAATTATAGTTTATGCATTGACATATCTTGATATTGATCATTGTTACTCATGCTCAGATTTTTCTGACTGTCACTAGCTTAAACTCATCATATGTCCATGCTAAAATTTACACAAATTTGTACTACATAGTTTTACATGATTTCATTTCTAGTTTTCTTAGTTTATACTTGATTGTGTTTCTTATGCTTCTTCAATTTTAGGGTAATTTAAATTTAACATTATTCCTTGGCTCTCTACCACTTCTATATATGTATTCCTTTAACATGTGCTAGTGTCCCTTACGTGTGCTTTCCTAATTATATATGTGGACATTTAAACATGTCCTTCTATGTATCTCTAATCCAAATTTCTTATTTATTACATATGTGGACATTTGAACATGTCCTTGTATGTATTATATGCTCATATTTAGTGACATGTGCTCATATACATTATATTATGTCCCCTTAGCCTAATTTTACATGACTCATGTGTTTTGTATCTATGATTTCTTGTATACATCTTCACCATGACACTTTTATTTACTTGTTACACACACCAACTTTTAGTGCCATGAGGGACCTCATGCATCCATCCTTCCTACTTGGGTGTTGTGATGGACATCATGCCTCATCTCATAAGTAGCTACATATATTTATTATTAAACACTTTAATTACATCTATCTTGATACCCTTCTGTAATGTTATATTACAACATACATATTACATTACATACTTATGCTCAGATTCTTTAAAATTTTGATGTTATATTTGCATATTATATTGGAATATCATGCATTTATCATATATGCTCTGGCTAACACATTTTGTAGAGATATTTTATTTTGATGATAGTTCTTACATATGTTCCAAAAATACCCTCAAAAAATGGGAATTCATAGGGGTTGATCATAGAGATCAGGGTCCTACATTGCTATTCATAGATCATTTTCAGCATATAGGATTAGTTTAAAAAAATCAAACATAGGGCAAACCCAAAAAAATAGGGGCTCAAAAAGCAATTCAGTCACCCATATTCACGATTAGACAAACATTAACACCTAGATTGGGAGACTAACACCATGAGGCACTACTATCCACTACATGGAACTAATATATAGTAGCCCTAGCTTCACAATGGTCCAAATTATCTAGAATAGTACACCAAGTAAAATACATATATGCATAGATAATCATAAGTTTGACAATTATGTTTAAATTTTTCTTAAATACACTCATTTTAGATTTTATTCATACAATTTACTCATATTAAGGGTATTATGTATTGCAATATCAATCCCACATTCAATTTAGATACATAGATATAGTTATTACATACTTAGTCCAAAATCAATGTACTCAAATATCAGATTGGGTGCATGTACGTGACACATAGTTTCTATATGCTTATTTACATAGGTTGATCAAATGGAATTGGAATATCCATGTCATTCTCTACATTATATACACTTGATATTATATTCTATGTTTTCACCAATTTGATGCCTTACTCCATATATAATGGTTAGCATTCTTGAGTGTGCCAGAATTACCTAATGTACCTGAGTGGCTACAAAGCTGATATAAATAGTTAGATATACCCAGTTAGATACTTTTAGCTCATTGCATAGTTTATTTTTAAATGCATCTAATACACTTGGTTATGGAATGATGAATTCATAGCCTAATTTAGTTCATAATCCACCCACGTGAGATGGATAGACACACTTACAAACTTATCCAAACTATTCAAGGTCATGATCCACCAAGTAGGGGTGGGCAATGATAGAGTCAAAACCAAATTGAGTTCTTGAGCCACCCACATATGATGATTGAGTAAGATATTAGCTAAGTCTAAGTTATTCAATGATTTTATCACTCTCTACATGTATACATATAGGTTTTCACCAATTTTATGCATTGTTTCATGTACCTAATGAGGTGTATTCATTCCTTTCCTCTTTCCTATCTCTCCACTTAACTTTACTTAGTTACTTTATTTAGCATAGTATTTTGCCTTTAATAATCTCTTAATTAAGGACTAATTTTTATTTGTTTCATTATAGGTCATTGATTTAGATCATGTTTTACATATGTAAACCCAACTTCACATACTTAGAGTTAGCTATACAAGCTTCACTTCCTAGGTAAGTCTACGTATATTTTTTTCTTTATACTAGTCATTGTGTTTTGATGCATTTCTAGCATAAAAGGGGTTGGGGGGGGAATCTAATCACCTAAAAGTGGTATTTGGATTCTAATAGTTTTTATTGAGATAAATTATTCCTAGCTTATTCATATACCTATCCTAGATCCTTTATCACACTTTTTAGCCATTATTAAGACCACAAACATAACTAGTCAACTTAAACACAGTCCGAGAACTACATTCCCAAGTCCTAACCCATTGTGCATAGTAACCTTCTAGATGGATACTAGCACCACATTAAGGACAGTAAAACCACTTGGTACTATTGTCCCCAACATGGCACTTGTGTCCCTTTATCTAACTCTCTCTCGAATGGATATATTTTCAAACATGTGCCCCTCCTAAGGTCTGCCTAAGCACATTTTATTATCCACACAAGATATAAATCACTATAAATATAAGACTATTAGACCTCTATCCACTATATGGAAAATAGATGAAAAAAATCTATTCGAATAAGAAATAAGTTGAGAAAAATCAAGGTTGTTAATCTCTATTTTGCTTGACTTCTATATACTACCATCTACATCTACCATAAGCCTATGATTCAAAGATTTTCAATCTCAAGCACACTCAAGTCATTCAAGACCACTATATTTCTAGCATTTACTTACACTTGGACCAAGCACTTAATGGGAGAACTAAGCTTGATCCCTCATCAAATTATTGGTATGTAGGAAACTCTCCTCATAGTGGGGTGTTAAGGATGTCTAGCCTATCTTACTAATTAACATACATTTTCATCTCATACCATACTTACAAGTAGGATTAGTGTTTTCATACTAAATCATATATTCTAATCATAATATATAGTTTTAAATTTTGTGCATGTAAGAACATAACCTAAAAACATAGGTGCATGTGCACCAAAAAAATAGGAATAGTCATGCAAAGAGGACACTAGCACCATTAAGGACACTAGATATATATGGCACTACTGTCTAGGTAGGGCACTACAATTTAGTGAATAATCTAACCTAGGGAACCTATTTACAAGACTCAAATCTATTTGTAACCTAGTTTTCAAAACCTATATCTTTATTGGTAGTTGTTTTCTAGATAAGTCTCTATTTTCACATATTTATTACTATTTTTAGAAAGTCAAAACAAGTCAAATTATATAACAAATTAGTGGTTATTTATTGCATATTATTTCACTAATTTAGACAACTCATCCCTTTAACCTAACTTAAGACTTAAATTATCTAAACCCTAAAATGTAAGATTATGCACAAGTAATTATTCATTTCATTTTAATTTTGCATGTGTGAGTTAATTTTGTTTTTTGAAAAATTATGATTAGTTTAAATGTTATTAAATATATTAGAGGAATCTTCCAACATATTTATTTCAATTAATTTAATTATTTGGTTTTTGTAAATGTGATTTAGTTTTTTTCACTTTTAATTTATATAATTTAATTTATGTAAATTTTTTTGCCTATCTAGAATTGATAAACCTTAATGAGTGAATTAATTTTACATATATAGTGTCAACAACTTTTCAATCTGAACACTGCTTGTGTTGAAAATTAATAAAGGTAATGTATTTTATAAATCAAGTGGTTTCCCTATTTGATTGATAGGTTTGTATATAGAGAGATTGGTATGTGTTAGTTTAATTTATGGTTAAAATATACTCAAAATTTGTCATATACAACCTAATTTACAAAATACACATATTCAAGATCAACATAGTCTATGAAATAACCTTCCATAATTATAAAAAAAAAAACTCTTATCTCAAATTATATTTTTCACTCCCAAAATAGTATGAATAATAGTTAAATAATTTTGGTTTTTATAGGTGTATGACTCTAGTGGTAGTATCCATAAACACTCAAAAACTATTTTTCAAATTGGGAGTTATCCTTTAGGTCATCCTAGACATATTTCATGTGTTGGTAATAGTGGGGAATATCAAAGAGTCAAGTTTAAATAAAAATTAATCCTAAGGTTATACCCATATTGTAAAATATTAACAAACTTGATAAAATAATTAACACTCTCTTAATATATTATCACAAAGTCATAGATATCTTAATATACATAAAAATAGTGGTCCTAGAGTCAAGTCTGATTACAAATTTAGGTCAAATTTTTTATGGTGTGACATAAAAATATGAATATTATAATGCATTATAAATTAATCATGATGGTTCACATACTCACTTAAGTGATAAAACTAAATGTGGTTTGAGGTCTCTTCCAATTATTTAAATGTATATAATTATTAGTCACTCAATAGGGAGTGGTTAATGTTGTCCAACCCAACATCCTAACCAATTTTTCAAGGGTGATATTATATTTTAAGGTGAGATTAGTATTTCAAAGTAAGGATAAGTAAAATATATATTTGTGATTAGAACCAAAGGTGAGCGCATAATAGAAAGTATGTATAGGCATAGGTGCAACACTATGAGGCATCATAGACCTACACAATCAATAGCTAAATTTTAGGAAGAGACTTTATAGTATTGATTGCCATAAGGGTTCTAGTTTTAGTAACATCATTTTAATAGTATTTTAGCTATTTTTTCTTGATATGATTAGATCCAAAATAGAGATAGAGAATTTTCAAAAATAGAGACAAACATAGTAAATGTTAAAATATCAAAATAAGTTAGGCACATATATTATATATTGATTTATCATTTTCCAATTATCTAAGTGAAATATCAATATACATTTTTACTTTCATATTTGTGTGATTATTTCCCTATCTTACACAATTTGAATATTTTTGGTTTTACACTATTTAAGGACACATTAATCCAAAATCAGTCAGAAACATAGTTGAATCATCTTCCCTCACATCTCTCTTTACATTACTCCATATTACATACATATTAAAAACCTTTACACATCTACAAGTATTCATTTATTATTTTAAAAATATTTCTTTTAAGTTGAATGATATATCCATCTTATGCCTTTTATATAGAAAAAATATACATTTTATTTTCATAACTTTATAAATATTTTATACAATCATTTTCCTAATGTCTACCAAATATTATCTAGTTTTTTTTATTTACATATAATTATCACCATTTAATTGTAGCATCACTTCCTTCACAACCCTATTATTAATTTTTTCAAAATTTTTAAATTATCCATATATCAGATATAGTCTTACATGTTTTCATCCACTTTAACAAGGCTTGCATAGATTTTTGTCTTAAAAAATATTTAAATTATTACAAAATTTATAAATTTTATCATGATTACATACTTCATTGGAAATGGGGTTATGGGGAGAATTTTGTGTTGGTGAATAATGTGAAGATGTAGGAATGCAATCATTAATAGGAAATGTTTGTGTTGGTTATTTTAACTATTTTTAACTATTTTTTTTATTTTATAAAATTTTAATATTTTTCCAATAAATTTTCAAAGGTTGTGATATCTAAAATTTATTCATATGTTTAATGTAATCTCAATAAATAATTTTTATAAGTCTTAAAATCATCCATAACATCTTGTAATATTATAAAACATGATTAGACCTACACACCATCTTTATATCCTTATTTGAGGTCATCCTCAACATGTTTTGACATACTTGTCAATAGTTATTATGATTATATTTCTTAGGTCCAACATTATCTTACCATTTCTCTAATATATAATACTATAAAAATCCCCTTATCCTCTCAATTTATCAGTTTCATAACCAAGACAAAACATACTTTTGAATCCTTCTTGAACCTTTGAATGTTGGTGTCAAGATCTTGCTCCACCAATTAGAGCACATATGATTACCTCTTGTATTAGCAACTAAACACAAAATTTAACCAGAATGATAAGTAACTAGAAATATGAAACAACATAGGAATATGAGAGATAATACACAATTGTATTAATAATCACTCAGAAGAAAATACAATAAAGAAGATGCCACTTCTTCTTCCACCTCAAAGGCTTGCCACACCTCAAGACCTTCTTCCCTCTCTCTCTCTCGGTCCCAACAATCAACTCCAATACAGAATTGATGTTCACCTCCACCAGTTAGTAACACGCTGCCAGTACACCAAGCACACAACCGTACTCCAAGTAGATCTCTTGCTCTCTACTATCACCTATAAATCACCAGACCTTACTCACCAATGTAGATCTCCAAAAGAATCCATGGACACCTACTGACCAAGATCATACATATACAAAGAACCCTTCTGATTCTCCAAACCAGCACCCACACTTGGTACTGTGGCACTAGGAGGAACACACCATTGCTCTCCTCTCTTTGAAGGAGCTTATTTTGCTCTCTTACTCTTTAGCACTCTGATTTACAATACAGCCCATGAGTCTATTATATAGATCTCATGCTTACAATAATTAGACTATCTTAATTACAATAATTAGACACACAACTCAAGACTATAATTAACCTTTAACATGCAAACTAACAGTCCAAGAATATACTCTCTAGAATCTGCATGCAAACTGCATGTTCTCACACAGGTTGCCGACATCAGCTCCTCCCTGACCGATGTCAGCCGACTGGTAACTGATGCCAGTTGCTTTTGCACTACTATCTGACTGACATCAGTTGATCAGACCGATGTCAGTTGCCCTGCAACTCATTCTACAACTCTTCGCAACCTCTGTAACCTCTGTAACTCCTCCTATTCACATCCTAGTGAAGTTAACAATCTCCCACTTGGAGATAAATAGATGCACCTGTACCTGTACCTTTACACTATCTAAATTATTCCCTGGCTTAATCCCTCTTCAATCTCAATCCTGAAGACCAACCACCACACATCCTGTGATGCTACACCTGTCATCCAAGTAACCTACCACATCCGAACCTATAACTCCATGTAGTGAAGACCTTGACCCTACATAACATGAATCCTTACTACTGGTCCCTCTTAGATACTTGAGAATCCACTGAACTACCCTCCAGTACTTCTTCCCTAAATTGGCTCCATACTTTCTGACAACTCCCACTGCTTGGGAAAACTTAGGCCTACACTAGACCTCATGTGATTTCAAACCCTGTTATAAGCTCAACTTGAACTATCCAGCCCTTGGTGTGCTTTCCAATTATGCATCCTGCATCTTGAACCCTGCCAACACTGTCTTCACATCAACTCCCACTAGAGACAAAATCTCCATGTCTCTTATGCCAAAGAATTTTGCTACTCTAAATTCTCCATGACATACCTCTAAACTAACCTTACCTTTAGCTCAACAAATCCCTATATGTACAAACCTGCTAGCAAATCACCCACATACAATAACTAGATAATGTCGCGACTCATCATCCACCTAGTAAGACAGACACAATAGTTACACTGACATTGACTAAAGCCCTGCTTTGTCATCCACCTGTCAAAACCTATACCACTATCCTATAACTTCTTCAAGACCATATACCTTGGCCTTCTATCTCACGTATCCATCCACTCTCTTCTTTAACTTGGGAATCCATCCGTCTTTCAGTGCTTTCTTCTAGCTAACAACTCCACCAACAAACACCTATTTAGTTCTTCTCCAAGGACTCACACTCCTCATCCATGCCAAGCTCCCACTATTTCTGGATTCTACCTACATTGCCTCTTCACATCTTCCTAGTCTTTGACCATCAGTAAGCAACTAGTAAGAAGGTGAACAATGAATATGAGGTCCACTTACCCTTTCAGTCCTTAATATGAGTGTTTGAGACTTCTTGATAGCTTGTTATCTGCCCACCATCCATTTCAATGACTGATCTTAGCCATCTCCCAGTCTGCATCTAACCGATGTCAGTTCCCTACACTAACCCTGACTATCGACATCATTTCCCTGGCTGACACCAGTATCCCTTCTACCGACATTAGTTCTTGTATGACTGATGTCAGTCTTCTTATTACTAACGTGGATTATTTTCTGATCGACACCGGTACCTGTGTTCGCCTGTGAGTGATAAATTTTTACCCGCGAGCTCTCCATGGATCAAAACCCTATTCAAATCAACACAACCTTGCTCAGAATAATTCAATCCCCTCAACTGATCTCTATCCATCATCTCCTCCATGAACACCAAGGCCTTCCAATTCTTAAGTTTATCAAAGATATCTATCTTCCACTTAAGAACATCCATTCCCCTCCTACATATGTGACCAAGCCTACAAAGCCACATCTCTGCAACAGAAGGGGAATCAGTAATATAAGTAGATAGATAAAGGATACCTACTTTATTACCACCATCTAATTCAAGTGCATCCACTATGAGAGTTACTGTGCATCTCTCATCACCTAACTTTCCTGAAGAAATTAGACTCATCTCCAAGACAAAAACCTACATGACCTCCTTCAACACCTGTGTGTTATCTGTCTACAATTTTAGCTTCACTTCCCCTTTGCCAACAATCTGACAAGGCTCACCAGCTCCTAAATAAATCTCTCCAAAGTCTCCAAAGACATACCCATGAAAAGATGCTCTATTTCAGGTTGCATGAAAAGAATCAAAAGAATCTATAAACCAAGATTCTACTTTATCTAGAGCACCCTGTGCAATGTCACCTGCAACATCTACTTCTACACGTTGATCTTCTACCGACCAACAATCTTCCTTTACTTGATATTTCTTTCCATCAATCAGACCATTCATGCTATTCAATTTCTCCATTCATAGCTTACTTTCTTCTACCATTGCTATACTCCCACTCAATCTAAAACCCCTGAGAGTGACCTATAATCAACAAACACTAACTAGATCTGAAACAACCTGTTAGTAACCCAACCAAAAGCTCTGATACCACATGTTAGGATCTTGCTCCACCAATTAGAGCACATGATTACCTCGTGTATTAGCAACTAAACACAGAATTTAATCAGAATGATAAGTAAATAGAAATATGAAACAACAAAAGAATATGAGATACAATACACAATTATATTAATAATCACTCAGAAGAAAATACAATAAAGAAGATGCCACTTCTTCTTCCACCTCAAAGGCTTGCCACACCTCAAGACCTTCCTCCCTCTCTCTCTCAGTCCCAATAATCAACTCCAATATAGAATTGATGTTCACCTCCACCAGTCAGTAACACACTGCCAGTACACCAAGCACACAACCATACTCCAAGTAGATCTCCTGCTCTCTGCTGTCACCTGCAAATCACCAGACCTTACTCACCAATGTAGATCTCCAAAAGAAGCCATGCACACCTACTGACCAAGATCATATATATACAAAGAACCCTTCTAATTCTCCAAACCAGCACCCACACTTGGTACTGTGGCACTAGGAAGAACACACCATTGCTCTCCTCTCTCTGAAGGAGCTTATTTTGCTCTCTTACTCTCTAGCACTCTGATTTACAATACAGCCCATGAGTCTATTATATAGATCTCATGCTTACAATAATTAGACTATCTTAATTAAAATAATTAGACACACAACTCAAGACTATAATTATCCTTTAACATGTAAACTAACAGTCCAAAAATAGACTCTCTAGAATCTACATGCAAATTGCATGTTCTCACACAGGTTGCCGACGTCAGCTCCTCCCTGACTGATGTCGACCGACTGGTAACTAACATCGGTTGCTTCTTCACTGCTATCTGACCGACGTCAGTTGATCAGACCAATGTCAATTTCCCTATAACTCATTTTGCAACTCTCTACAACCTCTGCAACCTCTATAACTCCTCTTGTTTACATCCTGGTGAAGCTTTTAGCTCCACAACCTAACAGTTGGTGCACATTTTACATCATCAAGTTTTACTGAAAAATCTATATGGGTATTATTTATATCCTTATGTATTGCATTTTAATTTAGGGTATATTCAAATATATTACCTCACTATTCTCATCATAAATTGTAACTTTCAATAATGTGGTTTGATACTCCTCCAGTACAAAGGGCCATTTTATAGATTTTTTCCCACTTCTATATATGTGTAACTATGTTCTTTAATTTATCATATTTCTCTATTTTTTTGATATATTGGTGACTAAATAAGTAATTTATAATTTATAAAAAATTACTTGGTCTTATATAATATAATTCCCTTGATGCAAGATTTTACCCTTGATAATTTATTGATTCATTTGTATTGTATCTTATAGAGAATTGATTTTCAACTTTAAATTAAAAAAATAAATATTTAAATAATGTTGTAATTGATGTTTTTCACACATTGACAAAATTATAGATAAAGTGTTGGATTTGAGATATTCTCCTATTCAAATTTTCTCATTTTGTCATATCTTATATAAATATATATTTTTCTAAAACGTCCTTGCCCATATCATATTTTCCTTCCTTAATATAATTTTATACAACCTTGTAACATTATTTAAGTACACATTCCTATGTTTATTCCTAAAATCTCTCCCAGTAATTTTTATAGGAGACACCAACTTCTATTATATAAGTTGCGATTTATTGGGTGAGATTATAGGTAGTGTTGGCCATACTAAAATTCAAACCAAATTTAGTAGATCATTCACTTGCATAAAGAATATCATTTACATATAATCATCTATGTATTATATTATTTATAGATGATTCAAATGAGTTGGATATGATTTATTCTTACACTGTGCAATAATTTATTTTTCTATGATTAGGATAAGTAATTTTATCTTGGAGTAGTGGAAAAGTAGAGAAAATAATTAAGATGGAGATAAATTTGTGAACCATGAAACATCTCCAATTTTTCCTCCTTAAATAATTTTATCCACATCAATTTGAACATGTAGTATATATGTCTTGGGAAAAAATATATTTGTTGTAATGGAGTTAATTAAATAGGTTACTTTCCTTCATTGTCTATATTATCTTCTACTTTTCAACAATTTATCCTCATCTTGAATCCTTTTATAAAGCACAACCAAAATAGTTTATATTTTAACATAATTTTAATTATTTTTTATTCTTTTGCTTCTTCATTTTCTAAATTTCATGGATAGGCCTATTTAAGAATTTTAATTTAGCCTCACATTTATGAGGTAGGTAATGTAAATTGCTATCTATAAGGATAAAAAATTATGTTTAGGTTCATAAATAATTATTTAGAGTATGAATATATACTTAAGTCCAATTTATTTGTTATCATCCTAAAAATATGCAATCATTATTATAACCCCATGTGATCATAATGTGCCCTATTTCCTTCCTTTAGGTGATGTTTCATTGTTCACTTTATTCTAGGTAGAGAGGTTTTGAAACCTCTTTTTTTACTTATGGGGAATTTATCCATTTATTATTTTATCCTTCTCTATGTGAAGGAACTATTTTTTATTCTAACCCAATTATTATTGTGTTACTTTAGGTTGAGGGAAAATTTTCATTGGTTTCACTACTTGTAACCCAGGGTTCATAGTGATAATATCCTATATATCCATCAACCAAGGCCATACATTAAGATCTAGATAAATTGGTTTTATGCCATTTTTATAAATCCATTTCCTTGATGTAATATGAGGCCAATCTGTGTAGTGAATGACATCCATCCCATTCAATGTATTTCATTGTGTGAATTCCATGATAAAAAAATTAGTATTGAAATACCTTCTTATTTAATTTAAAACTATTTTTTATGCTCTTGTTTAATTTGTTAGCAAAGAATTCAAGTTAGTTGCATGTTTATTGTTACAAACCATCTAATGCTCCCTAGTGAAAATCCTAATAGTATATACTAGTAACACTTATTTTCATACTAATATAGTTGCATGTTTATGTTTTCCAAAAGTAATATATTATCATCATAAATTTGGTCCATTAAAATTTCATTAGATTCCTAACTCATAGTATATATCTCCATAATATTTTTTTAACAAGGGTTTTATTTGGTTTTTATGATATCAATGACCATCCCTAATTTATAATTTTAGTGGTCTTGAAAACCCCTTTAGAATCAATTTTTATTATCATTATTGGATAAAAAAATATTTTACCTATATAATACCTATTGAACATGGTTTATATGACTTTGGGTTGTTATGAAATGGTGGGAAATTGAATAGTCTATCCATTGCTTTATCTTATTTTTTTTAAATTAGGATTTTAAATCTTTTTTTTTTCATTTTTTTAACTCTAAAAAATATTAGGTGATCCATATAACATTTGAATTATAATAAATTGAAAATTTATTGTGAATATAAACATTAGAATTAAGGAATGTATTCATATAAAATGTAAATTTGGTAACTTGAGTGTGGCTAATGACACCCAATCCATAGGTCCATCTTGCTTTCTCTCATGACCCTTATATGCATGTTTTCACTAATTCCCAATCATTTGTATCCATTTGAAAAACAAAATTTCTCTTTACATGTTTAATCCATCCCCCTAAGTCCCATTAGCCATGGATAACAACACCCAAACTTGGACTACAGTGCTGAAACCTAGGGTGTCATGTTTCTAGCACTATTTTCCAAGTGCATTTTGGCTTCTAACAATCATATTCTTCTAAATCCTTATCCTAATTTATGTTGGAATAACATAAATGAATTTAACCCATGATAATTAAATCCCCTATAAAATTCCATTAAAAGTCCATTTAGAAGGGTTGACACTCATTTTCAAGGGAGAAGAAAGAATAAAAGCAAGACCACTCAAACAATTTTCCCTATTCTATACATACAACCATCGAATATTATTCCAAGCTTATTCAAACCCTTGCACCAATCCATAGTCATCTTAATCACACCAAATTTTGTATTTAATTTCATCTTCATTGTACTATTACACCAAGCACTTCAATGGAAGAACTACATATAGCTTGATCCCTCCTTAGAGTATTGGTATGTAAGTAGTGTGCCCACACATAGGGTGTGAAGTGCATCCAACATATCCTTTACACACTAACCCCTCCTCTCCTTTCTCAAAATTTTATATTCAATTTTAGTCAAAATGAGTATCTAGGGTATGGAAGACTAAATAAGGTACATAACAAGATCTATAGACTTTCAAGCTTTGATATTTCATAGGTAGGGTCACACAAACTTAACACATAAAACCTACAAAGTTTAGATCACTAAGACAACAATGCTAAGATAGGGCTACAACATTGAAACCAAGGGTGTCCCACTTTAGGTGCTCCTATCCAATCAAGAAACAAACTTGATATTCCTATTTATGATAGTCTCCCAAGCCTACACATAGATTTCTAGACTCCGTCTCAGTCGAAATAACATAAAATCATGAGTTTATTTTCTCTCTCTCACTACTATTTTTATAAAAGCCCTAACTATAGTAAAATTTCACAAATCATTACCCAAATTATTGTACATTATTTACTAATTTTATCTACTTAGACCCATTTATTATTTAGGAATTAAATGTCTAATTTTTGAAAAATAATAAATCAAGGAATTGTGATTTGATTCCTAGATTTCTAATTTAATTTGTGTTTAAAGTTATAGAGTTTATTCCTACACTTCCCATGAACTTCATTGTGTGTTTCTATGTTATAGGGTTTTGGTGGGTGATAATTAGACTCCATTTTTAATAGGTATTCTAAATTCTATAGTCAATGTTATCACTTTTATGTTTGAGTAAAATCCCCTCAATACATTTAATTTCTAGTTATTAGTTGGATAATGTTTTTGTATCTTTATAAATTCACTTTAAAGTTTCCATTTGTAAAATAACATTGAAAATGAACTGTTTGATTCTTATTTTGTGTGTGTGTGTGTGTGTGTGTGTGTGTGTGTGTGTTATCCCATTTGACCAAAAAATATCACTCCATTTGATTTACACCTATACACCTACTTTTTCTTGAGTTCAACTTGTACTTCAATGAGCCCTAACTATTCATTATCGCCCTTACATACCATTTGTCCCAAATTGATATATGAATTTTATATGGACTAAAAACTTCCATTATATTAGTTTTTAGCCTCTTTTTGTTCAAGAAAATAAAACCTACATCATTGTTAATGATTCATCAGTCTAGCCAACATCTTTTAGTAAATATGAATAATATAATTATTTCAATTTCTATTGGATAACAATTTATATTTATCCGATGTGTAATAAAATTTTTATAATGGGAATTTTCTTATCTTTCATTATTTATCATAATATTTAAAATAAATTCATTAAATTAAATTTAGTAATGTGTCATAATCAATTTATATATTTTGACAAGATCCTCAAGCCATTCAATATATGATGTAAAAATTATTTATAGAAAAATCAATAGAGGACCTCAATAATATGTAACTGCTAGATCCCTAAAAATTAATTTTTTATAATTAGAGATGTAAGATATCCAAAATTAGGTTTCTTAATCTAATAATGACAAGGATCACACATCAAAGGTATAAAAAGGAAATTTTTAGAGTTTTGTAAACCTATTATTGACATGAATAAGTATTTTAGAGATGCATAATTAGATGTAAAAGATATAATAATTGTACACAGGGCTTGTAGTACTTTTTAAAATAATTTAATGATCAAAATAAATCATGTAATGATAAAGGAGAATGCACATATCTATAATCTCACTATTTAGGAATGTTTTCATTTGAAATAATTAGTTATCTAGTTACTCTATAACTTTGATAACAAATAAGGATAATGTTATTTAAAATTGACAAAGAATATGATTCTTAACTTGTGAACCAAGGATTTTGTGAAGACATTTGAAGTGGATATTAATTATATAATTTTCACTACTAAGGAGATGAAGGTTAGTTTGAGGCAAAATTATTATTGGTGTATAAACTAAAGTCTGATCTCATTGATGAATACAAGAAAAACATTTTTAATAAAGGGATGCTCATACATAAAGACATATTTCCTCCAATTCATATTCATGAATTTATTAGTTGTAAAAGAGATCCATTTTCCATGGCCTTTCATTTTTTTGGAAAGGATTTAGAAGAACAATTATATGGTGAAGTATTATTATTTATGTTTCAATAATTGAAATATGAAGGTTATAGTCATTATTACTAATTATGGTATGAAGAGATAAATGTGACTCTACAGACCTTCAAATATGGGTGGGCATATATTTTTATACTTTTCCCATATTTATTCATTATTTTTTATCAACAAAATAAGATTCCATTAGATATGGAGTTAACATTAGATAATAGATGAAGGCACAATGAATGTGTTAAGAGAGTAATCCAAATATGTACAATATGTGTCTCTATTAGTTTTAAACTTGATCCATGTAAATTTTACTTGATGATTTTAGATTTTTATAGGGTCCTTTCTATGATGAGGAAATTTATATCACCAAATGCCTACCAAATTAATACGAGTAAATATAAATAAAACATTAGAGATTATTGATTTTTGATCACATTATACATATTAAAGCATATGGTTTCAATGGAACCCCATATTTGATTCTGATTTCCCAACATAGATGATGTTTACACTTAAGTATATTTTTTAGATGAATCATATAAAAGATGTATTTTTAAATCTAGGAAAGAAGGGTGGAATTAAAATTCCCTTTTTATTAGAAGAGTTTAAGCTATGTAAAAAATATGATATGATATTGATGGAAAAAAATGATTCTATAATTATAATTATAATTATGAAAAAGTACCATGAATCTTAAGGAATTATTATTAAACATCACAAAGAACTTTTAATTTCATTTAGATTACATGTATTTGATGTTCTTTAGGGTAATGTAGGAAACACTACTAATGGAAATAAGACTATATGAAGATAGTTAAGATAAAGAAATGGATACAATTGGAATATTTTAATAACATTAAAGATAAGATTTATAAGGGATTTACTATGGAAGAGACAATAAATTATATCCAATTAATGTTAAGGATCCACAAAAAATTTCAAAAGTACTATTGATGATTAAGAGGAGAGTGTGGAATTATCAAGATTACTTGAAACTTCTATTTTGACTTCATCCTACTAGTTTTTTAAGTAAATTATGGTTTAAGGGTGCATAATATACTAAGATAATGACACATGAATGGAATAACAAAAATATAGTAAGATAAATTAATTATACCACCCCTAATGAGTTAAAATTTAGAATTAAAAGAGATATTTTTTAATCTTGGTAAGTTCAAGAATATAGATAAAGAGAGATGAATACCTTATTATAACATAATTGGGTTGTGAAAAGATATTTTAGATAGAAAACTAGTTTTAATATTATAAAAAATGAAATTCTAAAATTTTACTATGATCCTAATGATGAAAACAATAAATCACCACTAATTCAAACAAAATAGAATTTTATGATTTTTTATTGTAGGTTTTTAATTATTGAAATAATATATTATGAATAAGAAAAACATTATCTTCTACATATAAAATTTATTTAATTATTTAGTAGAAGAAAAGTTGTAGGAATCTAACTTCACTTTTTGGAATTATTTCATGTATTCTTCCAAAGCACTTCACCTTTGATCTATTCGTAATTCACCACAATGTCATAATAATATATAATATGTGTAATTTTAGTGTGCTAAGAACACTTGAGAGTTGTATGTTCATATGTTACAAACTCAAAATTGAGGATCAACATAATTTTTGTTATTTTTGAGTGTTTCCAACACAAATTAAAAAAAGTATATCACCTATTATTTCTAGATAATAAAAAAAACTATACACTTTGTAATTACCTCCTTTTTATATAATTATATAGGTGTAAGCACTGAAATTTAATTATTAAGTGATTGATAATTTTTAATGTTGATGTATTTACCTTACTTGACTTATTCTCCATTTTATTCACTTGAAATATCTATGAGAGCCTTTACTATTATACTTAATTTATTGTAATTATTGAAAATATAGTATAGTCATCCTTATTTTTCTTACATATTACTTTCATTCAAGTTCCAATTATCAGTATCCATATGGGGAAAGAGCCCACTAGGTTAGATAGGGCCATAGCTTGGCCTTGTCCACCACTATGTCTTTTTACCCTATACTTTAATGGAAAATTTTAAAATTCAAGACACTCAATGTCAACCCTCTCACAATTTTATCAAGGTTGGTTAATAGAACCATTTCAAATCTACCATTATGTAATAAAAAATGCCATTCAATACACAACTAATAATCACTTGGAAATTACATATAAATTCTATTACACACTAAAAAAAAGATATCTAATATTTTCAATTCAAGTTTTGATTAATTATAATAGTCATAGGCCAAGTATAAATATATTTTACTATATATCAAGGAAATTCATTATTAAACATTTAAGTCAATTTACTAGTTGTATCTATATAGTGAAAACATCAAAATTCACACACTCACCCTAATAAGGAGAACTGCATCAACCTGAGGCCATTTTAAGTTATGTAGTACACAATCTTTTATGAACATATCTTAGATATTACCCTTTCCCAATTACACCATTTTTATCTGATGTCCATTTGGTTTATTTAGAAACCTAGGTTTACTATTGTAGGTTATTCCATATGACAAATCACCACACATAGGAAACCAATCAACCATATAAGATAGTTTTAGGTATGAAAACAAAAAAATAAATTTCACATTCAACACAGATGTGGACAAATTAAAATGGGAAGGGTTGATATGTACCCCTATCCAATATAGGATTGTCCTATCCATGTTCATTTTAGAATTTTATTTTCAAGAAATACATAATTTAGAGATATTTTTAGTCCATTTCACATCAACAATCTTCTTTCATAGTAAACACAATTCATATTCAAGTTAGTTTTGCATATTTAGTATTATAAATAAAATTGTAATAGATCAGTGCTTAAGCATTAAATTATTAAATGAAAATAATAATTTGAACATTCTTGTGAATGCATAATTTCTTAGAACACTACTTGTTTTATTGATTTTTATCTTAGAATTTCATACATTTTATTATAAATCACTAACATAATTTACATTAATTTTATTTTGAGTTAAGTAATTATGTAAACTTCACAACTAACCTCAATAAGGGTGTATACATAGTGGATTATATTAGAGACTAAGCTATAATAGTCCACTACATAAACATAAAATAATAGTATTTAATCAATTGGTCACAATAATAATTGATTTTTACCCATAAAGCATGCCAGATAATATTATACCTATGGACAATGACATAGGCTTATATTTTTAAAATCAACTTAATTTCATCCTAGAAATTATAAATATTTTTTTCCATAATTATTAAAATCATACTCAATCTACAAAATAGTTTTCAATGGCTACAAGAAACTAGGTCAAATTTATACACAGATTATTAAATGTTTTAATTAGATTGGGGGTATTATTTGTGACATGTGCTCTAGAATTTACATAGTTTTAATTAAAAAAAATTCACATTACTCACATTATCAGAAACTATATAACTAGATATCAAATTGGGGGCATGTACACAACACACAATCATTTTCTTGCTCAAATTTGAACTAATTTCTACAAAATAATTGGAAATTAATGTCATTATCTATGTTTTATACACTAGAATAAGTTCATATTACATTTCACATTTTATTCACTAGGCATTTCACCATTTTGAATTGAAATGACTCTTATTGCATTTTTAGTGGTTGATTCAACTTTTTACACTAGTTTTGCACCATAATGGTCTATTGGGTTTAACATAAGGATTTCAAGTTAATTTACTACCTTGACTTGTGTTATGATGAATTCAAGTGAATATTGATTTTTTAATCATATTATCTTTTAAATTATGATTGAGGCATATATAGTACATCCAAGTGTTTCAATGAAGAATTATACAAGAGTTACACCCTCTCTAGCCACCAATTTTACACTAGAAAACATGATGGTTACTACACATGAAAAGTAGTATTCATTCCTTATTATTTGATATATAATTTTCCAATATTTAATTTTATATTTTTATCCAATTAAGGAATAACTTATACATGTTTCATTATTGGTTTGTAAGAAGCATAGTTTAACATATAATCTACATTTAATTATATTCTTCACAAGTAAGATGAGGTATAACACTCTTCATTTTACATTAATAATTTATCTTATTTGAATTAATAGAATAAAAGGTGAGAAATGAAGACAATAAAATTCAAAATTAATTATAAAAAATGAACTTGTGACCACCCCTTATTCACACTAAATCTATACTCAATTTCACATTTTAAAACCACTATTCCTCTACTTTTATATGGATGAATCTATATCTTAATTCAAATATGATACTATATGTTCATATTCATCATTCCAAGAAGCCTAAAATCCTTAATTGAATATTCAAACTTATAGTTTGTCTATCTCTATTCCATATATGAATCCACTCCTTCAAAACAATCCCATATACTGGTCATGTCTAAAACCATTTGTTTCATCCTCCCACTAATTAACAACTAATTTACCATATTGAAAATCACCTCAATGGGTCATTATACATGTTTCATATGTTAAATTTTAGGAAATCCCAAAAGGTCCACTATGTAAGCATATTTTATACCCATTTTTTCACTATATGATAAGAGGATTCTATCATATTACAATCACCAGAATATCTAATTACATATTTAAAAGAAAAAACTTATTCTTCCCAATTGTTAGTCCCTACAACTTAGGAATCCCTAAACTAGATTTGAATATAACAAACTTGCCACAATTATTTTTTTCAAGTATATAATCATACCATGATTTCACCAACATATAACATTTTACCAATATTATACACACATGATTATATCATGGGATAATTGCATAGAGTTTGATCCCTCTTTAGAACACTATATGTAGATAGTAATCAACACGTGGGTTTTTTAGGTCAAGCACAACCCTAGGCCCATGCTTATTTATTTAAGTATTTTTTACATATTTTTATTTATCTAAGGTTTTAATTGAAGAATAAGGCACTACTAGCACTCCAAGTTGCACCCTTTGAAAGAGATAGTTAAATTTTACTTCAAACTTGGACTAATATAAGATTGGCCTAAAGGTTTTGGGTGATCTATAGTTGGACCAAACATATAGATTATGGGACTAAATCCCTTGATATATAAAATTAATCACTTTTCCTAAGACTTACTAATATTGGGATGAAAAGAGATAGGATGAAAACTTGAAAGGAAAACCTATTTTAGGGTTGGTGATGAACCAATCTTCACTTATCCTCCCTTGACTAATATTTCAACACACTTTTGAATCTAATGGAAGACAAGTAACTAAATAGGGTTCTTGACATAATCCTAAACATGAGTATTTATTATGGAGTTTATGTGGAAGGTCTACAACTTAAAGGAAAAATAATTAAGGTATGCATGAAACACTACCAAAAAACTCATTATTTAACAAAACAACCACCTATCGACACTTCACATGGCTTATATAGGGTGATAATATAACACTAGGTGAAAAGTCTACAAAAGTAATAACACACACTAATGCTAATGAATAAGTCTGCAAAAGTCCTTTTCTATATTGATTCTTAAGATTCAAGATACAATTTTGGTAGAGCTTTGCTACACCCAACTAAGGGATGAAAACAAACGACTCAATGCCTAAGTATATATATAATTCTATGAAAGAGAGAGAGAAATTAATCTAGGAATAAAATAGGTCATGAAGAGACTATAGTGACCATGAAGTAGTTACAGTAGTCTTCCCCATTCTCCTATTAGTTGTTTGGTTGACTAGTGCTTTGAATGATCACTTTTGAGGGTTGAGATCTATTTTTAAAAATATTTTAGTCATAGATGGTTTATCATTTGAACCATTATTAAATTCATTTCCCTTTCATCAATTACTAATTAATGAAATATTTATAATTAGGCCTCCACCATGAGGCATTTGTAGTTTCCCTTATTTACACATTAACCTTATTGAAGAAATTAACCAAAATACTTCATAATGATCATTAATATTAAGTATAATTTCCCCAAGGGTTAGTTATAGATGACCTAAAATGCCTCATTAATTCCATAATGCCCTTAAATTCCCATATACTTCTTTATCTTGTTGGCTAAGTAGGCCTCATAGACTAGTAGCCTAGTTTTGCTCATTCACTATTTAGAGAGTTTTGAGGATTGAATAAATCCTTTAATATAACTAAGTTTATATTTTATCAACTTGAATAAACCTACCAAACTATTGTATAGGCCTTTCAAACATACCACACCTATAATCTTATCATTATTGCATGATTAGGCCATCTTTACTAGCTTCTATAGACTAGATGATTGGTGAAGGTTGGTAGAATCACTTCTAGGTAGGTAGGTGAACACTTCATGATTTGAGGAGATGAAAAAAACTAAAACTAAAACTTCCACTAATTGGGAACCTATGACCAATTTTTTCATTTCACCTCTTTCTCAAAATCCTAAAAACTTGTAGTTTCTGGAGGTGTCTATACATTGTTTGTATGGAATAGTACCCTAGTAGGAGCCTCCTCTAAGTGGTCAATATGATCCAAGTGTTTTCCAAGTGATTATAATGATTATATATGTATGTATCCTAATTATTCTTAGTTGGGTCCTTATTAGCATTTTATGAAGGTTTAAGAGTACCTAAGACTCTTAATAATGGTTCATAGAGGTTAGGGACTTAACCTCTAAACCAATTCCACTAAAATATTATAGAAAAATCCCCCCACCTCTCCTAAAGTGATTAGCCTCCCATACAAATTTTTTTTATAGTTGTGATAATGTGAAGTTACCTCTCATGTGAGGAACATGCATTTTAGGTAGTCTTGAAATAATTCTAGGTCAAAATTTCCAAATGGGGCTTATCTCCTACAAATCAAAGTGGCCTACACCTCTAAAACAACTTGGTGATCTCCCCCATGAAGGTTTAAGGTGTCTTATAATCTCTTTTTACCCTATTTTCTATCTCCTAAGTGGCACTACCTCAATGAGCATACTATATCAATATGTCTAACTATAGGATTTATAAGTTTTGACCTTAACATATAGTTTTGAGGCACCTATCTACTATTCTCATCATGAAAATCATCCTTGAGGTCCTTTATAACATTTATGTTAGCTTTATCAATCCATTTATTATCTTCTGCATGTATACAATCCTTCATTTAGACACCTAGATCTATCTACAAGAGTAAACAGTCATGGAGGATCCTATAGGTGACTAATATGAGGTTTATTGGGAAATTTTAGACCCCCTCTCTCTTATAAAACCCATGGTACATGTAGATATTTATAAATGCCTTGATTATAGGCTTCAAATATCTTTTCCAATCCTGATCCTTATAACATGACCCCTAAATATGCCAATCAATAGGTCATTTAAGTGATAAAAAGATCTTCGGAGACCTTTAGGACCATTTAATATCTAAACTACTCCATTTGAACGCATTTTGAGGCATAATTCTATCATCAGGTACTATCCAAGGTTTAGGAAGGGTTTTAGAGGTCCGCCATCTTAATTATGGTTCTTATAGTACAAACCTCAAAACCATAACTTATTTTCATGAATATTTATCCAATTTACCCCTTCATCTATCCTAAAAATATTAGGATCCCATGTAAAGTGTGTGTGTAGATAGGAGTGTTGGAAGGTGTGCCTCAAGCTTTTTGCTAAGTAATTTGACTAGTTTAACTTCTTAGCATTAATTCATAAAATTACCCCCAAAACCCCACTTACCCCTTGATTTATTTTGAGTCTATAGGGGTAATTTAGTTTCCCTAATATCCCTAGTCTTGGGTCCATTTATGGTGAAAGGCACGAGTCCTTAAAGATGCAACTAAACATACATGCTTACGAAGATGGAGCTCAGGGAGGGATAAAGCCCAAAAAATAATGTCTCTTTTCATTCCTATAACCATAATTATTTCTAATATGGTTTAAAAATCATTCCAAATACACCAAATTCTATTAGACTTTCTTTAAGGTCTAGACTTGATGTTGAGATGGAGGTATCATCCTAGACCTGAGAGAAAGGTCTAGGTCTCATAGACCCATAATGGTGTTTGGGGTCTTCACTCATCTATGGGTATTTTTTGGTTCCCATTATACCATGACACATTATTAAATATATTTTCCATCTTATTCATGTGTTTCTATTTGCTTATACCACTCACCATCCCTACTATCTCTTGTGGCCTATCTTGATCAACACTATCCAGTGTATGACAATAAAGTAGTTGATACTAGAAATCTAAGAAATATTATTTTAGATCATATAATGGTATAATTAGATCTAAATAATAAATTTTAAAACTTTATCATATCCTTGATGCTCATTTCCTCTAACCTTGCCAACACACCTACATAGACAATCACACCACAACTTATTTACTTTTAGGTCTACAACTTAGACCAGATAACTTCATGGCTCAAGGGTGCCCTCAAGTGATACATAAAGGATTTTGGATGTGTATTTATCCTTGAGAGACTCTCCTTAAACATATTATATTAATTCATACCCTAATTGGTCTGACATTTTCACATTATAAGCAAACTTGATTGATTGTATGAGCTTTACTTAGTACCAAAGTGCAATCCTATATACTTATATACCTTTGTTGAGATGACCTCTATGTTTTACCCTTTTTCTCAGTTTACATATTTTCCATTTATGTGCATATAATGTCTTATAATTAGGGTAGGATACAGACCTAAATACTTGTCAATAGTATTATAGGCAATGGTTCATGTAATATTGATTATCTACATGTCTATTATGCAGATGCCTAAGTTAAAGAAGAGTCTCCATTTACATACTTGAGCTCATCATATCCTTTATCATGTTTGAGTCTATCTTCTCAAGGCATACATCTACCTAGAAACAACCCTTACTTATACATATATATTATCTTCACATAGTGAGTTTGAAGGACTTTACCAAGGTGGATTTAGGTCTTTTCCTATTGGTGGTTACTTGCTCCTTCAATAGGGTTTATGGATATGTGTCTCATTCTTCATGACTTGATGGTTATTAACAACCTTAAGGAGTATCTAGGTCTTAATTTCAGGACTTAAAATTGGGTATGGGGGTGGATGGTCTATGGGTGATGATAGTGGGGTTATATGGAGTTTGAGAATGGAGTGTAGGGTTTACAACTAAGGTGGAATGATAGTGTCAAGGTTATCAAATGGTAAAGGTTATTGATGGTTTGGAATGAACCATGAACTTATATCCAAGATAGTCTATAGGGCTCCCTAAGAATTTATATACATATACTTAATATAAAAGAACATTTTAATGTTATTAATAAGGCATATACACTGGGAAAAGAGAAACTAGGATCCTTTAAAATCCTTAATATTTTGTAAATGACCTTAATATCTATTAAAGGGACTGTGAGGGTGCTTAAGGGAAGATATATGGTGATTCATTGGGTTTTGGGGATATGGTGAATCTTGATAACCTTGAGATAATGATATATTTGTGTGAATACAAAACTCTATGATGTGTTTCACAATGTTTTTAAAATCTTATATCCACCAACGAACCCACATTTATAGATTATATCACTTAGAAGCACCATTTTAAAATATTAAAGACCATCTAATCATTTAAATTGGAGTAAAGAGACATGATTACTCTCAATACACCATGATTAGTCCTCAAAACACTATTCACCTTTAGATGTATACACTAGATATTCTCTTGATCAATGAAACCTTGCCTATAGTCTATAAGCAATGGAAATTTAGATGTTTCTCAACTATATATGATCACACAAGTGAACCAAATATTGAGGATGCCATGAAAAGTCTATTAAAGGATTTAGTAACTAATAACAATCATTAGTTTGATTAAACAAACTATAAACTCAATGAAACCTTCCTCCTTCTTTATCCTTGTCTAGATGAGTATGTTGGCCAGATCACTCAAATTATAAGTGAATGATCATAGAGCTCATGGGAATAATCATGAAACCAATGCCCATAATTAGAATACCACCAAGCTTACTTTATTTATCCAAGATCTTGGACACTCTTTATCTCTTCTTTGTATGGACCAAACATAAAGCTCAAGTGCTCTCCAAGTCCACCAATGAGCTTGATGGGGAATATGAATCATATTTTGGATTTTTAAGCACTAAATCACCTTGATTTATTAAAAATATTCCAATAGTTAACTCTTCTTATATACCCATAAGTCCACCTAAGCCATTACATATTGTATGGATCTATACCACTCAAAAAGCTCCTGAAACCTATAGATTCCCTATGTTTTCTCATATTTTAGACTATATACCATTATTATAAAGTAGGAATATGTGGGAAAATAACATTAAATTGATGTTTGAGATCTCATGGTATGACTTTGGGGATTGGAAAATACATGTTTTTCACATATGTGGGGCCCATCTACTGGAAATCAGGGGTTAACTATGTGAAAATAGGTCTCATTAGTGTATGAAATGTTTGGGTTTGACCTAATGGAGTTCATGAAGGATCTTTAAGACGTGAATGGTGGTTTATTATCCTTTAAAGGTTAAGTTGTGTCACATTTAAGGTCAAATATTCCCATTTTAGACCATGTACATGACTTCAAGAGGGGATTTCAAATTAGTACCATTTCAACATTTATACAAAAACTTTAGAACCTATTAAATACATAAATTAAGGTCCCATGATCCTAGATATTATCCATAAGACTTAATATTAAGCCATACCTTGCATATTTTGAATACATAATAAATGTTCATGATGAATCTTAAACTACATCATTCAATCATCTCCACCATTATCACTTTTGAATTGTTTAGACCATTTCAAAACCTATTGTGGACATCCATACATAATAAAAAAATATGAGGACACTTGACATAATATGAAACATGGAATAGAGATAACCACTATGTGTTTCATAAAATGACTAGTTAGTGGACCTACTACATTTGAATGGAAACTAGTGACCATGCTTTAGACTATCCTAATTCACTAAGAGCTATGATAACTATGAGGTCTTATGGTGGACTAGGGTTCATAGGGCTTAGGTTGACCCCTTTCTAGGCTTAAGGGAAGAAAGTGGTTAACACGCACATAGTGGATCTCATAGGGATGTTAAGGACTTTGAATAGATGCACATAACCTACAAGTGAAAGAACATCTATTAGAATTTACACATAGGTCAAAAATGCTAAAGAATGAATTTACACCATAAAAAAAGTAGCACATGCTAGTGAATTCCAAGAAATGTAGCCTTGTCTTAAGATAATATAAATTCATGTTCCTAATTAATTAAAACCTCACATAGTCTTATACTTAATTTACATTCATGCACAATTGAGTATAAGCTAAGTCATTTATCTCTTAGTACTTTCTCCTTTTATAAAATTTTATGATTTATTCATTAGTTTTTATTAATTATATCTAACCCCCAATCTAAATTTTGATATTTTTTGTGAACTTGGAATAAATCAAACATTTAATCTTCTATTAAAATTTACATTAATATACATTGATTTTAGTTTCCTCATACCTCATGATATATTGGAAATCCTAGGGTCCCTTATTTATATTCATTTGATTTTTGGTTCACTTGAGATGGTCATATCACCCATGGAAATTACTCTCATTGTACCCTCAGATATGGGATATTGGATAAGAAGCATAATCTTTCCTCTGTAGTTAGTGCTCTCAAACATTGGCCCAACACTATTCTGTAAATAAGAAAGTATATTTGAGAAATCACACAATCACTTAAATCCTTGACTAGATCACCTTGTATACATTGATTTTTTCTTATATTGTATTAATAGTCATTATTTTTATTGATCCATATTTTATTTTATGCCTCTAATGATAGTGATAGATTAAGTGTTATTCCTTTTTCATATATGCAACTTCCTTTGGTCTCTTATGCAATGGCAAATCTTGATGTTTTTTCTCAAAATATTAATGCTACTATTTAAATTCCTTGGTATTATAAAGTGGAAATTTATAATGATTATGATAATAAAAATAATGAATATTAATATGATGTACATAATGAACATGAAAATGATTGTGATCCATAAATACTTATTATAATAGATAAAAATCAAGTGTAATAATTATCTTAATTTTGTCAAGGTCCTCAAGATACCCTCATGGATGTGAATCAGATTATTAGTCTAATTTTAGCATTAAAATTTGAGCATAAAGATAAATTGGACACATCTCCATAATAATCATTAAATTTTTATATAGTAAAATCTCCTACTTATAATGTTGCCACTTCAGCTAGTGCATCCATTCCTACTTTCAAACCTCTAGTTACTTCCATAGCATCATCCATTGGTTTGTGAAAATCACATAGTTTTAAATAGTTACCTATGCATATGCATATTCAAGATAATTATACTCATCTAATTATATGTAAAAATACTAATCTTGAGAATATAATTCTTTCCTTACAATCTAATATATCTCAACTTGAGCAAACTATTTATCATAGTATCCCCTCCGTGGACTTATGTTCCTTGTTATATAAATCTTTGGCACCAAAAATTTCATCTTGTCCATTAAAAACTAGATTTGAGGATCTTAAGATTTATATGTATGAAATGAAATTTAATCCTAAATAACATTTAAATGCATTCCATAAAACTTGTTTGACTACAAAAATAATGACAAATCATTGATAGAAATTATTCCAAGTCTCAAATAATATTATCTTATATGATTTTTTGATCTTCCTCTTCCATTTGGAAAATCTATTTTTAATATAATTTTCTATCAAAATTGGTCAAAAGCTATCATATGATCAATTACTAAGATAAAAAAAATGGTATAATGAAATAATCAATGTATGTTTCTAAGATACAAGACTATTCTAGAAAAAATGACAAATAAAATTGATGATAATGAGCTTTAAGATATATTCACTAAAATTTTTCTCTCTAATTTAGGAATCCATTATGTTTGATAAGTTAAAATATTTTGATGAGCTATGACATATATTCAAAGAGTGTGAAGTCAAATTACATAATTTGAACAAGATAAAATATAATTAAAATGTTCCTTATACTTAAAATGTTAAGATTCAAATTAATCCCAATTATAATATCGAATATAATAAAATCAAGGATGAAGCTAAAATGATAGCTAATACTATCTCACAACCAACACAAAATCTTTGATTACAAGATTCATGAAGGATGTAATTATCAAGTTTGCCATCACCTCCCCATGTATTTTTGAAAAATATACCCGAATTCAATCTCATCTCTCTTCCTACACCATTAGAAGTAGACATGCATAAATCAAAAAATAATTTATTTGATATAAATACATAATGTGACTACTAATGATGTATTTTTAATTCCATAAGAAAAATATTTCAAGCTCAAGAAAAGATTCAATATCTCATTGATGAGATAATTATTGATATTGGCACACCTATTAAAGAAGCTAAACCAAAATAAAATGAAATTTTAGAACTCAAAATGTACAAAGATAATTATCTAAATAATGAATAAAAAATAATAATGATAATTTTGAAGTACATTCTAGATACAATGATCAAAATCACCCTTGTATATATAGGCATCCTCTTAATAACATCATTGGTAGAGTTAAAAATAGCCAAACATCATGACTTATGATTAGATTTGATGATAATGATGTTTTTTATGATGATTTAGATATACATTCAATCTTTATTTGATTATATGTTAATAATAAATCCATACATAGTATTATGATAGATAATGGATCAAGTGAAAAATCACCAATCATAACATTCCTCCATACTCTTCATTATACAAATAAATATTTATAAGATACTTATAGAGTAGTGAAATCACTTTATGGTCATACACAAGATAATTTTTGGCATATCTTACTACCCTTACAAGTGGGAAATCTCATATTTACAATCTCATTCTTAGTTCTACCAAACACATGGGTATTGGATATGCTATTAGTATGACCTTAGATAAAAAAATGAGTAGTACCTTCTATAATGAATAAATGTCTCAAATATATTCATGGTAATAAAGTGTTCACATATCTAATATAAATATCCTTTAGAAATAATGATATTTACTCCTAAAAAATAGTTGGTTATTTCATGAATTGAGCAAAATGACAATGCAATATTATACATAGCTATTTAAGAGCATGATCTAGATAGTCAAGAGCATAGTTCAAACATTCAATATGATATTAAAAAATTATTTTTTCAAATTATTTATGAACATAATTAGTTAATTTAAAATATCATGATACATTCTTCTAAGCATAAATTGGCATGTAAAAAGAGGTATTTATCTCATAAGGCCCCATAGGTTATTTAAAGTGACTCACAACAAGTACATATGGTAACATATTATCCTATTATACATGAAGATATAGGTTCACATTGGTATATGATGAGTGGTTTAGGTGGTTATATTAAACCATATATTCCTATTCAATTTAAGAAACACATATAGTTGGTAGTTCCTCTTCATTGGAAGTCACTCCTACATACCATGTAATTTTGTATACATATGTGCATCCTCTTTATGAGATTATTGGTTGTAAATATTAGAAATTTATCATGAAGATGTCATAATGTTGTCATGGAGGTTCCTTGGTGAGTGTAATAAGTGACTTGATAGTCTATATGGAAATGATAAAGTGTGTAATGTGATTCTATGTGACAATGACAAAGTGTTCAATGTGCTTGTTCTAGTGTGTTTTATGTATGGTTGGTTGATCTTCAGTATTGACATAGATTGAGAGGATCAAGGATGAGTATAAAAGTTTGAACATGTGTAATGGGTCATATAAGAGATGATACATTATTTGATATCTTGTATGCATGAGTATAATTCATCTAGTTTATCATAGTTTTCATCTAGACACTTTGGGTCCAGTGGTAAAAAAATGAATTGGTAGTTTGATGACATCACCATTGCCACATGAAAGTGAGTCAAGGGAAGATGGTCATATGGTTGTGATAATTGTATTCTATATTTATTATTAACCAAATATAAATTCATGCATTAAATCACAATCTAAGTTATCAGGGTGAAAAGTTGGCTTCTCAGACAAATTTCACTATTTTCCCATACTTAGTCAAATTTGCAATATGGTCAGAAAGAGTTGAGTAAGCATGTTGATGAGGCTAGAGCTCACATGTGTGGACATGTTAAGAGAAGTGATCATATGTTTTTTTTAATTTTTTGACCTATTTTATTTAATTTTGGATCATGCAATGTAGCAAGTCAAAAGATATGTTTATGTAAATTTGGGCTCCAAAGCAAATTGATTGTGTTTTTCCATACATAGCCAATTTTGTAGTGTGGTAGAAAGAGTAGAGTGAGCACTTTTATGGTGTTATATTTTTTACATATGAAGGTGTCAATATAATATGATCATATGGGTTTTATAATCATTGAAAAAAGATCATTTTCACTAAGTTTGAGATCATGCACTGAAACATGGCAAAATATATGGTTATATAAAGTTGGCCTCTCATGAAGATTTGGACATGGTTGGCTCTATGATAGAATTTGATAAGGAGGCATGTTAATGGAATTATATATTACACATGAGATAGTTATAGAATAAGTGGGTAACATTTTTGGATTCTCCTAATAAAGGAAATCATCTAGTCTAAATTTGAGATTAAGCACATATTAATTTATTTAGGATCAAAAATAGCTACTCATGCATATTGACATGGTCTCCATACTTAGTAGGTTTGCTTGATGTTAAATATTTAGAACTCATATATATCCAATGGTTCAAGGGAGTTCATACTTCCAGATCAAATTTACTACATAAATTCAAATGGGTCAATGTGATAGTTTTTTAGTAGAGTTAAAATTTAAGACCTAATGAAGATCTAATAGTGCATAAATAATCATACAAATCAAAGATAAATGGTGTGTTTTAAGTGAAATGAGGATAGGTGTATGATGTTTAATGTCTAAGAAAAGGTAAAGGATAATGATCTAATGATGATTGAGTGTTCATATAGATTGATCTAATGGTGTACAATGCTTGATAAGGGCTTGACTGATCTGTAGAGGTCGACAAAGTGCACGAAGTCAACATTTCAAAATTGCATAATATGAGGTCATAATGATAGAGGTTTAATGATTGATCATTAGCACCTATGTTAAATATAAAAAAATTAGTGATGTTCATTTGATCTAATTAATGAGGACATGAGATTTGAGCATTGTGTTTGAAGTTTAACTATGGCCATTTGGATTTGAATATTTGTATTTATGAAGGAAAGACCAGTGTCTATTTTTTGGACCATATATTTTTATATAAGACTAATTTTCACATGTATTAAAATAAAAGTGTTAGAGGATTTCAAGTCATATCTATAAATATGGAATTGAATATCTAAAAGTGAATACATACATAGTTATGGGGCTCCAAAGTTGACTATTTATTTGGCTATGTTCTACAAGTAATCCAAGAAGGATGGTTGAGCTCGTTTTGATGTTGTATCAATGTTTCATGATGAATTAATTATTAGAGAATGATTTAGACTCCCTAAGTATTATTATTTTGGATTTTAGAGATGTGTCAATCTATCTTGAGTATGAACAATGCCTAAGAAGTTGATTGTATGTTTGATAATGGTGTTCCTATGCATAAGGTCTATGTTTGAGTTTTTTGAGCATATGCAATGGCAAGATACTTTGATTTTGATCCTTTAAGGATGTCCTAAGGGACATACAGAGTAGAACTATGTAATTATAAGTGGCCATGTGTTCATTTTTTCTTGAGGGTGATCCTAATGGGTGAATAGGTCTCCATAAGACCTATAAGAGCTACAAGTGCCTTGATAAAAGGTGTAGCTACTTAAGGGTCACCCATAGGTGCCATGGCCAACAAATTTAGATTGTATTAAGGCTTATATTTTTATGATAAATATATTAAATGTTAATACATTCCTAATGGCCAACCAAGATGGTGTTGATCAAGTTTCCTCTATATATAGTAGAACCAAAGATGATTGGTTCTTGACTTGTAAGACTTAGAGAGGTGTGAGTGTTGAGTAAAGAAGATAAGAGGCTGAGTGTGCCCAATGTTTGGGTTGATGAATAGAGTAGACTAAGGAGTGTGATTATGATCTAAAGTCATGTTTGTATTCATAGAATAGTATTCTTGCAAGCTAAGCATGAGTGAAGAGGTCCAGTGTGATCCAAAAGGATGTTTTGGATATCTTGAGATTGAGCAAAGGATTATTGGTGTTTATGAGAGATTTATGGCTAGTTTGAGAGATTTACTATAGTATGGATAGTGTGTATGACCATCTAGTCATGCTACTAAAGCTATGATAGATTTATTACTATGAAGGATGTATTGAGTGTGGAAAATTGAAGAGTCGATATAATTTGTACTTCCATCAGATTGGTTGGCAACTAGTGCTGAGGAGATCATGTTCATAGATATGGTTGTGGTAGATAAAAATCTAAGGTTTTTGTATCTTCATTTTAATGTAATGTTTTTAAAAGGTCTAGCTATTGTTGTTTCTCAACTAGATAGGTGTTGTATTACCTTATGGGATTGGTGTCTCACTAAACAGGGATTGTAGTTCCTTGATAAATTATAGTTAGTCTAAATTAGATATTGTTATATAAGATAGTAGTCAAATTACATGTTATAGTGGGTTTTATTCCCTAAGAGGGTTTCCCATGTATTATATGTGTTATTTGATTGATCTTGCATTATCTATACTGATTATTTATTTGAATGCTATGTATGCTTCAAGAATGCTTATGGTAACTGATTAAGTATTTGCAAAGATCAGAATTGAAGTTGAAGTTTTTTGGCTCATTTATTTACTCCCACCTCTCAATGATTGTACCTATAATAGTTAGTATCAGAGAAGGTACTTTGAAGGAAGCCTAATAACTTGAAGGTGATCCTAAGTAGGTACAAATATGTGTGAGTAGCTAAAGAAATAAAATCAATAATGGAGGGCTATGATCAATGCAATTGAAGAATAGATATGTAATTTAAAGAAAGATTCCAAATAAGATGAGAATTTTATCAATGATCTCAAGATTCAGCTAGAAGATTCCAAGACAAGGTTGAGCTTAAAAGAGGATGAGTGAATTTAATTGGAAACCAAGCTAGATTCACTAAATGATGAGCATAAATAATTTATTGTCAAGATAAGCAAGTTTGAAGAAGAGAAAAAGCAGTCAAATTAGGTTAAGAGTAATGAAAAAAGACTAGTTAGATATCCCAATGAAATAAGTTAATCTAGTACTTTTTATGGACAAAGTCATTTTTTCTATCAATATGGTCATAGGGCAAATGATTGTAGAAAGATGAACTTTAAGAATGAGTTCACATGGTGCCTTGGAAGAAGGAATAGTTTATCTAGGAGAAGACTTAAATCAGATGAGTCAAGAGATATTTTTAATGATATTATTTGTTACAACTGAAATAAAGTAGGACACATTACCAAATTTTACAAGAATAGTTTGAAGTATTATATTCCTAAAGATCACTCAATAGTGTTGAGACCAAAGAATTTAAAGGATAACCTAATCAAGGTGGATTTATTACTAATATAAAGAGGGAATCAGATATCAGGAAGACAAGAGGATTTGTCTTTAATCTGGATAGAAAAATAAGATCATAATCATCATCAAACAAAAGGTATGAATGATCTTGTTTGTTTTAGATGTCATAGAATTGGTTATTTTGCTAGGTATTACAAGAACACGTTGAATAAGTTCCCAAAAGAAAATAAGGGATATAAAGCTCCTAGAAGGTTTGATAAAGGACAAACTTAGGCATGGAAACCAAAGATTATCAATACTAATCACACTAGTCCAAACATTGATAATAAAGTTGCTCTAGAAGGCTACGTTGTAAATCAAGATAAGCTCAAGGATCAAGTAGGTAAGATGGCTATAGAAGACACGAAGAGTCAAACTTTGGTATGGAGATTTTAGGTAGTGAATACTAAGGAGACTAACTATAATGAGTCCAAGAGTGTTTATAGATTGTTTGTCAAGGTAGAAAAAGGATTAGAAATAAAGGAAAGTCAAGAGTTTATGTTGACAAGTCTAAAGTAGAAAATATATCAACTGTCAAGTTAGAAAAGGAAAATCAAAAGTTTAGTAATGTTGAAAATAAAGAGACCAAGCTTAAGGAGAATAAAAAGGAAGAACTAGATAAGGTTAGTTTTTAAGTGCATATAGATCTAAGTGAATATCTTGTTATTACTAAGCAAGTTTCATATAAAAAACATTAGTTGTTAGTATCTAATAATGAGATTTGAAACTACAAGATGGAATCTTTAGATGAAATGGTATGTCATGAATCTATATTGACTCCATGTGTTATCTATTCTATCTTAGAATAGAAGGAGAGTGTTATAGAAAAGGAACCAGTTATCATACTTAAGAAGAATTAGAAGAAGAACTACAAGTATCAGATGAACAAAGAGGAGAAGTCATGGGAAACTCCTGGTTATACACCTTGGTAGAGGATTGTGGTGTAGAAGGGTGTCTCTATCTAGGATTAAATGAGACACTTGTTAGTTAGAGGAAGCTTGGTGGCAATTAGATAGTGTTTGTATTTGGCATCTTGTTGAAGATATCATGTTCCTGATAAAGCATGAAGTTAGAAGAAACTTTGTAATTGGTCAGGGCCTATGATTAGAGGACTAGATAGTTGAACCTAAGAAAGAAGGTGTGGATAAACATGTTTGTGTGCTCAATATGATTATTCCAACTATAGAAGACCTTTTTTAAAAAGAGAACAAGTTTATGAGCCTATTTCAAAGGTTTATGAAGGAGTTATAGTACAAAGTTAGAACGGGTGGTTTTAAGTAGCTCAATGAGTTTTTTGCAATGCTAAGAAGTGTTTCATGATTAAAAAAGTATTTTCATTTCTTTTTGATGTGTTCCAAGTGTTTTTGAGGTATGAAGGTATGCATGTGCCAATTGAGGATTTTTGTTAGCTCTCAAGTTTCCCAATTTGTACTTGAGAGCTTATAGGATCAAAAATGTCTTATAGGAAGTCAAGGTTATAATATGTATGGAGGCTCAATTATTGGTCCAAAAGTGTGTGATGGGTGTCTCTAGGTGTGTAGTCAGTTTCAAAGGTGTGCATTGACCATAAGGAGGTTTGTTTACCTTGTTTGTTTTAAGATTCTAGAATTTTAAGCTATGTTAGAAAAGTGGTATGCCTTATGAGTTGAGGTCTAAGGAAATTTTAATCTATTAAATGGGAAAAATGGATGGTTAAATCAAGATTTATATAGGTTTTAAGTTTTTTCATTCTCATATTATTCAAGTTTTTGTCAATATGAAGGGTTAATTAGCTAATAGGTTTGTGAAAGAAGCAAGTGGTAGAGATTGAACTTGATGTTTAAAATTGGTGTGTTTAAGGGGGCATATGAGAGTGCTCCATATATATAGTTCCAAGTCTTGAAGATATGTCTACTAAAAATTTTGGGCTCTACAAGTTTTAAGTAGGGCTATAAGGAGACTAGACATGCCTATTTTTGAAGAAGAGTGTTTGTTTCTTAGTTTCTCCAAAATATCAAGGTATTAGTATCTAAAGGTATGTTCTCAGGTTGGTTTAGTAAATTTTTCCTATATTTATATAGTTTAGATGTAGAGTTGGTGGTCATGGAAGTGTCTTGGCATAGAAGGCTAGTAATCTTGCATGGTGGTTCTTTATGGTGTGTAGAGATATCAAGATGTTCAAAAGGTGTAATTTATCATAATTATTAGGGGGAATCCCTCTCAAAATTTTCTTAGTGATATGTACTAGATTTTAGTTCTTTTGTGTGTTCTTTCTTCATTAGTTGTAATTGTTGATTGAAGACAGTGTTGGCATGGAGCAAGTGGAAGATTGTCAAAACAAGAAAAGGTGGCTCAAGGTAAGGGGGATTTTGTATCATCTTCATAAGATGGTCCTTTCCTATTTTTGTTATTATTTTTAGGTCCTCAAGATCAGTGTGTGTCCATTTTGTCATTGTCTTAAATGGGGAGAATGCTCCTTTTGGGAAGAAAGTTCTTGTTATAGGAGTGATTTGGAGAGAATGTGAGCCATATATTGCTATAATAATGGGTGTTGACATCAATGCCAAAGGGGGAATTTTCTAGAGAGTTATCATGATGATGTCATAGTGGTGTCATGGAGGTTCCCTAGTGAGTGGATGAAGTGCCTTGATAGTATATATGACAATGACAATGTGTGTAATGTACTTTTATGTGACAATGACAAAGTGTTCAATGTGTTTGTTCTAGTGTGTTTTATGTATGGTTGGTTGATCTTTAGTGTTAACATAGCTTTAAAGGATCAAGGATGAGTATAGAGGTTTAAACATGTGTAATGGGTCCTAGAAGAGAGGATTAATGATTTGATAGCTTGTATGCACAAGTAAAATTCATCTTGTTTATCATAGTTTTCATCTAGACACTTTGGGTCCAATGGCATAAAAGATGAGTTGGCAATTTGATGATGTCACCATTACCATGTAGGAGTGAGTCAAGGGGATATGTTCATATGGTTATGATAATCATATTCCTTATTTTTTATGTGTCAAATCTCATGTCATTAATTGAAGTGAGATCAAAGTTATAATTCTACAAAGTTGGCTTCTCAATCAAATTTCACTATTTTTCCATACATATCCAAATTTCTAATATGGTCAAAAAGAGATGAGTAAGCATGTTGATGAGGTCAAATATCATACATATTAATGTTTAAGGATAAGGTGATCATATGGTTTTATTCATTTTTGGACCTATTTTTTGTGTGCTTAATACCATATCATGTAATGTAGTGTGTCAAAAGATATGCTTATGCAAAGTTGGCCTCCCAAGCAGATTGACTGTGTTTTTCCATACTTATCCAATTTTGTAGTGTGGTAAAAAAAAGTCAAGTGAGCGCTTTGATGGTATTATAATTTTCACATGTGAAGTTATCAAGAAAATATGATCATATGGGTTTGTTGAGCATTTAAAAAATATAATTTATGATAATTTTGAGATTATGCATTGAAGCATGGCAAAATATATGGTTACTCAAACTTGGCCTCTCAAGTAGATTTAGACATGGTTGGATCTATGATAGAAGTTGATAAGGAGGAATGTTAAATTAAATATATCTCACACATTTAAGAGTTAAAAAAGTAATTGGGTCACATGGTTGGATTTTCCTAATAAAGGAGATCATCTAGTCCAAATTTGAGATCCTACGGATAAGTGTAGAAGAAGTTATTTAGGATAAAAAATGGTTACTCATGCATATTGACATGGTCCCCTTAGTCAATTTTCTTGATGATAAATATCTAGACCTAGTGGAGATACAATGGTTCATGGGAGTTCATAATTTTATATCAAACAAAACACATACAATCAAATGGATCAATGTGGTAGCTATTTAGAAGAGTTAAATTTCAGGACCTATTGAAGATCCAATGGTGCACAGGTAATCATACAGATCAAAGACAATGGTGCATTTTAACCAAAATGAGGATAGGTGCACAATTTCTAAGATATGATAAAAGGTATAGGATAAGGATCTAATATAGATCATGTTTTTGTATAGATTAATTAAATGATGCATGGTGCTTGATAAAGACTTGACTAATTTGTAGAGACTGATAGAGTGCATGAAGTCAACATTTCCAAACTACATGAGATGAGGTGAAAGTGATAGAGGTTTAATGATTTATCCTTGGTGATTATTTTTTAAATATTAGATAAGATCACTGGTGCACATTTTATCTAAGCAGTGAGGACATGTGATTCGATCAATGTGTTCAAAGTTTAACTGTAATCATTTGGATTTGAATATTTGAATTTGTGAAGGAAAGACCATTGTCTAGTTTTTGGACCATAGATTTTGATAGAATATGAATTTTCTCATGAATTAAAAAAGAAAATTGATATAGGAATTCAAGGTTCATATATAAATATGGACTTAAATATTTGAAAGTAAATACAGACATAGTTATGGTGCTTCAAAGTTGACTATTTATTCGACTATGTTCTGTAAGTAATCCAAAAAGGATGTTTGAGATTGTTTTGATGTTATATCATTGTATCATGATGAATTATATATTGGAGAGTTATATATAATCCCTGAGGATTCTTTGTGTGTATTTTGGACATTTTTTAATCTATCTTGAGTATGAATAATGCTTTTAAAAGTTGATTGTATATTCAAAAAAATTGTTCTTATGCATAAGGTCTATGTTTGAATTACTTAAGCATACGTAGAATCAAGCTAAGTTTAATATGATTATTTGAAGATGCCTGAGGTGACCTAAAGAGTGGAGATATGTAATTTTAAGTGGTTCTATGTTCATGTTTTTCTTGAGGATGAGCCTAATGGGTGAATAGGTCTCCATAAGACCTATAAGATCTAAAGTGCTTTGATAAAAGGTATAGCTTCTTAAGGGTGACCCATAGGTGCCATATATGACCAATGTAGATTATATTAAGATTTATATTCATAATATATATCTATTAAGGTTTAATACATGACTTATGGCCAACCAATATGGTATTGATTGAGTTTGCTCTATATATAGTAGAACCAAAGATGATGGGTTCTAGACTTGTAAGACTTGGAGATGTGTGTAAGAATTGAGCAAAGAGAAGAGGGTAAGTGTGCCCAATGGTTGGGTTAATGAGTAGAGAAGATTAATAATTTTGAGTATGATTTTTAGGTCATGTTCTTATTAATATAATAGTACTCTTTCAAGTTAAGCATGAATGAAGAGGTCTAGTGTGATCCAAAAGGATGTTTTGGATATCTTTAGATTGAGTGAAGGGTTGATGGTATCTAAAAGAGCTTAGTTTCTAGTTTGAGAGATTTATTAGAGTATGTATAGTATGTATGACCATTTTCTCATATTATTGAAGCTATGATAGATTTATTGCTATGAAGGATGCACTGAGTGTGCAAAATTGAAGAAGAGATGATATACTTTGTACCTCCATCAAATTGGATGGCAATCAGTGTTGAGGAGATTATGTTCATAGGTGTTATTGTGGTAGCTCAAAATCTAAGGTTTTTATAGCCTCCTTTCAAGGTGAAATTGATAAATAGTCTATTTTTGGTTGCTAGTCAATTAGATAGGTGTTATAGCACATTATGGGATTAGTGTCTCACTAAATAGGGATTGTAGTTCCTTGATCAATTGTACTGGTCTAAATTGGATCTTGTTATATAGAATAGTATTCCAATTGTAGGTTCTAGTTGTTTTTATTCCCTAAGAGGGTTTCCCATGTATGGCATGTGTTATTTGATTGATCTTGCATTATATCTATTTCTTATTTCTTTGAATGATATGTATGCTTCATGAATGATTGTGGTAATTGATTAAGTATTTGTAAAGATTACAATTGAATTTGAATTAGTTGGGATCACTGATTCACCCCCCCTCTCAATGATTTTTCCTCTAATAGGAAATAACTTCATAATTCTTCCCAACCCACTAATTGGGCAAAATTTCTCAATTAGTTATTTAAATGTTTCCCTTTTTATATATCTTATTAGATTTTACTTAATTGCTATTTATTTTATCCCTCATTCAATCACACTTTTATACCTTGTCTTTATGTTCACTTTGGGTACTTTCCTTCTTGATTTTCAAATCAATTAGAGAAATCCAAGACACCTATAATGTAATTCATTAAAATTCAATTTATTTTTGGTAGTCCACTTGCTTACTATCACATATATATCATGATATGGATTCCATTACACTTACATGATCACATTTTTATACTTTTACACACTAAATGAGCACACATAACACCTTACTAATTGGGACGGCATGTACAATCTTATCTACTCTAATCATTTAGGCTACATTGATATGACTCTTTTACATATATATTGGGGTAATATTATTTTATTTCACTATTAGAATACTATACTTTAAAACTTGATTGAAAATTATTTAGATCCCTCATATTTATTCTATTTTTGAATCCTTGAATCTTATTACTTTCCACTTATTTCAAGTTATTATTGACTAAATTTAACCTTAGGTCAAATTTGGTCAAACCCTTTGCATATTTAAACTTGTAATGAGGTCTTATAGGTTTGAAAATGGTAAATATGGTCTTAAGAGAGGTCTAGTCACATTTTAAAGGTCACATAACATGTTTTAATCTTGTCATGTTTGTCTTAATAACTATTTTTGGCTAAATTTTGGTAATTTTAAGAGAAAGGTATAATTTATCACAATGTAAAAATGTTTAAATATGTTATATAATGTATCACATGTTAGGGAGGTGTTAGATGGTAGTTTTGAAATTGAATGTTATAGGTGTAATGTAGAAAGAAGGAGATCAACTACAAAAGAGTTAGTTTCAGATAGTTATATAGATTAAGGGGACTAGTTTGGCATGTGTGATGATTCAATAAGGTGTGTTTATATCCTTAAACATATTTTATAGGTTTAATAAGTTTCAATAGGTCAAAAAATGTAAAAAAATTATCTCTCTCTAACCACTCTCTTAGGGAGGTTAATAAGGTCAAATGGTTTTCACTTGGTACAGATAGGAGAAATAGAGTTGAAGTGAATGCATTTTTTGGATGAAATTTCTCCTTATGAAATTCTATTTCATGTAAATGGTTTTTTTATTAATGGTGTGTGATTCATTAAAAATCACTAATATTTTTGAACTTATAAGCTACCTACACATCTCCAACATCTTACTTTTCTTACCTGTAAGCATTGGTCTAATGCTTCCAAGTGATGAATGTGGTCTTGTAGAGATTAGTCACTCATTTCATGTTGGATTCAATATATTTGAAATGTGTGAACATGGATTTATAAGCATAGTTATACTCCTTATGTTAAAAATCAACACCATTGAAGTCTATAAGATGTTATTTGAGAATTGTAGAGTTTCATCTTCTATCAATGGATTCATGACAAATACAAGACACCTATGTTTACCCTTTAATATTATGAAATTTATTTTCTCAATTTTAAATTATATTAATTATGTCTTAAAATAAATAAAATACAAAGAAGGATAGATAATATAAAGGCCTAATACAACCACAAGACTGTGACTATGTAGACAATGGAGGCATAGTGATAGGATGTCTTGAGAGCAACTTAAGTTTGATAATGAAATGGAAGAAACCTAATTTGATATAGGATTAATTTTGAAATACATCATGAATGAATAAAAAGAGAGACATTCCAAGGCTATACACAATCAATAATCCTAAATTAATACTACAGAGGCATGAAACATTGAATATAGTTGAAAAGGATCTAGGAATGAAGATTTTGGGTCTAACCTGAGATAGGTCTCATACTATACTTGTTGAAATGTTAGGTTTTGATGACTAAATGTGTATCACTAGGTCAAAATATAGTTTGTAAGAAAAAAATATCATTTATAGATCTAAAAAATCCATTGCATGAGTTGTTGGTGATCTTCTCAAGATTTATGGTGGAGTAACGGCCAAGCTATTTGAATCTTTCACAAAATGAACATTTAAATAGTTTTTGGGAGAAACCATGGTCCTAAATATTTTTTAATATAAAAATGATATGAACTAATTCCAATGAATTATTTCCAAACCCTAAGGCCTAAACTCTAAGCTAACATGGATATTTATAATGACAAGCTAAACTAAAGTGATCTGGTAAGAAAAGAAGCAAAAGGAAGGGTAGGGAAAAAGGAAGATGTTTCTAGTCTTCAATATAGATATTATAATAGAGATTAAATTTCATCAAGACATACATTGAACCAATATATAACATGAAATTTCATAGTTACAGATCCTATAGTATATCAGGCAAATGTCTAAGGAAAGGTAATGCAAATAAGAACAAGATTTACTTTAAGAATTTTACCCCTAAAAAAATAGCATTAGCCTAGATGTAAGAAGAGAAAATTAAGCAAAGTAAATTGAAGAAATTTCAATCAACCTAGCATAATCCCAAATTAACAACTCTACATTAACATGTGCACATCTAGGATCCATCAAGCAATTCAAATCTAAATATCAAATCATATAACTAAGGAATAAACTATGATATCAAACACAGATAAATATTGGAGAAAATTTATAGAATTCCTTGCTTATACTACTTTCTCCAAGTTTATAAAGTAATTTTGGCTCTAATAAATCCCCCCTTTTTACAATTGGTAATACCTCTTTTATAGAAGGCTTAATGAGGTATGGTTTTCAGGCAGGTCAAATGATAATTAAACAAGTGTCATACATAGTTGTCCATTTATAATACCCTAATATATATTACACTTTTCCAATATGACCAACAAAAAGCTATATATGGTCCATGTTTCTCTTACTTTTATAGAATAAAATGTTCTATTAAAATGATTTATAGAGTCTTTTTATGTAAAAGAAAATACTATGTCAACTCAATTGACTTTTAGAGTCTTTTGCACTTTTAGCTTCTCATTCATTGACCAAATTAATTATAAGATGTGTTTGATCATTTTTTTGATCTTTATTACTTTGGGAAAATCATAATTTAAGCATTATTAGGTCCATAGGATCTTGAAATCCAACATGTCAAGTTTATATGGCAATGCCCATGCCGAGTTGTCCATTTGATCTCAAAGTATGATTGTTGTTACCTTTAGACACATGTCCTAACCTCATACTCTCTTAGGCTAGATCAAGTTTGCACCATTTTTATATTTTATATTTCATTTGTATTATACTTCATCTTGATCCATAGATATTCATCTCTAGGATCATGATATTATGTCACATGTCAACATCTCATGAGATCCAAGCTATTTTATCATTCATGTGTTATCATTCTATGTGGAAGACTCACTTTCTCTAAGCTCCTTTAAATTGTCAACCCTCAATTCATGTAATTATATCATGCTCACCCAACTTTATGTGTTTTTTTAGATCTTGTTCACTTGAGTGAGCGTGTTATGTAAGATCTTGCCATTAATCTTTGAGATCATGCCACTTGGTGAATCCGCACTTGTCTTGGGGATCTTGAATTTTGAAAATTTTCTCACTATTAGATCTTCAGGTAGCCCACCAAGATGACGACACTTGTCACTCTCAGAGAGATCTTATATACTTTTGAACTTTTAATGTTGTTCACACACCATTCAATCATATTTATCTGAGTAAATGTTGTACATTGGATATTTCCTGGAGTTATTGACTCCCTGCAAGCTTGACACTTATATTTTATGGGGTCACTCCATTTCTATAAAAATAAAATAGGGTTAATAAAGTCTCAATAATTATAGAATTTAGGATATAATTTTATCTTAATGTTTTATTCATGTTAATAAGCATGATTAAAACCTTAGGATAAATTCTAAAGCTAGTTTTTTTTTTAAATATATAATAAAAGAACTCCACTTAAGTTTAGCTCATGTGATTGAAAAACTAGACTAGGGGGCTTCTAGAAATATATAACTTGTTATGAATCTTTTGGAATACATTTTTTGTCAAGTTGATAAACATAACAAAAATTTTAGGCTAAAATATTAAGCTAAGTTTAACATATAATAATTATTCTCCTGCAAATTCAAATAAAATGACCCTTCAGGGCATTGAATCTTTAGGCAGCCCATTGAGATGGTGACACTTGTCACTCTGATGGTGCTCTTAGATATTTTTGAGTTTTTAACCCTTTTATTTATATTATTTCTTTGATCCACCCTAGAATAGTGACACTCATCACTCTCACCAAATACTTAGAACCTTTGACATTTCAACTTTAATCTCACATCGTTAGATCATTTTTTAACAAACAAATGCATATTGTTGAATATTTTCCTTGACTTATTGACCTTTTAACTTGAAATGTGAGTCTTTGATTTCCTTTTGAAGCCTCAAGATATTACCACTTATTGCCTTTGGGTTTTCCCATTTTTATGGGCATAAAATTAAGGACATAAGTGTTTAGAGGCTTAAAGGACTTAGCATAAAGAATTTAGACTAATTTTTTTGTCATGTCAATAAAAATTATTTAAAATTTAATATAAACTTAAAGCTAAGTTCAAAACATAATAAAAGAGTCCCTTCATTAATTAGTCCCTGTGAATCATTGATCTCTAAGATATAAAGGACTTAACATAAAGACTTTTGATTAAGGTCTTAGTCACATTAATAAATACAACTAAGACCAAGGCTAAAGTTTTAAACTAAGTATATATTAAAGTTATTCCTATGTAAATTCAATTAAAAATGACCCACATAAATTTTAATCTTTTTTTAAAAGACCCAAGATGAAAAAAATTTAGACTAAGGTTTTTACATGATTTAGACATAAATTCAATTAGACAATTAAGGGTCAAAATGATTAATCAAAGGGTCAATTAAAAATTAAAGTAAAAAACCCTATACAATGTTCATCTAAAATGGACTCCATTAAAACTATAATCTAAAATATAGAGATCTAATATTAACAAATTTAGACAAGATCAAACCATAATCATGTGTAAATATGATGATCCAACCATGGTTTGGATGACCTTCAAACAAAGATAATGTGTAAAAGACTTTAATGGTACTCTGATTAGATGAATTTTCAATTTAAAGCATAAATTTACATAATTTGAAACAAGGGTCCTCATTTTTAGGAATTAGGGTATGTTGACCTCAATAAATGGTGACTTTTACGAGAAACATATCAATATGTTATAATTCAAAGACTCTAGTTTAGACTAATAACTAGGATATTTATTCCACTTGATCAGGCACCATTACTAAGATCCTTTCATGGTTAGAACAAATCTTACACATGTAGAGTTAGGATCAAACATCAAGACAAAGCCATTTTATGTGTGTTCTTTGATTCCACTTACTGATTACCATAGGATTTAGGGAATGACTTATAGATTAATGACTTTAACCATTACCATTAACATAAAACATATTTATATACTCATTAATAATCATGATTTAGCTTAGGGAAGGCTTGGGCATTGCTCTATTACCAGCCAGGTATCCATAGCTCTAATAAAGATACTTTTGGTTCCACTCAAGGCCTTGATCCACTACTATCTAGACATCCATAATCTTGGTGGAGATTACCAAAATCACCTCTGATTAGAAAGCTTTTTAAATTTTGTAATAATCTCCTATTTTTTTTTAATTTTAGATATTTTAATTTCTAGCAAAGATTGGCAACTAGATTAGCCAGGTTTTAGGATTTGGTCACATGTTTGATCTTTAGACAATCATTTGTGGCTATAAAATTTATCCCAAACAATTAATATTTTTTAAGTGAAAGCATGATTGTATTCTAATAATCCAATATTTCACCCTATATGTGCAATCCTTATTAAAACTAAACTTAGATCAGAACAAGGTCTAGAATATTAGGGAACAATTAACCTATTTACTAGTCTTTATTAGTTTCTCTAAACTATAAAATTAAGCTCATATTCTAACAATCCATGATCAACCAATGCTTAGAAAACATACCTACATTTCTTAACTATGAAGTTCTTGATAAATTAGGTGAACATTGAGCTGAGGGATATCCAAAAGGACTTATTTAGAAGTAAAGATAAATCAAATAAATAAAATACATAAAACACAAATAAAAACAAACATCAAGCAAACAAATATTTACAAACACTACTTATAAATAAGGGATAGGAAGGAAAGAAATAGGAAATAAATTAATCATCCCTATACTAACCTCAAAAATAACTTACCTCCATGATCAAATGGAAATTTATTTAGTCTACTATAGAACCTTGAAACATGATTTCTTCCATTCAATGGCTTCTTGTTATGGATAGGATCACTTGTAAGCTTATGTCTTTTGTATGATGCAGTGTGGCTTCCCACCTCCATGATCAAGTGCATGGATCAAATATATGGATCCAATATCCAATCATCTTCTTCCCAAATTATTATTTATTTCATTAGGAAAGCTATCTCTACTTCATTCAAATGTTTATCATGTCTTGTCTCATTCTCCTTCTATGGTTGTATTATGAACTCAGCTGGTATGCCTAGATTGATGTCCTCATCTTGATTTGGGATCTCCAAAATATCATTTCCTTCTTGAATAATAGATTCAATAATAATTTATATAATACATTTCTCAATCTCCACATGAAGTGGGAATGGACTATTAATCTTTGCACCAAAACTCTCCAAGTCATCCTAAAAGGCTTCTTCACCATGATGAATAAAAAGGACGTGAGATTCATTTAGAATATTACCATTTTAAACATGTTAACCACATATTTATAACCTTTTTATGGAATAATATGAAATTTCTTGATCTATTGCATTTGTTTCATCTCCATATTCCTTACTTGCAAATGTTTTAATGGCATCTTCAAGAACTCCATTCATCTTAGTTGTAACTTATTATATTGTTTTAGAAAGAATAGGATCTTCCTCCATGATTGGTATAGTATATACCTCCTTTTAATTATCTTTGAATTCATTTTCATCTTAAAATGGAAAATCACAAGTCTCTACCATAAGATCTATTTTGGAAGATTTAGATGTCTTAAAAGAACTAGATGACCATGTGAAATTATTATCGACCCTATAATAATTAGCCAATGACACATCACAAGTGTTCATCTTAGGCACATTTATAATTTTAGATGGCTCATTATTATAGTTATCATTATGTTTTGAAACCTACATGTGGGTTTGTTGAATCCTTTAATAGATTAAGTTATATTAAAACCTTCCCCATTGTTACCTAATTACTTTTGTGTCTCAAGAAAATAAATGTTCCACTTTTGGATCATTTTAAAAATGGAGTTATTTTTATTTTTCGGTGCCTCCAAATTGTGAACTTGAGAACTACTATCAGATATTAACACCATAGATATTTGATCTTGTGGATGAAATCCTCTTGTAATTTTATTCATGAATCCTAGGTTTTGACTAGGATGAACATGACTCAAAGGTAATTGGTTTAAAACTAGATTCTAATTTAAAGTAAGAATGTTCTAATTAACATTAAGATTGACATTCAACATAGGTATATTAGGATTGATATTTGTAATGGCATATGCCATTTGACCTTGGGGTTGCATTTGGTCATTAATTACCACAAGCTCAACATATTCTAAATATAATGTATTAATGAATATAATAGATATGTTATAAAACATAGAAGTTAATGGATGCAATGCATCCTTATAAATATCTAAATCTAAAGCCTCAATAGGTATATAAATAGATATAGTTATATTCAACATATCTTGAAATCTAGAATTAAAAGATTTAATGGTTTCATTTGAATCTTTATTCATAGTAATGAATTTTTGATAAATGACATATAAACTAATGATCCTTCCAAATTTATCAATGAAATGATTATTAAAATCATTCCAACTGACTATGAAATCTTCATGAAGGTTAAGAAACCAATCATATGCCTCATCTCTAAGAGTAAAATGAAATAATTTATAGGCAACATATTCATGAACAATATTTAACAATACTAAGGCATCTTTTAAGCACTTGATATGTTATTCATCAGCCACAACACAAAGAGGACTAAAAGAAGGCAAATACCTTTGAAGACTTCAAGGCAAATCATGTACCTGACTAGGAAAAGCTATAGAAGATCTACCTAACCATGCCACACATTGATAAGAATCTTACTTGGGGTAGTTTTAACTTGTAAAAATTTCAACTCTATTTGAAGTGCCATGTGTAAGTCTTATCTTTACAAAGAAAGATGATCAAAATTGCATATTAAGAAAATGTTACACAAATATGTATAAAGAAAGATAAATTACATCAATATTTAACTAAATTAGCTTAAAGATGTGTCCAAACACGTACATATGAATGATCTTTACATATTTCAAGCTCATATAAACTTAGATTTTTATATATTCAATAAATATTTGAATAAAACAACAATTACTAACCTCAAGAACCTTGGATTTACAAATCCTAAGCTATCCTTACCACAATTTGTCATATATCTCCAAAGAATATCTATCTCTGTCTAAATAAGCATAAATATTGGTATAAAACCATTAAGATCAATGTTATTTACACAAATATGCTAAAATAAACAAAAATATGCAAATAATACATCAATCCTTGAACATAATTCACCAAAATTTGTAAAGATGTTTCAAATATATAAAGATTTATCTTAGGCCCTCCTTCTAGCACCATTTTTTTTTTTGATACCTAAATATGTATCTCTAAGTCAACATATAGTGTTTAAGAAACACTTATCATTTATGAATATAAAAAATCCATTGCATTAGTTGTTGGTTTTGATCTTCCCAAGATTTGTGGTGGAGTAACAGCCAAGCTAAATGACTCTTTCACAAGATGAACATGTAAATTGTTGTTGGGATCAACCATGGTCCTAAATCTTTGTGAAGATGAAAATGATATAAACTAATTCCAATGAATGATGTCCAAAACCTAAAGCCTAAACCTAAGCTAACATATATATATATATATATATATATATATATATATGTATGTATGTATATATATATCTATGTATATATATACATTATATATAATGACAAGATAAACTAAAGTGATCTGGTAAAAAAAGGAGCAAAAGGAAGGGTAGGGTAGAAAGAAGGTGTTTCTAGTCTTAAAACTAGACATTATGACAGAGCTTAAATTTTATTAAGACATACACTAAAACCATATATATCATGAAATTTCATAGGAACATGTCCTACTATATATTAGGAAAATGTTTGAGGAAAGGTAATGCAAATAAGAACAAGATTTACTTTAAGAATTTTACCCTTCCAAGCAAATAACATTAGCCCAGATGCAAGAAGAGAAAAGAAAGTGAAGTAAATGAAGAAATTTCAATCAACCTAACATAATCCTAAATTGAAAACTCTAAATTAACATGTGAACATATAGGATCCATAAAAATTATTCAAATTTGAATATTAAACTAGATAACTGAGGAAGTATCCATGATAGCAAACACACAGACAAATATTGGACAAACTTTGTAGAATTCCTTGCTTATTCTACTTTCTTTAAGTTTACAAAGTAATTTTGGATCCAATAACTCCCCATTTTTTATAATTAGAAATACCTCCTTTATATAATTCTTAATGAGTTATGGTTCTAAGTCAAGTCAAATGACAATTAAATAAGTGCCATGGATAACTGTCTCTTTAGAGTGCCTTAATATTGATGACACTTTTCTAGTATGACTAACCAAAAGCTATATATGTTTGATGATGCTCCTAATTTTATAGAATAAAATATTCCCTTGAAATTATTTATAGGGTCTTTTGATATAAAGTAAAATACTATGTCAATTCAATTGACTTTGAGATTGTTTTGCACTTTTAGCCTCTCATTCATTGACTAGATTAAGTCAAAGACACGTTTGTTCATTTTTATGATCTTCACTGGTATAGGATAATTATAATATAATTTTTTAATGTCCATAATATCTTGAGATTTTCAATAATATATGGTAATTCCCAAGTCAAGATATCTATTTGATATCAAAATGTGACCATTATTGCCTTTGGACACATGTCCTTACCTCATGTTCTCTCATGCCAAATCAAGTTTGCACTGTTGGTTGATTTTAGAGTGCATTAGCATTATCATTAGATTTGATTGTGATCCATTGATATTAATCTATGATTTCATGAGATTATGCCACATGGTATCATCTCATGAGATCCAATCTCTTTTCATTATTTAGGCACTATCGAGCCACGTAGAAGCTTCTCGTTTCCCTGAGCTCCTTTGAATTGTCAACCCTCACTTCACATTATTAGATCATCCTCACTTGAGTTAATATTGTCCATAAAATATTATACACCTAAGTGAGCATGATCCATAGGATATTTTCATTAATCTTTAAGATCATGCCACTTGGCAAATCCTCATTTGTCTCAGGGTTCTTGACTTTTGAACATATACTCTCCATTGGATCTTTAGGTAGCAATGTGAGATGGTGAAACTTCTCACTTTCATATATATATTAGATCATTTTTAACTTTAAACATTACTTACACATCATTTGATCATATTTTCTTGAGTAAACACTCTTCATTAGACCTTGCCTTGACTTATTGACTCCCCATGATATTGACACTTGTCTTTTTGGGGTTCACTTCATTTCTACAAACATAAAATATATTTAATAAAGTCTTGATGAATATATAACTTAGGATATAATTTTAGCCTATGTTTTCATTCATGTCAATAAACATGATAAAAACCTTAGGATAAAGTCTTAAGCTAGTCTTTTTTTAAAAATATATAACAAAAGAGCTTCACTTAATTTTAGCCCATGTGAATAATAGACTAGACTAGGGGATTTGAGAAATATAGAAATTAGTATGAATCTTTTGGATTAAATTTTTGGTGGTGTTGATAAACATGACAAAAAATTTAGGCTAAAATCTTAATCTAAGTTTAACATATAATAATTATTCTCATGCAAATTTAAATAAAATGACCTACATGCATCTTCAGGAAGCTGACCAATATGGTGACGCATGTCACTCTCCTAGTGCTCTTAGATCCTTTTGACATTTTAACCCTTTTATTGCCATTATATCTTCAAATTACCCATAATATGGTGACACTTGTCACTTTCATGGAACTCTTATAACATTTGACATTTTAGCTTTGATCTCATATAATTAGATCATCTTCAAGTGAGTAAACACATACCATTAGATATTTTCTTTGACTTATTGACCTTTTAACTTGACACGTGGGCCATTAATCTCCTTTTGAAACCCTGATATCTCACTAGTTATTGCCTTTAAGTTTGTCCATTTCTATGGGCATGAAATTAAAGACATAAGTGTTTGGAGGCTTAAAGGACATATCATAAAGAATTCAAACTAAGGTTTTTGTCATGTCAATAAATATGATTAAAACTTTAATATAAATTTTAAGATAAGTTCAAAACATAATAAAAGAGTCCCCTAAATAATTAGTCCCTATGAATCATTTATCTCTAAGATATAAAGGACTTAGTGTAAATACTTTTGATTAAGGTCTTAGTGGTATTAAAAAATACAACTAAGACCTAAGCTAAATTTTTAAACTAAGTCTATAGTAAATTAATTCCCATGTAAATTCAAATAAAAATGACCTATGTAAATTTGAATCTTATTTTAAAAAACCCCTGATGAAAACATTTTATACTAATGTTTTTAAATGATTTAGACATAAATACAATTATATAATTAAGGGATAAAAATATTAATCAAAGGGAAAATTAATCATTAAAGTACAAAACCTTATACATTGTTTATCCAAAAGGGATTCCATTAAACTTATAACTTGAAATATAGAGATCCAATGTTAGAAAATTTAGACAAGATCAAACTAGAATCATGTGTAAATATGCCAATCCAACCATGGTGTGGATGATCTTCAAATAAAGATAATGTGTGAAACACTTTAATGGTACTCTAATTAGATGAATTTTCAATTTAAAGTAGAAACTTCCTAATTTGAAACAAGGGTCCATATTTTTAGGAATGGAGGTATGTTGACCTCAATAGTAGGATAACTTCAAACTTAACCTAGGATCAAAAATTTGAGTTCAATGTTCATGGATTAAGATAAATTTTCAATGTGGGAACATTTAACTTAATTTCTCTAAAAGAATATTTTACCTCACAATGTAGCATCTCATGTTGAAAGTTGTGAGGTATTGGTAAGTCTATATGGCTTATTTACTATAGCCTAGACCTATAATAAACATCTTGTCACAAGAGGGAATGACTAGGTCAAGATAAAAATATATTTAACAGGGTTATAATTCAATGGTCTTTCTGATGGAAATAATTAGAAAAAATAGTGCCAGAAACCCACATGAACCTATAACTTGTAATGACACCTAGTATGTTGGTGATAAAGAGATGAGAACATGGTTTGTAGATAGAGAATGATACATCTAGATGTGAGATGTAATCTAGTTATTTGAATATGAGACAAATGAGTGAAACATATTAGTCAAGCACATATCACCATCTATAGGAATATCTCATATTCCCTAAACAACACCTATAATTTGGTTCATACTATAGACCATGCTAAGCTAATGGAGAATGCAAGTTTGGGATGTTGATTGAGGTGTAAGGTGGAAGAACACATAGAAACAACTTTAAAAATAATTATTCCATATTTTATGTGATTCTCAAATTCAATGAGACATATCAAAGATAGGGTTTTGAACCTCATTCTCAACCAACTAAAACACTACACATAATCACCATTTCTAGTAACTAGTTTTGTGAGTTTGAGATGTTTGAAGGTTATTAATAGGTGATATATAATTTATAATTGGTAAAAAAATGTCATTATAACCTAAAAATGTTTCTCCATAGTTACTTTCAATCTATACCAATAGGGGAGGTATAATTTATTTTATCTTAGATAGAGGGCACTCCACAGTCAAGCCAATCTTGCAGACCTAGTATGTGAATGGTGAGAGGATGAAATGATAGAGTCTTAAGTATTTTTAGGTGATATTAAATAATATATTTAAATGAAATAAATGTTGGGAAGAGCCTACATCTTTTATAAACCTTCACAAGTGGTCATATGCATAAAACATAGTCTATATAGAATAGGTCTAAGAACCAGTCATAAACCCTCATGTATTATGATGACACTTGTGTAACCATATTACCTTTCCAAACAATGTCATAGTATTCATGGGAGAGTATAAATTCCATAAGAACCATCAGTTTGCATAGAAAAATCTAGGACTAGTTATTTTGGCCTAATTCTCTCTCAGGCCTATCCAAAATATAAGAAGGAACTCGAGAGCCAAATTATTTCACTCAAAAAGATACATACATACATACACACACACACACACACACACACACACACACACACACACACACACACACACACACACAGATATATATATATATATATATATATATATATATATATATATATATATATATATATATATATATAATTCCTCTTTTCACCTATAAAACACCTCAAATCTTAAAAAATGGATTGAATTAGGCATGTTCATACAAGTGATGGTATGAAACAACTATGGATGGTTTAAATGGTACCTCAATAACTTAGGGGTAATTGATGAGGGTCCTGAAATCAAACTTTATGGAATTGGTTTGAAGGTTGAATGTCTAACTTTTATGAATCATCACTAAGAACCTAACCCTCTAAAAACCCTTATGTGAACCTGATGGAGATGATATGAATGGATATTCTTAAAAAAGTGGTTAATTTTAATTATAAATTATTTTAATCTATTTATCACTCTCCCAACCTCTATGACATATAGTTGTTTCATACCATCACTTGTATGAACATGCCTAATTCAATCCATTTTGTAAGATTTGAGGTGTTTTATAGGTGAAAAGAAGAATATGAGAATTAAAATCATAATAAAATGTCCTTAGAGACTTATTATAACTCTTTATACCCAGTTATTACCTTATTTGTTCATTAAAACTCCTCTACTAGGTCAGTCCATGTAGGCAGTCTTGAATGACATGGTGAGAATAAATGAGACTATCAAAGTGTGACAGTGAAAAGTGTGAAGCTAAGTCTATTAAGGTATATTTGATATACCAAAATAAAAATAGGGATTGAAAAAGTGTCTAACACCTCTCTAGATAATATCTTTGGACATCTACAAGTCAACCTAGTGACAAGTGTGTGATTTGAGACCTAAAAGGGTAAATGAGTGACAACAAGAGAATGAATGACAAGGGGTACAAATAAGTTCATCAGTTGAGAGGCATATATGAATATCAAAATATTTTTTCACCTTCATAATTTATGGCACATGTGTCAATAAAATTCTAAGGTAGTTTCAATCAATTAATTGTAATACTCATCATCAAGAGGGCACTTTTAAGAAGGACATAGAGATCTCTATCCTAACCTCAAGAAGGTGTCATGTTTCAAATGGAAAATATTTCAAGAGATATTCATGAAATATTTTCCACTTCATTTTATTTCATTATAACCTATTTTCAAGTCTTTACACTTGGATTTTGGACTATGTGACTTCAATTCTCCTCTCTCCTCTCCCATGCTCTATATATGCAAGGCAATTTGGCTTTGTATGGAATCCACACCTAGTAAGGTGAATACATGTAGGTTTGACATCATTATTTATATTTGAATAAATTTATTATTTTTATTTTGTCTATAAATTATTTCTTAAGTTTTTCAATTGGTGTATTTAAATGATAAGTGATGATTATTTTCTCCTTTCTTCCATTTTGCTCTTGTATGCATTATGTGAGTAGTAACATCTCTTCTAAAAGGTCTCATAAAGTGTATGTGTTTGTTAAGTATGTTTTGAAGAGTTATAGAGACTAGTAGTGTCTAATATCAGACCTCATTTTCACCCACCTCTATATATGCATAAAAATATGCCTCCATGTAGAAACACTTATTCTAGAAGAACATTTAGTTCAAGTTAGTTTTAATAGCCTTATTTCTTGGTACAAATGCAAGTGTGTTAATGGGAATATCTTTAGTGTATCACCCTAATTATTTTAGGTTACTCTTATGTTTAATTCTTCCCTTTTCACCCCCAATAGTGATTATTCTAGTAAAGTGTGTGAGTCTAAAAGATAGAGCAAGAGAGCTATCCCATAATCTATAAGTTTACCTCTGTTATAGGCAACCCACAAGCTTAGAGGTAATACTATGTTATCCAAGATTGGATAGGTCTAAAAAACCTCCTCATAGGGTAAAATATTTGTTTACAATAGATCTGTAATGCTTGGTGGGACTAAGGTTTAAAAGAGTGTAAGGGTTGTTTGTGTGTTCTTCCTCCTATCACCTTTTGGAAGATTTAATCAAGCACCAATGGTGAGTCTGAATGTAAACAACTATTTATAAGCATCCAAAGTGCTTTTTGTAAAATATATTTTTTTATTCTTATGTTTAATTTGAATAATGAAGTTTATATGGATAGATATGTTAATATTCCCTATTATACACCTCCTTATCAACCTTGGTATCACCCATACTATGTTCCGCAACAAACCTATCAAAGTTGTTACCATCTTTATGGTCAACCAATTCCTCCTCCATATGATCATGATATTATCTATAAGTATTTTGAATAAAGGTATCAAGATTATATGCTTATTACCCTTGAAAAAGTGATCCAAGATCTTAATAAGCAACTTATTTGAGGCAGTCTTACTTAAGCTCCTAGACAACCTTTTCAAATTCAATACCAAAGGAAACTAACTAAAAAATTAGGAGTTTACCAAAACCTTTAATCCTATCCTCCTCCTAATTCAATTCCATCTCAATATAAATAATTGTTATCACTCATTTTAAATATGTTAAAATTAAAAAGGGTGAAGAAGAAATGGGATAAGGAACTTGATGTGATCCCTATTCATCTCATAGAAAAGATGAGAAAGTCAATTAAATTCCTTATGAATAAGTGGAGGTTGTTTGAGGAGGAATATAACTATGTCATAAATTAATATTTTCATGATATTATATGTTATATCAAATGTTGTGAAGATACATTAGAAATGTGGGGAAGCCAAGAAGTTGAGGATCAACTTACAACTGTGGAAGATACTCAATAGGGGTATGAAGAAGGTGAAATTATGGTTGAAGACAAGGTCTCTCCCTCTCATCCTCAATAGTCTTATTATCTTCCATATAAATTATCTCATGATCTTTATCCTCATGAAATCATTCACCATCCTCAAGAGGAGTCTCAAAAAGAGTCTAATTGCCTTAAAATTCCAAATTTGAACCAAATAGTGCAGTCTTGGGGATAGAATTAAGAAGAGAGTAAATACCAAGTAGTTGATGGTATGGAAGAAAACATTATATGTGTTTAATCCTCATTGACATATCCACAAGAACCTATAGCTTATCCTTATTATAATTATATCCAAGAAGAGTTTTAATGTGAAAAAGGAGGCCTTACTTGAGAAGGTTGGAGATGAAGTTATAGTTGTTGAAGAACCTCAAGAAGACAATGAGGAGGAGGTGTTTAATGAATAAAATAAAATGTATATATCCCAAAAAAACTTTCTCTCTATGTAATAAATCTTTCAAGTGTCTCCTTCCATTCCCATGCCCATTCATGATCCCTCAAGCATACCTCATTCTCCCTCTCCAACCCATGAACCAATTCACCACCATCCTACCTCATCCCTTCCTTAAGGAGAGCCCATCCTATGGGAGGAAAACAAAGAAGACCAAGCTACATTTCTAGTTGATCAAGAAGATGACACAAGTGTATATGAATAATATTTCACTATAGGGACTACCCTTGGGGAAGACAAGCCCAATCAAACCTAATTGAGTAAAGAAAGATGAGATTTATATCATGTTTTATCTATTCACAATGAACTTGATCAAGAGATGAGAGAGGAAGTGCTTTAGAAGAAAATCACATTAGTTCAAAGACATGTGAGAGACATGTGGCAAACCTATTTGTACATGTTAAAGTAATATTAAGGTCTTGAGAATATAGTAATTCTAAGAGATAAAAATGAGATTGTTGAGGAGGAATGTAACATTTGTATTTAATAAAATTTTAATGAAGAACATCACCAAGATTTTGAAATACATGATGGAGCAATCTATGATGACTATGAAATTCAAAAACATGGTCAATATGATGATTTAAAAGATTTTTTGATTCTTAAGGATAAGGAAGGCAAAGATGATTGGCAAAAAAAATTTAAACTTATCCAAGAACTTGAAGACCTTTGCAAGGTTTAAATTCAAGAGCATAAAGAGATAGAACAAGATGTCCTCATGGAGGAAAATGATGAAGATTGGATAGACCATAAAAATCTCCTTGAATAACTTAAGGAGCTTATAATTGGTAAGAAGTTTGATCTCATTCAAAGTACCATGGAATTTAAGGAGTCATTCTTGAATGAAGCATCATTGAAAGTTTTAGTTGAGGGGTCTCATGAGAAGATTGAGATTATTTAAGTGCAAGAAGAGTTCACCTTTGTAGGTGATATATTTATAGTTGTTTTGGTTACATTGAAAATCATGCCAAGGAGGGTGGAAAACATGAAAAAATGAGGACATTAGGGAAAATTCTCAAAGGATAACTTTCTTCATGCACTCCATCTCATGGAATAAGATATGGTGAGAATTTCCCCTTTGATCTAGGAGGATAATATTTGATTGAGGTTAGTTTACACATAGCCTAGTTTGATCGAGTTTTTGTGTCTTTTCCCTAAGCGCTTAGTGGGAAAAAGTGTGTGTTTTGTATTTTTCGTTGTGTGTTTCTTTATTATTGTGTTTGGTGTGGTTTGTGGTCTATTAAAAGGCATTTCAGTGTCCTAGGTAGTATATGGGTGATTCCATTGCCCAAGGATAGGAGAAGACAACTGGCCCTTAGCATAGAAAACATGTTACCCCTAGGAAATTACCAAAATGTTGACTAAATTTAATCATAGGTCAAATTTGGTCAATACCCTTCCATATTAAAACTTGTCATGAGGTATTTTATGTTTTATACTGGTCAATATGGTCCTACAAGAGGTCAATTCACATTTTGAAGGTCACATAACATGCTTTAAACTTGTCATATTTTTCATAATAACATTTTTAACAACATTTTGGTAATTTTAAGTGAAATTTATAGTTTAAAAGTAGAGGATAAATGTCTAAAGATGTTAGATAACCTATCACATGTTATGGAGGTGTTAGATGGCATTTTTGTAACTAAATGTTTTAGGTTTAATGTAGAAAGAAGGAGATCAAATGAAATAGAGTTAGTTTTAGACATTTGAATAGACTAAGGGGACTAGTTTGGCATGTTTGATGATTTATTAAGGTATTTTTGATCCCTATAGGTATTTTATAGGTTTATTAATCTTCAACAAGTTTTAAAATGGTAAAAATTGATATCTTTCTCATCACTCTCTTAGGTAGGTTAAATGATTTACACTTCATATGGATATGAGAAGTAGAGTTGAAGTGAATTATTTAGGGGGATGAAATTAATCATTGTGAATAAAAATTTAATATTAATGGTTTTTATATTTATGGACTGTGCTTCATGAAAAATCACTAAGATTTTTTGCACTTTCAAACGGCTTACACATCTTTAACATTTTAGTATTCTTACTTGTTTGCATTAGTCTAATACTTCCAAGTGATGTATGTGGTATTGTAGAGATTGGTCACTAATTTCATGTTGTATTTAGTATGGTTGGGATATATTAACATGTATGTATAAATAATATCATTCTCCTTGTGCTATAAATCACACCATTAAAGTCTGCAAGACATTATTTGAGAATTGCAAATTTTCATCATCTATCGGTGGATTCAGGATAAAGACAACACATTTGTGTTTTACCCTTAATAACATGATAGTTAGTTCCTCAATTGGAAGTTTTATTGAGGATGTCTTCAACGCAATCAAGGACAAAGAAGGGAAAATAAGCTAAAGACCTAATGAGACCATAAAACTATGACTATGTAGACAATGGAGGTAGAGTGATAAGACATATTTAAATCATCTTAAGGTTGATAATAAAATGGAATAAATCTATTTTTATATAAGATTATAATTTCAATACATCATGAAGCAATAACAAGGGAGACATTTAAGGACTATACATAGTCAATAATCCTAAATGAATACTACAAAGGCTTGAAATATTATAGTTGAAAAAGTTTTAGGAGTGAATATTTTGGGATTAAAAATGATATAGGTATCATATTATAATTGTTGATATGGTAGGATAACTTATAACCAAACCTAGGATCAAACATTTGAAATCAATGTTCATAAATAAAGATAAATTTTCAAAGTGGGAACATTTACCTGATTCTCTGTAAAAGAGGATTTTGCCCCACAAAGTAACATCTCATGGTGAAAGTTGATGAGGTCTTGGTAAGTCTAAATGGATTCTTTCCTACAGCCTAAACCTAGAAGTAACATATTGTCATAAGAGTAAATGAATAGGTAAATATAAAAATATGGTAATTAGGTTTTTAATTTTTTCAAGTTTTAAATAGAAACACTCAAAAAACACAGTGCCAAAAAGCCACATGAACCTATAACTTGTAGTGAAACCTAGTATGTCGGTAATATATAAATCATAACATGATATGTAGGTAAAGAATGATACATCTAGATGTGATATGTCCTCTAGTGACTTGAATAGGAACCAAATGAGTTAAACATAGTATTCAATCACATATCACCATCTATAGGAATATCTCATATTCCCTAAATAACACCTATAGTTTGGTTCATATTGTAGACTGGGCTAAGGTATTGGAGAATGCAAGTGTGGGATGTTAAATGAGGTTTAAGTTGGATTAACACATAAAAACCAATTTTATAATGATTATTACACTTTATATTTAATTCTTAGATGTAAGGAGACAAATTAAACACTAGGTTTTGACTCATACTCAACCAACTAAAACACTGCACACCGTCACAATTTCTAGTAGCTAGTTTTGGGAGTTTGAGATGTTTGAAGGATATAAAGAGGTGATATAGATTTTATAATTGGTAAAAAAAGTCATAAATACCTAGATAATACCTCCATAGTCACTTTAATTCCATAATAATATCTGAGGTATCCTCTCTTTTGTCTCAAATAGATGACACTCCATAATCAAGCCAATCTTACAGACCTAGTATATGAATGGTGAGAGGATGAAATTATAGAGTATTAATGATTTTGGGATAATTTTTAAGGATATATTGAAGGTAAATAAATTTTTATAATAACCTAAAGCCTTTGGAAACCTTCATAGGTGGTCATATATAAAAAACACAGTATTTATAGAACAGGTCGAAGAACTAGTCATAAACCCTCATGTCTTATGATGATACTTATATGACCATGTGAATTTAAAAACCATTTTATAATATTCATGGGAGTGCTTATACTTCATAATATCCATCAATTGGCATAGAAAAATTAAGGACTGATCCAAAACTTAGAAGTTATGGTTGATAAATATCTGAATAGCATAGATATAACACAGTAACAATGAATTCTCTGAGAAGAGATGTAGTATTACTCAAGATCGCAATACAAATATATGCCTATCTCTAGGAAGAGATGTTTGTCCTCAAATTTCAGGTTACCTCTTCATTTATACACATTTTGAAATAATGGGGAGGATGTGGAAGGTCACCAATCTTGAGGGAGATTAATTGGTTCAACTTCCAAGATTTAAAACAATACAGAATTCAAGGAATTACTATTTTTAGAAACTTACTATTTTTAGACTGCACTACTAAAGTTGAAATTTGGGGCACTTCCATTGGGTTTTCGGGGGTCAAAATTCATTGAGAAAAACTCAATGCCATTTAATGACATTATCCTCATTCTTAGCTTTCCAATGGTTCAAATGGTGAGTCAATTGGAGCTACGGTGCAAAAATTATGGCTCCCAAAAGTTTCATCATCAATTGGGGTGGAACTGTCACCCAAATTTTTGCCTAAATTGTTGCCCGGATCAAGGACTCATCATTTTGGCCTAATTCTCTCTTAGGCTTATCTATAATGCAAGAAATAACTCAAGATCCAACTTCTCTCACTCATATTTGTATACATGGTGTTAATGGTTCCTAAAGAACTTAGGGTAGTTGAGGAGGGACCTTATCTCAAAAATTTTGGAGTTGGTTTGAAGGTTGAATGTCTAACCTTTATTAATCATCACTAAGAACCTAACCCTCCTAAACCCTCCTAAAACCCTTGTGTGAACTTGATGGATAAGATATGAAGGGATATGCATAAAAAGAGGTAAATTGTCCTTATAAATGATTTTAATCTATTTATCACTCTCCTAGGATCTTTGACATCTAGTTGTTTCATACCATCACTTATAAGGACATGCCTAATTTAGTCTATTTTGTAAGATTTTAGGTGTTTTATAGGTGAAATAAGAATAGGTGAATTAAAATAATTGTATAAGGTGCTTAGAGACTTTTTATAACTTATTATAACTCATTATTGCCTTGGTTGTTCATGAAAACTCCTCTAGTAGGTCAATCCATGTAGACAGTCTTGAATGACAAGGTGAGAAGAAATGTGATGGTCAAAGTGTGATAGTGAGAAATGTAATTTTGAGTCTCTTGAGGTCTATTTTATATACCAAATGACAAATAAGTATTTAAAAAGTGTATAACACCTCTCTATATAATATCTTTGGACATTTGTTGGTCACCCTAGTGACAAGTGTGTGATTTGAGACCTAGAAGGGCCAATGAGTGACTAAAAGAGAGGAAATGACAAGTGGTGCAAATAATTTCATTATTTGAGAGGCATATATGACTATAAAAATCTTGTTTTCACATTTCTAAGTAATGGAACATGTGTTAATATAATTATAAGCAGTTTCAAGGAATTAATTGGATTACTCATCATCATGAGGCTAGTTTCAAGAAGGACATGGAGATCTCTACACCAACCTAAAGAAGGTGTCTTGTTTTAGATGGACATTTGTCTAATGTGAATTCATGAACTATTTTACACTTAATTTTAACTAATTTCTAAGTATTGACACTTAGTTTTATGACTATCCAACTTCAATTTTTATATCTCCTCTCCTATACTCTATATATGCAAGCCATTTTAGCATTATAAGGAATCCACACCTAGTATGGTGAATCATTGTTGTTTTGACATCATGATTTGTCTTTGAATAAAGTTATTATGTTTATTTGTTATATAAAACTCTTTCCTAAGTATGTCAAGTAGTGTATTTAAATGATAAGTAATGAATGTTTTGTCCTTGCTTCCATTCCTCTCTTGTATGCAATGTGTGAGTAGTAGCATCTCTTCTAATAGATCTCATGAAGTGTATGTGTTTTTTAGTATGTTTTTAAGTGTCAGAGATATTAGTAGTATCTAATATTTGACCTTATTTTCACCCACATCTAGACATGCATAGCAATCAACCTCTATGTATAAACACTTATACTAGAAGAACATTGAGTTGAGGTCAGTTTTAACAACAATAGTACAAATTCAGGTGTGTTTCTATAAATAACTTTGGTGTATCACCCTCATTAGTGTAGGTTATATTTATGTTTCCTTGTTTAATTTTCACCCCCAATAGTGATTAGTCTAGCATATTTTGTGAGCCTAAAAGATAAATCAAGAGACCTAGCCCATAATCTAGAGGTTTACCTCTATTATAGGGAACCCACAAGTCTAGAGGTAATCCCATTTTATCCAAGTTTGGATAGGTCTAAACAACCTCATTATAGTGTGAAATATTTGTTTTTAATAGTTCTAAAATTCTTGGTGGGACTAAGGTCCAAAAGAGTGGAAGGATTATTGGTGTGTTCTTCCTCCTATTAACTTTTGGAAGCATTTATTCAAACACCAATATTGACTCTAAATGTAATCAATTGGTTATAATAAACTATGGTAGTTTTTATAAAATATTTTTATCAAGTCTTATATTTCACTTGACTAATTAAGTTCATATAGATGGATATGTTGAGAGTACCTACTATACACCTCCCTATCAACCTTGTTATCACCCATAATATGTTCTTCAAAAACATATTATCACTTAGATTTTCACCCTTATAGGATATTCTTATCTCTCCCCATCCAAGTGGCACAATAGAAACATCTCTCTTGTTGAGATGGATCTCTAAAAGGGCTAGTTCCCTAGATGCACTCTTTCAAACACTCTCTTACCTATAAAATTTACATGAAAAGGGTTAAGAAGATAAACTAAGAAAAGTAAAGGTGATGTACCAATATTAAATTTCATCCTATTGAATGAATTTATACTACCTAGAGCTAAACAAAGTTTCTTTCACACAAAACTCACAACTCAAGATAGATTGTCAGATCAATCTTTCATATGTTAGGTTCAAGAGGTAATTTTATGTTTAGGATGGTAATGGATGATAAATTTTTGGAATACAATAATTAATAAATTATAAAACACACGTACAATTAAAAGAGAACACTAACAAAGATCTATAAAAATTACTCTTCTACACATTTGGTGAACAATCAAGGATAACATTCTACAAGACAGGACCAAGAAGATTGAAATAACACTAAATTATATACTATTTAATTAGATAAATTAACCTTTTTTATTTATTCAAGAGAAATTCAATTATAAAATTGGCCAAGGTTTCATCATCAACCAATGGAGGCTACCAAAAAGAGCCAAAAGAGTTAATATTTATAGCCTTTGAGAGAAGAGCAAGCCAAGGGAAGTCCAAAGGTCACTTGGACACTTGTTAATTAGAGAATAGGTGTTAAAATTTCATGATAAATATTTATGTAATTAACCATGTAATTTTAGGAGGACCAAGTTCCCATACAAGTCATGAAACGTATGAAAAGTGGCATAAAACTCCTTGTCTTGGCTCAAAAAACTACCTTCATCATTTGAAATTGTTTGAACATCCAAAAAATAACTAGGGATATATATGTTGATTTTAATGAGATGGAAGGCCATAATTAATTCCTCTCTAATCATTTTTTGCATTTATACTCATCTATAAACTCCTAGAAGGAGGGCATCACTATCTACAGTCTAAAAAACTCATTTTTAATCATTCCTCACACTTTTATAGAAAATTGGATTTAGTTTTACATTAAAATACATGTAAGGGAGTGAATTAAACTTTTAAATACTATCCATGTCATTATAATTCTTAGTTACACTTTAAAAAGGCTCACATTTGGAGTTTTCACCCTTATGTCCACTATGCCAGTTTTGACATGCTGAGATGAAGGCTATTATTTGAACACTTAAATTTTTTTCCTAGGAATTAAATGAAAATTATGTGTTATAAAAAGTATATATCCTTCTTCAAAACTTTATTTCATATTTTTAAACCTCATAGAACCTAAAAAACACAAAAAATGGTTTAAAATACCCTTTTTCACCCTATCTGTACAATTTCGTATAACTCATCTTGGTGGGAGATAGCCTGAGGGAGTAATTTGAATGGTAAAATATATTTAATTTCCAAAATATTTCATTATGATATCTTTCCAAGATTGTTTTCTCCATCAAGTCTTGATTGAGGGTTTAATAGGGTTTTAAGTAGTTTTTGGTCTTAAGCTTTATTCATAAATATTTGACATTAGACCTACCAATAAATTTCAAAAACTTGATGCTAATGGACACTGATAAATCCTATAAATTACTTTTGTTCCCATTTAAACCCTTAGAGGATAAATGAACACTTGAAGACACCCTATCGAGCTTGTATATACCCTTTTTGCATGTTTGGGCTCACTCTAAGCTAAAATTAGGTTTATTTGAGGTTAATCTACATAATTAAAGTTAAAAAATGTCTAATTATACCTCCTCAACATGTATCAATAATTTTTTTATGGCTCATCAATATCTAGAAATGAGGTTAGACCTCCAATTGGCCTTAGGCTTGAACCTTGCCTAACATGCCTATTTACACCTTTTAGGATCTAGACCTTCCTATAAATTTTATACCATTTTAATGATGTCCTTAATGATTACCTATATGTGTTTCAACCCACATAGTCACTCTATATCCTTCCAAGTACTCTTGATCATCAACTTTTCCTTTTCACAAATTAGGCCTAGTAAAGGCTTATCTAGTTTGACTGAGTACAAGGGCATTATGGTTATCTTGAAAGCTATAAGATAACATTATTTATTATATATAATATAATTTCATTATATACACCTCATAATATGTTTATTTAGGTTCCCAAATTTTCATATCAAGCCCTTTATCCATTTTTTACTCACTAGCTTACTTTGTTATAGCCTAATTTTCCTAGACTAGCTAACCTCTAAGACAAAAAAGTGAGGTATATCCCTCATCCCCAAATAAAAAATAGTATTTTGGGATTTTTTTAGGTCTTAATGATGATTTTTACCAATGGGTTTATGTGGATTCCTTGGTTTAGGTGTGTAACCAACTCCAAATGCCCAAAAAGGCCTTTAAGAAGCTTATTTTCTTGCTTTTTCTTCAAATCCTCATAAGCGTGACCTATCAAAGATAAAAAATTATTATATGATGTTTAAAAACGTTCCCCATTCTCAATTAATTCTTATGAAGCTTTATATTTATCCAAAAAACTTTTCTTCTATGGATTCTTCATATTCACCTATTGAGCAATTATGGTTTCCTAGCCCACAGTATGGACTATTGCCCTTTAGCCAAGAAAAGAAGGTATATGGTAATATTTCAAGAGTGTTAGGCTTGCTAAAATTATTTTTTATTATTCATAAAATACTTTTCATTATTTATAATCCTCTTCTTCTACTTAGATAAGCTCATGTCTTATCTTATCCTCATATGACCATACCATGTTGTAAGTCTATACATGGTTGTAATAGACCTATATAGGCTTATTTTTATCTTTATTTTAGCTTATTAAATCACAAAAATATTCATTTATGTTGTCACACATTATTTCATCAGGTCTAAATTCTCATTTGGCTTTACCTGCACTTTTGGTTATACTAGCCTGAGTTTTCCCAAGATGATTGAGAAACCCTAAGTCTGACTACTGTAGGTGTGTGTGAACTCTTTATACTTAGGATATGATTTTAAAATGATTCCTTGACTCCAAATTTATGTCACACAACATGTGTTTGAAATAGTATTCTTCTTTTGAATCTTTCAAACACCACTTTAGCATTAATTTATATGTCATTGGTTGGACTGAGATGATCTACCTCTAAACCCTATTTTTAGGTGTCATTCGCTTAACTAAGGTTGATAAAGATGTTTTTGGACTTCCATTATAGTATTAAAACCTATTTATAACCTATCACATATTTAATTTACATAATTGGTCATGTGATTCACAACCTATGTTTCCTTGCTTAGACTGAGACACCATTACTGTAATGAAATTACTTCAAGAATTAAGTATAACAGCATAATTATATCCAAATATGACTAAAATATATCCAAATATATGATAATAGATAAGCCATTTCAAGGGGGAAACCTCCACAAGCTTCAATAAGAGTAGAATTCACAATATGATGATAAATGATTACCCACTACCTCTTATATATAATCTAACTAGGCCATGGTTACTCCATAGGCTGACCTACTAATCTAAAGAAAGCATAGATAAATGTAATATAATGTCAAAGAGGTATAAGTAAGCCACAAGTCAGCTAATACTATCCTCATACATGTGATAGGTTAGGGGCGTAGCATGCCCTTCTACTTCAAACTAATGTTGTCCTCAATATTGAACAACACTGGATGTTGTTGCAAAAATTCTTCACCTTCCCAGGTTGCATATTCACTGCTTTGGTTTTTCCACTTGATCAAATATTACTTAATCTCTCTAGTTCTAAACCTCTTAGTATGTGTTTGGAGGATCTTTTTTGGTTCCAAAATGACCCATACTTCTTCATCTAGTTTTAGGAGCTCTGTCTAGGTGGAAACTTTCTGTCCAATGACCTTCTTCAAACAAGAAACATGAAATACTAGGTGCATGTGAGATGAATGAGGTAACTCGAGCTTGTAAGCCACACTTCCAATTTTTTGTAGAACCTGATAAGGGGGATAATGCTTTGGAGCAATTTTTTTGTCCTTTTTCTATTACTTCAAGGACATCTACTTGTAAGGTTGTAAATGAACAAATACCCAGTTACCCACCTCAAAATTTTGCTCACTCTGGTGTTGATCTACTTTTTGCTTCATCCTATTTTGTGCCAAGACCAAATTCTCTCTCAAACTAGCCAAAACCTCTTGTTGATGTTGAATGTGCTCTTCCACATCTCAAACCTTGGTGTGCACCTTTAATGAAGAAGTGATGGAAGGTGGATGGTAACCATATAGTGCTAGAAATGGAGACATTTTAGAAGAGGTATGGAAAGATGTGTTATACCACCATTCTACAAGTGGTAGCCATTTAACTCAATTTTCTTGTTTATCTAATACAAAACAATGGAGATACCCCTCTAAACATTTGTTAACCACTTTAGTTTATCCATCAAATTGGGGGTGGTAAGATGAGCTATGAGCTAGCTGAGTACCCAAACAAGAAAATAGCTCAGTCTAGAAATTTCTAGTGAAAATAGGATCATGATCACTTACAATTATTTTTGGGGTTCCATGTAATTTGAGAACTGCTTCCATAAAAATAGTCGCGACTGTACTTGCTAAAAATGGGTGTGAGAGAGCACAAAAATGGGCATATTTTGTAAGTCTATCCACAATGACCAAAATAACATTCTTACCTTCAGAACAAGGCAACCCAATGATGAAATCCATGGAAACCTCCTCCCACCTTTGACTAGGAATTGCTAACGGTTGTAACAAACTTGGGGTCTTAACTATTTCACCTTTATTCTATTGGCATATCATGCATTCTTCCACAAAATTTTGTACATCTCCCTTGAGTCCTTCCCAAAACAATTCTTTCTTAATTCTATGATTAGTTTTCAAGAACCCCGAGTGTTCCCCAAGTGGAGATGCATGCAACTCTGTAAGAATCTTATGCTTGATCTCTGAAGTTTTGCACAAGTATAACCTACCCTTATACCATAATACATTACCTTTCCATTTAAATTTGACAGATGATAAATTACCTTGCTGGAGATTTTGAATCAGACCTTGTGTATCCTTGTCTTGCTCCCATTCTAACCTAGCTTTATCCACCCAATCTACTTGCAATATGGACATTACACAAAGTAATGCTTCTATGGATGCATCCCGTCTAGATAGTGCATCTGCTACTACATTATCTTTACCCTTCTTGCAGATAATTTCAAAATCATAAATGTTTACCCATTTTTGTTGTTCCTCAAATGATAATCTTTTCTCCAAAAAGTATTTGAGACTATCATGATCCGTTTTCACCTTAAAGTGTCTACCCATCAAATAAGGCCTCCATTGTTTAACTGCATGAAGAATAGCCATTATATATTTCTCAAAGATAGGTTTTTGTATATTATTACCTTTGAATTGATGACTTTCAAATGCAATGGGTCTTCCTTCCTGCATTAGTACTGCCTCCAATCCAGACCCAGAAGCATCACATTCAATAGTGAATGTTTGTGAGAAGTCTAGTGTAGCCAAAACTGGAGTGGTGCACATAGCTAATTTTAGTTTCTAAAATGCTTTGGTGGCATCATCATTCCAATGGAAAGCATCCTTCTTTAGCAATGCAGTGAGTGGATCTCTTATGCTGCCATAACCTTTCACAAATCTTCTATAGTAACTTGTTAGTCCAAGAAACCCTTAAAGGTTTTTGAGAGTTTTTGGCATGGGCCATTCCATTATTGCTTTGATCTTCTGAGGATCAACTTTGACCCCTTCATGGGAAACAATGTGACTGAGGTACTCTACCTCCTATACTCCAAAATCACATTTAGATGACTTCACATAAATTTGGTGCTTCTCCAAAACTATCAACACCTGTTACACATGTTGCAGATGTGCTTCCCATGTCTGACTATAAATCAATATGTCATCAAAGAAAACTAGCACAAACTTCCTTAAAAAAGGCCTAAAAATAGTGTTCATCAAGCTCTAAAAAGTAGATGGTGCATTTGTAAGACCAAAGGGCATTACCAAAAACTCATAATGGCCCTCATGTCTTTTAAAAGCAATTTTATGATCTTCATCCTTGATTCTAATTTGATGGTACCCCGAGTGAAGATCTAATTTTGTGAAATAATTAACACCATGCAACTCATCAAGTAAATCATCAATTACTAGAATAGGAAACTTATCTTTGATGGTGTACTTGTTAAGTTCCCTATAATCTGTGCACATCCTCCATGTGTCATCCTTCTTCTACACCATGACCACTGGTGATGAATATGCACTTTGGCTATGCTTGATGATCCTTGCCTCCAGCATCTCATGGACCATCTTTTCAATTTCACTCTTTTGTGCATATGGATATCTATATGGTTTGATATTTGGTGGTTGACTACCTGGAATTAGTTGAATGGCATGATCATGTTCTCTTTTTGGTGGTAGTCCTTTTGGCATGGCCCCAAAAATAGATGAGTGGTCTTCAAGAATTATTTTTAGATCAGAATGTGTAGATACCTTTGTGGGTTGAACTTATATGGAGCATAATCATGCAATAATTCCCTCTACCCCCTTTTTTAGCATCTTGGTCATCTGATGTGAACTAACCAATTGTGGAGATTTTGCATGTAATCCATGTAGTTCAATTTTCTTACCTTCAGAATGAAAGCACATGAATAGTTCTTAGAAGTTCATCTCAATGGTGCCTAAGGTTGTGAGCCATTGGACTCCCAAAATAATGTCTATGTTACCCATGGGAATAACAAGCATAGGAGAGTCAAGATTGTACCCACCCATAGTAAGCTTAATACTATGGCATTTGCCTGAATAATTAATTATGCCACCATCTACAATCATGACCTAAAATTCTAGTGTTGGGTAGATGAAATAGTTCAATCAAGTGGCCAACTTATGGTTTATAAATTTATGTGTTTTCCTTGAATCAATCAACACTGTCACCTTCTATTTCTTGAGGAAACCCACCACCTTAAGAGTTTGTGGAGTGCTAATACTTGCAAGTGCATGACAAGAGATTGTAGGTTGGGAATCTTTAGGTACCTCCTCTATATCTTCCTCATCATCATTGGAGGCATCATCTACTTCTTCATCTTCATTTGGTCCCTCAATGTAGAATAACTTCTTCTCAGCACATCAATGTCCTTTACTCCACTTGCTATCATAACCAAAACATAATCCTTTTACACGCTTTTCTTCAATTTGCTGAGGGGTCAATCTAGTAAGTGGAGGAAATGTTGATGATGATATGCTATGATATTTGAAGTGAGTGAATAGCTACTTCTTATTGGCTATGAATTTTTCCTTAGCTCTCCATGCTAGGATAATAGATTCAAAAATATTAAGTGGATCAAACATGCGTACCTCATATTGAATGTGGTCTTTGAGTCCACCCAAAATTAGGTCATTCAAGTTTGCATCAGAAATTGTCTCCACACGTAAGGATAGGTTTTGAAAATGATGAATATAATCCTTGATGGAGCTAGTTTGTCACAATTTTGCTAGTTGGCTGAAGTAATTATCTGTCACACTATTGCCATAGTGTAATTGTAGTTCCTCTGTAAAAATTGACCAGGTGACATTGAGAGTCATCTTTTTCTTTTGAGCACACAACCATCGATACCAAATGAATTGATCAGGTTCAAGATACAAGGATACCATGGTAACATTCTATCCACTTGTAATCTAATGTAGTTAAAAAAAACTCTCCATTTGGTTGAGCCAATTGAGTGGATCTTTTCCATCAAATTTGCGCATATCCACCTTTGGTAATAGGTTCCTCTGTGGCCATGGAGTTGGATTTGAAGTAGATTGGTTAGGAGAACCACCTTGGTGGGTTTGTGAAATAGAGTTAGCTTGATGATTTGATTTATTAATTTTCAAAGCTATCATGATATATCCCAAACTATCTTGTATGGATTGCATATTAGATTGCATGTCTTGCACCTCACTCTGAATGCCTTGCACACTATAGTCAAGCTGACTCACTTTGTGATCTATGTCAGAAAACCTTGGTACAAAGGTTCTATTACATCCCCCTTCTGACTCCATCTCATCCTTTTTGGGAGTTTTTCTTAGAGTTTCAGCACCCTTTCCTCAGCCCCGCATTTGTGGACCTGCCATAAAAGGGTTTTACGATGTTGACCCTTATTGACACTTTTGACCCAAATTTGACCAAGTGATTTTGGAATTATATAGGTCTAAAATCAAAATATACAAAGAACAAACTGTAGCCAAATTTTTCTAATATTTCCAAAAATATAAAACTCAGATTTTTTTTTTGAATTGCGCATTATAGAGCAATGTTATGAAAAACCATAAAATAGAGATAACTTTTTAAAAATAGATCCAAATGATCTGAAATTTTAATGGAATATTAATTTAATTATTTCTCACCTCTAGTAAAAAATTTTTAGAGAAATTCGCAACTTTTTTTTATATATCACAAAATTTAAAAATTTAGTGTTTCACCCAAAAGATTGCCCAAATCACAGTTCTGATACCACTTGTAATGAAATTACTTCAAGAATTAAGTATAACAATAGAATTAGATCCAAATATGACTGAAATATATCCAAATATATGATAATAGATAAGCCACTTCGAGGGGGAAACCTCCACAAGCTTCAATAAGAGTAGAATTCACAATATGATGATAAATGATTACCCACTACCTCCTATATAGTCTAACTAGGCCATGGTTACTCCATAGGCCGACCTACTAATCTAAAGAAAAGCATCGATAAATGTAATATAATGTCAAAGAGGGATAAGTAAGCCACAAGTCGGCTAATACTATCCTCATACATGTGATAGGTTAGGGGCATAACACTTACCCTTAAGACCCTATTATAGGTGTGCTTTAGCTTATAAATACTTAGTCATGATGAGTAGAGATATCCTATAGAGACATAAGAACCATTTGATATAATATTATACTTTTTCTCACTATATATGTTCTTTGGACTCCTTAACTAAGTTCCTTTTGAAATTACTAAGAAACTTTACTTTTGGCTACTATAGGTGTATATTCCTTATTAGAAAGACACATGTAGGTGACTATAGAGGTTTTATGGGAGGGTTTCAACCTTTTATTAATAAATTTTAATCCATTATTGTAGCATTGCATCAGTTGAAACCTACTAGTCATCAGGGTTTATCTCATATTTCTCCTTAGGGTGTCAAAATTCATTTACAACCTCAGACCTATAGACACTAATGAAGTATCTTAGTGTTTTTAAGGGCATGTTTGAGGTCCTTAATTTCTATATTCTCCTCATATTTTGATCCTCATACTTTTCATAGAACCTCTCCCTACTAGGTACTAAAATATTGACCAAGCTAGTTTCTTTAAGACCTTTATCTCCATGCTTTAGGATATTCACAAGAAGCTCCCTAACCTCTATTTTGACATTTTAGGGACACATTCCCATAATATAGTCTTCATCTTCTCAACATGGATTCACACCTATTATTATCATTTTCACACCTTATATGATTTTTTCATGGCTTATAGATTGTACCAAGACTTTAAAGAGGTATCAATATATTTCATTCCCTCCATATAAACACCTTAGTCCCCTACTCAACCACTTATAGGTGGATATTTTAGTGCATAGGTAGTGAGTTACAATATGAGCAATATGAAAACTATCCATGACTATGAACCTTGTATATTTTCCTCAATCATTAAAATAAACTTATCAAAATCTTAAGAGTTTGAAACCATATCAAGATTTACAACTATCATCATGATTTAATCAATGGCTACTATAGATGTGCATTAAGAGAAAGTGGTCAGTGAGCATGAAATGGAACAATGGCATGGATAAAAGGCCTAATGGGAAGTTAAAACTTATTTTAATCCTTATAAATGAATTATTGACATCAATTTAATCTTGAAACAAGCTTTAAACATTCCTTCCAAAATGAAAATCACCTACAAACACCTAAAACAAGGCATACAGGGTATCTCATGATTGTTTTGGCATCGCGATTGAGCTTGTGAACACACTTGCACATTCTCAAAACATATAAATTAAATATTTTAAACTCTTGATGGCTTTGACAACTAAAATACCTTGATTATCATCCCAAGGACAAGTTGAATAATCTTTAAACATGTGACTGTAAGTGAAGTTAGGCAAAGGGTTGATAATGAAGAAATACAAGTTTGTAATCTACCTAAAAGATGACATGGTGAAAAAAAAACATGGAAAGATGTGTTATATGAGCTTGAGAATTGTATAAAATAATTTACCAAATACAAGATGCCCCTATAGGAGAATAACACTCTATTAACAAGAAGAAGTTTGACTAAGACTGCACATGTGACACCTTGCAACATAGACTAATTTTCTAATAAATACATTATGAAACATTAAAATAAGAATGGATAACATTTTATGAGGTATCTAACTTCTTATATAATGAACATAACCAACTATTTCATATGGATTTGACCATAATTGATCAAAACCTATACGTTTTATGAAATAACTAGTAGAAAAGTGTAGTCAACTTCATAAGCATGGTCCATGAATAAAAGGCAAACATTATTCAAAATATTTATATGAAAATTAAGGTATCTTAGTTTAATACAACTTCCCAAAATCATTTATCCTGAAACCTCTTCAATTATTCATATTGGGCAAAAATTTGAAGGTCACCTATGTATGTCTAGAAAACCATGAAAGGAGTAGAATGGTTTTGGATTTAAAATGACACTTTAAAAGCAAACCAAATGTATAAATGAGTTTTATGAAGGTAAATAGGACTTCCATGATATTTTTTCATGTGTCACACTTCCCCATGGGCCATACAAGTGCCATTTTCTCTCTTTTTTAGTTGTTTCTTGAATTTCAATTAAAGAACCTAAAATATTCTGATGTAACTAACATCCTTGATAGTTATAGTGACCTCTAGGATGTTTTCAAGGAAATAAGACACCTAATCACCTTAATAATTGTGCCACTTGCATTTATGACTCTTAAAAGCACATTCAATGACTCAAAATGATAAAAACACTAATAAAACCAAGACTAAGGCTAGAAATACATTAGATAACATCAATTTATACATAATATATCCTATGCAAAAGATTTAAACTACTAAAACATCTAAAAAAAAGTTTTTTACCTATAGGGGTCCAAATTTGACCTAAAAGTCAAATTTGGTCAACAAATTCATGACTTGTAGGGGTAGTATGCTTGCTATACCAAGGACTAGTACCTTTATCCTATCATTGGCCAAGGGAGTCAATGAGTTCTTGAAGAAAACTAGTAAGGAATTACCTAAAACACACATAAAATAACCACAACACACCAAACAATCACAAGACAAAGCAATACACAAATAATACTCACACATGTGCATAAGCACTTAGGTAAAATAAGGAAAACCATAACCTTAGTATCAATGTTTGAGATATATCCCATTGATTGGGATATTAATCTCCTCTCCATCCAACTTTGAGAGTTATAAATCATTGTGTTTCTTGCATTGGGTGATAACATAAAGGGCCACTCTACAAAACATCAAATTTTGTGTGTTTTCTAGATTTAACCCTATCTTCATCCCACTTTAGAACAATGTCTCCCTATTGAAAAATTTTTGGCATGAATTTATTATCAAATTATCTCTTTGTTTTATCTTTGTGAGCTCTCATGGTTTACATAGCTTAAACTCTTGTCTCTTTAAGCTCCATCAACTCACACAACCTAGCTTCCATGATTTCATTTTCAACCAACTCAAGCTGATAAGTGAGATCCAAGGTTGGTAACTCAAGTGAAATATGTATTCTAGATTATCTCCCATAAACAAGTGTATATAGTGAGTTTCCAATTTTTCTCTTGGTGGTAATCCTATCAGCCCAAAGATTTATCTTTAACTTGGAATGCCAAGTCCTTTAGTTTTCCTCCATTGTCCTCTTTATGATCCTAATTATATTCTTATTAGTTGAAATAGATATTCCATTCCCTTGTGGTTAATAGCTGGATGAGGTAATAAGATAGATGCCATGTTTCAAAGCCCACTCAATTATCTTTATTCCAAGGAAAGTCAATTCATTGTCTAAAATTATTGAAGGAGGCCCAAATCTTGTCACTATGCTTTCATTTATGTCTAGAATTGAACTTTCATTTGATTCATTGAGATCAATAGCCTCCACCCATATTGTAAAGTAATCTATAATAGTCAACACCCACTTGTGACTAGCATTATTAGGTGGGTTAATTAGGCCTATGAAATCTATGCCTCATTGCATAAAAGGTTGGTCAACTTGTATTGGATGAAGAGGCAAGGTTACAAAAAAAAAATTTAGATCAAAGAGAAAAAATTTTACACTTCCTTACCCAAGCATGGGCATCTTTGAACAAACTAGACCAAAAATATCCAACTCTCATAATCTTAGTAGCTATTTTTCTTGGAGCAAAGTGACCACCAACCAGTCTATGTTGAAACTCAAGTAACATTTTCTCAACCTAATCTAATTAAACACACCTCAATAACACACCTATGAATTCCTTTCTAAACAAAACTCCATGAAAGTACATAATTAATAGATTGTAATCTAAAGTACCTTCTTTTATATATATCTAAGCCTTGTAGACACTCATTAGTTTGAAGAAAATGGATCATATCTTGTGTCTAAATTCTTATGGATGAAGATTTAGATGTCAAGGGTCATCATGAAGTGATAAAAAAAATTGTTCCTTCAAATCTGAATCAAGGTGCTCACATAACCCCTTTACTTTTACTATCTTGCTTGTCTTGATTTCTACATCATACTCCATCACTTTTGTGATCCAACCAACCCTTTTATCATTCAAATATCTCCTCAAAAGGAAGTTTTTGACATTGGGATAAGGTAAAAATATGTGAACCTTATTTTTAGATAATATATGCATAAAATTCTTTAGACTTTTAATAGCTAAAAGTACTTTCTTCTCAACATAGGTGTATCTTACCTCATATCATTCCAAACCTTGACTAAAGAAGGCAATAGGCTGATATAATTTTTATTCATTTGATTAAGTAAGCATGATAGAGATAACCTCCTCATTTACAAAGGTATATAAGTTTAAATCATTTGATAAATTAGGAATTGAAAGAGTTGGAGCTTGGGAAATGGCTTTTTTAATCTCTTCAAAACTATCCTTCTTCTAGTCTAAGTGAACACTTCATCTTTCCTTAGCATATAGGTTAGAGGCTTGACTAAATTATTAAAATTAGGAATGAACCTCCTTATGAAATTAATTTTCTCAAAGAAACTTTGCAAACCTTTCTTATGTTCGGGTAAATCCAATTCCATGATTTCACTCACCCTTTCAGGATCTATAGATAGGCTCTTATTTTAGATAAGGTGTCTAAATTTTTTTCCTTCATTAACAAAAAACAAATACTTCTTTGGGTTAAGAGAGATTCAAAACTCTCTACATCTCTCAAAAATCTACCTAAGGTGATTCAAGTGATCCTTTGCATCCTTAGAAAAGACTATGATATCATCAACATACACCAAGACAATGTCATTTATCAATCCTTGACAAGCCATATCCATTTCACATTGAAATTTAGCTCCAACATTAGACAATCCAAAAGACATTTTCCTATAAGCATATGTACCCCATTTATTAGTAAAGGTTGTTTTATATTGGTCACTTCCTTCACTAAAATCTGATTATACTCATAATATCCATCAAGGAGAGAAAACCTTTCACTACCTACCACAACTCATAAAAATTTTCTCCATAGAAGGAAGAGGATAATGGTCCTTTAGGGAAACTATATTCAAGTCCCTGAAATCAACACATAACCTGATTTCCCCATTCTTTTTCCTAACAAGGACTATGTTTTCCAACCAAGATGAATGCTTAATAGAAAAATTCTTTTGGAATCAATCAACTTAGTAAGCTCCTTCTTCATGAAAGGCTCAATCTAAGGATTGATTGGCCTTTGTATTTTATTTATAGGCTTAGCACTATCATCTATCTCTATGGTATGTTGAGTTAAGTTTGGATCAAATCCATTTAAATTACTATATTCTCATGCACATACATCAAAAAACTCCTTGCATAACTCAATGAAAGCATGTTTTTCTTCACTAATACATACCTTCCCAAGTACAAGAAACTTATCCTTGAATATTTTTACTTTCTCATATTTTTCTTGCTTAGTATACATGCTTAACTTTTATTTCTTCAACTGATCATCATCATTGAAGATACTCTCATGTGTCACTAGGCCTTTAGGGAGTTTTTTAACTTCAATTGTATAATCTACCCTCCATATTGTTGTTGTAGTTTGGATCTATTCTTAGAAGAAAACATATCTCTCTTGTATAAATAGTTTTATTTTTTGGTCACTATCAAACACTTACCAATTAGTGATGTTATCAGGTATGGAGGGTCTTACAATCACTTTGAGATGTGGTTGGTTATTATCTTCTCTTATGCCTTTTAGAACATCAAACTGAGCTCTAATTGCTACCAAACAATCAACATGTTTTTATCTTCTCTTGTGATGGACAAGATGTTGAAAGCTTGGAAATATTCCATGAGATCCCACACTCTATGCTTATAGGACTTAAGTAAAGAGTTCCTAGTCACATTTTGGCCTCTTACATGATTCACAATCAACTCACAATCACCATACACTTGTAACTCTTCCACACCTCTTTTCCTAACCCACTCAAGTCCATGAATTAGGACCTCATATTTTTCCACATTAAAAGTATAAGAGAAGTGAAATTTGAAAGTGGAATAGTATCTTTCCTTGGATGGGGAAACCAATATTTATTCCACCACCTACCCCAATCTTACTTCTTGATCTATCAAAGAAAATTTTCCATAGACCATATTTGTCTTCACTTGGTTTCATCAAATTTGGCATGAAAGAGTCCTCCCCTTGAATGAAATACACTCCAAGTCTAGATTATTATATTAATTTTTAAGGATCATGCTCTTAATTTTCATTTCCCCATTCATCTAAATATAATTAGAAACTCCTTCAATAGAAGATGTTGGAGATTGATCTATGTGAAGTTCTTCATCATCAATAATGGCATAACTGACATTTGCCAATTTAGGCATGTAAGGCTCTAAGTGATTGTGATGGATAGTATCTAGTTAAATCTTCACCTTTGTACCATACTTTGTCCTATAAACCATATAAGACTAGTTGGTTGCCAACTATCCACCTATCTTAGTTGTAAATTATCTTGACAAACAAAGAGAAATGTATGGAGGTAAATCTACCACAACCACATCATGAGTAATGGAAAATTAGGACAAGCATGTAAAATAAAGTTAAAATTCTTGACTAATCCCAATGTCTTTCTTGGTGATCCATCCAATTGTAGGACTCCTTTACCCATTGGTTCATACTTGAGGCCTAGTTTATCTGCTATTGATTTGGGCATAACTAAAGTACTAGCCCCACTATCTATAATGCAATTGTGAAATAGGAAATAACAAATGATAAATGATAGATAAAATGGAGGAGTATTATTAATTTTCTTCACTTTTACATCAATGGGTTGAGTTCCATTCACCAAGATAACATTATCATTCCTAGCTGATCTAACTTACTTACCTAGTCCTTGCAATTAATTTTGAAGCATATCATTTTGTCTTTGTATTATAAATGAATCCCATAATTAAATATTTATATGTAAATTCTTAATCTGATCCACAACATTTATAGAATGATTGCTCACATTGAAAGGCTCTTTGGAAGAACAAGTACCTTGTGGTGTAGCTTGTGAAGGTGGATGTGTAGGAGAAGGCCTTACATTTTGAAAATTTTGATTTTGTTGCACATTAGGGGCTGAATTAAACCCACCCACAATTTGAGATGATTTAGGAGTCAAATAATGTCCTTTATTATCCCTTTTAATCTCTTTAACAACCCTCTTCTTAGACCTAGTGTTAGAGGACACACTAACATTGCTTGAATTTTCCAAATGATTGATGGCACAAAACTCTCCCTCCAAGTTTTATATGAAATTATAATCATATTGTGTTTATCCATAATAAATTATAATTTACATTCCATTTTGAATTTTCACCTCAAAATTAGAAACTTGAGATGCTTGATTACCTTGCATTGTCATGTCTTGACTAGGCATTTCATTGGTATATGTAAATTGGCCTTGATTTTAGTCATAAGAGAGATAGCATGGTTGTTCTTGAATAAATTTTTTTGAGTAGGAAAAATATATTTAAAATATGATGGGACATTAGGATTATAACTTTGGTAATTGTAGACACTAATATTGTGTCGACCCCCCCTTGGTCCCCTTCTAACCACTTACACACTTTATTAATTTAAAATAAATTACTTACTTTAAATTAATGACATCATCCTAGACACCTCACCTTGGACACCTCACCTTAGACACCTCACCCTTAGACCATTTCCTATCCTATGAGTCACCCAAAGACTAAGTCATCCAAATCCTAACTACCCATGATTTATTCTCACTCCCTATTAACCTCCTAACTAACTCTCATGCCTAATAAACCCATCTTTTGACCATTCTCCAATGACAAATGCACTTGGTGGATGGAGAAATGGGCAAAGGGCTAAAAATATCCCTTTTACCCATTCTCTAGCTGCTAACATCAGTCAATTATTAGCTGATGCCGGTGGGATCGCCGATGTCAGTTTCATAAACTGAGTTATAACATTGAGCCAACCGCTGGCTTCTATCTCTCTCTCTATCTTACGACCAAACTCTGAGACATCGACATGCACACTCTGAGACCAATCCTTAGAATTTGACTAATGCTCCCTTGGCTATAGAAACTCTATAGAAATCACTCCAAACATTGGGTTGAAAACATTACATGAGGTCTGTGACATCAGCCACAATAGGAATAAGCATTCTACACCACTGGTTCTTCATCAAGCAGAGCTAAATATTCTTCTACCTCTCATTTCAATAATTTAGAATACATTAGTAATTAGTTTTTATTTACTATTTATAAATACTATTAACTCAACTTGACTTTCTTCTTGGTGAAGCTGAAAAGCCTTCCCCTTATCCTTACTCTCTTTTCATACCTATCCCCTATCTTTGCCCTGTCTCAGACCCTATTCACTTTCTTGCAACCCTACACAAACCGTAAAGCTCCCAGACTCCTTCCAAACCCTTTTGATGACCATAGACATAACCTTGAAACCTGTCCAAGGCCCGTTACCCCTATCGACATCGGTAACATAACCGACATCGGCATATTGACGAACTGATGCCGACAAGACTACTGACATCGGTGACTGTGGTAGACTGATTACAGAGAATAGGTACACATTATATACTTTCTCTTTCTTAGTATTTCACCATTTATTTTCATATAAACACTCTTTTTGTCAAATAGTGGACTGTCATCCCTTAAGGAAGTTTTTACGCTTCTGGGATTACGCGTGTGCTTGGTAGTCCACCATATATTTGTCTAACATTCTCTTTGTTTGAGTTTCTTTCTTATCTACAGGTTTCTTCCTCCACAGCCAAAGAGGAGCTCCTACAATGCTTGGATATGGTGCGCAACTTAATCTAGGTAACGTACAAACCCCTAACCTTTAACTTTAGTTTCTTCTTCTTCTAAATATAAATAGCAAAAACATAGAGAAACATTCTGGCATGCTCGATGGGACCCTGGAGTTTTCCTTGGGTTCATTTCTTCTAAAATACAAATTTTCATATAGATGCATTAGGAAAAAAATTCTCTTCTTGCATCCTTCTTCTATCTCTTTATTTTGAAAAGAAACCATTAGCACAAGTAAAAAATAACATCTTTCTTTTTCTTCTTGTCACCTCTTTCCTGCATTTTAGAGTAGTGAAAATTCATAATCTTAACCTCTTCCCCACTTGTTTGCATCTAAACAAAACATTTCAATTTGGGTTAAAAAACTATTGCATTTCATTCCTGCTTGAATGCATAATTAGGCTTCTCACTTAGTAATTAAAATGCATTATGAATAAAGCGTAGTGCATAGATGTTACACAACCAGATCACAAACACATCAAATTAAACATTTAAACATAATTGAGACAAGGCCTATCTAGGATTTCATCACCTAGCAGATACCTTACCCTTCTTGGTGATCCTACTTGGACTTCACTACCAAGAGGAGGACCCACTCTATTCTCTAGCAGAGTATAAACTATAGGCAAAGTATATATTGGCTAAGTGGCCCAGCTCAGCTCTGGGTTCGTGAAGTGAAGGGAGCAAGCCCCCAGCACTAGGCCACATACAAAACCTAACATAGATTTTTGAGCACCAAAGCATAACCCAAAACCAACCATAGACTTCCTCTTTAGGACCCATTCTAAAAGCCAAATTCCCAAACATATTCTTCTAAGGCATAAGCCACCACGACTCTAAAATTTATTCTTAAGAATTTAACGTTTAGAGGTTGCTTGCCATCATCTATTTTTCTCTTTTTATCTAATTTTTTGAGCTAGTAGGGTTGTATTCTGAGGTCCAAAAACAACTCAAAATTTCTCTTTCTTTCAAAAAAAATCAATTTTCTATGTTTTTGGAAATACACAAAAACCAACATTAGTTTTTCCACTAGAGTTGGCAACTCATCTTCACCGACATCAGTTATCCCACCACCCTCAGAAACATTCCATAACCAACATCAGTTATTAAACTGATGTCGCTCACTATCAACAAATTTTCTTCCAAACAGCAAGCTTACAACCTGACTTTTTTTTTGCTTTCAAAAACACACATTCTAGTTTTCTGAAACTAAAATACACAATTTTTAGAACCTAAACACATTTTACCTTGGATGGTTTTGACACGTAGTCAAGCTAAAACTCTTGTTGACCACACGAGTCAACATCCACTTCCACCTTCACCTTTCATATCAAATCACCAAATGGAGTATACTTTAGACACTGAGCGTACTCCTATCCAACCTACCCCAAATCAACCTCATATTATTCCTAAAGGGGATCAAAAATTTGAGAGATTCATTGAACACAACATCAAGGCTCTTCAATATTATCTCGCTAAAAGCCAAATGTGATACTCTTCAAGTAATCTTATTTATGAGATGCCAACTTCCTTGGTTGAAGCAGCAATGATATCAACAGTATCCACAACCCAACCCATGGTCACTCAAGCTATTGCCTCGACTAATAACCCAACCATGGCCAATGTTTAGGATTTGGCCTCTCCTATTTCTGGACCTACCTCAATTGGGGTTTCCATACCCTCGTAACCACAAATAATCCAAAAAAGTTTGACACCCTTTCAGAACTTGATTCTCTCTATCCCACCCACTCTTGCACCCATAAATGCAAGAGTGACTACCTATCCTCTAACTAGTGTTGCCACCATCCAACCACCTTTGGCAGCATCTAGTCATGTTGTGCCATCCAACTTCATGGCACAACCTCCCTTGGCCTCAACATCAATCCCTATGATGAACTACCAATATGTTGTGCCTATACAAACACAACCAAGTACATCATATGCCCTTCCCAATGTCTTCTAAGTACTTTACAATCTAAGGGGTGCCCCACCTGCCAATCCATCAGTTGATCTAATCAAGATGCTAATGGATAAGATGTCTAACCTTGAGACATCTATTTTGGGTTCAAGGAATGTTCTTTCATATGAACAAATTTGTAATGAACCTATTCACCCTTCGGTCCCAATTCAACCACATCCTAGCTAGTGGGAACTCCCAAAATTTACTTGCTTTTAGAGTAAAGAGGACCCACAACAACATCTATGAGTGTTTAGACACGCTTGTTACCTTATAGCACATGATGATACACTATTACTTCACATGTTTCCCATGTCACTTTCTGGCACTGCCCTTGATTGGTATACTTCTATTACCAGTCACTCTTTCTTTACCTTCACTCAACTAGCTCCACTATTCCTCGACCACTTTTCAATAAAAATCATTAAGAAGGTCTCCATCACAGACCTATATTCTATTAGACAATTCGACGATGAGTCAATAGCTAACTTTGTTGCCCATTGGAGAGGTTTGATCAACCAACTCTCCTTTTCTTTACCTCAACCTGAGCTCATTGAGCTCTTCTCAAGAGCATGTGCTAAGCACATCTCATCCACTTTGCAGGTTCAAACATTTTGCGCATTTAATGAATCTTTCATCATGGCCTGAAAGCTTGAACTCTGCGCGATTGAAGAAGACAAGGTCAAATTGCGTAGCAAAAATACCAATGCAAAATCCAATGACCCTTCTTCCAAATCTTCTTCTTCCCATTCCAAGTCCAAGGGATCAGCAAATACTGTGGTACTTAGATCATCATCTTCTACCACAACTAACCAAACTGAGCCCTCCACATCACAAAGCATCACAAGACAATTTCAACAGTGGTATGTACAGCGTCAATACACTCCAATAGGAGAATCATACACTTCTATGTTGGATAAACTAGTCAAGTAGGGAGTCCTCAACCTCCCTCAAATCTGACCACCACCCCAATTTGATCCCTCGTGAGCCATCCCTGCATGGTATATGGAAAATGACTTTTGTAATTACCATCGTGTCAAAGGTCATGACATAGACAATTGTAAAACCCTCAAAAATGTTGTTCTAGACATGTTAGGCAAGGGGGACCTTATTTTGGATAACCCTAATGCACTGGTTAACCAAAACATAGACATCTTTAGGAAACCATTCCCTAACCATCCCCCTAGTCAAAATAATGTTCAGACCATGTCTGATGACCCTCAAGAGCACAACATATGCACAGTCAACACAATCTTTCCTTTTATTCCTAACCAACCTCTCCCATAGTCTAAAGAGGTTAGTCAACCTATTTCTCCACCATGGGTAGAGGAGCCTTCCTCTCTTATTTGTCCTCCACCAATGGAGGATAGTCCTCCATCCACCCCTCTTTCACACATAAGAGAGTCTACTTTGACCTCCCCCATATTGGAGGACACCTTGAACATACCAATGTCACTCGCCTCACCCTCATCCTTCTTATCACCAATGGAGGATCATACTTTCCACACTCCTAGACCACATGCAAAAACCATGATCATCCCTGCACTCTATCCTCTCGAAGAGCCACATTCTCCAATCCCTTCTCCATTGAGAGAAGAACTTGCCACTTCACCTACTTCAGCTGAGAAAGATCCAGTGACAGTTTTCTCTCACCTTTGGCCTGAGATCACTATGTCCAACACATTTCCACTCTCACAATCACCTAAATCCTCCAAAATACCAACTATAAGACCTCGCGTGATGTCACCTAAACCTTTCTCTCGATTGGTAGAAAACTTAGGATTTCTCCATTCTAGGAACCTAAAACATGAGGTGCTATGGGAATGACTTAAGGCTCTTTATCTTACACATCTTGCTTCATCTTGTACTACCAATCCTTCCATGATAAATTATCCCAAAGCCTCTAATAAGGATCAGGCTTCTACTTCCAAATCTTCAAAAGCTCAACCATCCACATCTAAACCTAAACTCTCACAGGGGTCCACCATGCCACAACTGGTTAAATCTCTCAGCGTTTGCTCCGTATTAAATCTCACTCACCCATAAGTGAAGGTATATTTGAACCTCACTCTGCATAGTAGTGGTCTTCACACCATATTAAAGAAGGCTACTAAACCATGTTGAAGAACTCCTCCCCCACCTTCACCATTACCCTCTATTTTGGGTCCACACCCTTCTACCTTAATAGGATTTCTCCCAACTCCAACACCTCACAAAAACAAATTGCCTCCATTAGTCCCTCTGCCCATAAAACATATATATCCTCCAAAAAATTTAGCACCTCCCACCAAGAAAGTGCCATCTATGCGAGTGGTCACACTGCCACCCAAAAAGATGGTACAAAAAACTCCTCCTACAACTCCTAAATAGAAGTTGTCACCATTAGTGGGTTCCTATGCTTCAATGTTACACCAATTGTTGTAGTCTTCTAGCATCGTTCTCCCACCCATTAAGCCATACCAACCTCTCAGATCAAAACTAGCTTGGGTCGATGACACTAAAATTTGTGCATATCATCACACACCTAGGCATGATACTGAGCATTGTTGTGCTCTTAAAGTTGTCATCCACCAACACCTAAAAAAGGGCACCCTTCTCATTAAGGACCCCTTTGACAAACTATTGACACCATCCCATGCCTCCCAAACCTCCTCACCTTCATCAAGATCCCATCATTAGACTATGGTCCCTCTACCACCTTCTCCCCCTTTATTCGTAATCAACACCATTAATATGGCCACCAGGTCCCAAACTCTAAAGGATAAAGGAAAAGAGTGAGTTTCTATTCCTTGGACATATCCATTCATCAAGCCTTCTCAACCACCAAAACCCAAGATTTCAATCTTGGGCACATCTCAACCAACATCTTCTGGGACAATTCACGACTCTATGGTGAAATAACTTCACCAAACCCCTGTGAAGAAGTCTTTATATGACCTAATTCAAAGCTCTCCACAACATCATCAAGCCTTAATCAAAGCTTTACAAGTAGTGGAGGTCTAACCTGAAGACCTCTAACCACTGGCTGCTCTAGTCAAATCATTACCAACCATAGCCTCCATCACCTTCAGTGACTCTGAGATTCTAGACTATAACTTGGAAGATCAGGATTTCACCCTCTTAAACTAACCCTGTCAGGGAAAAGCTTTGCAGGATGCATCCTAACATCACACTCCTTGTCAAAGAGGAGCTTTAACATCTTCTCTCCATCTCATTTATCCAACCCATTGATTATCTGCAATGGGTGTCAAACATTGTCCCTATCACAAAAGCAATTAGGAGAATTTGAATTTCTACTGACTACCCGACCTTAACCTAGCTTGCCTAAAGGATGACTTTCCTTTTCCAAGCATCGATTAACCATGCCTATAACAAAAATCTGAAAGAGCGAGATTTCAAAATCAAAGATCTCATCTTTAAAGAAAACTAACACGTGACCAATATGGAAAGAAGCAAACGAGGCAAGTTTGCTCCTAATTGGCTCAGACTTTATATCATAACACACAAGTATGGATTAGGCACTTATCATCTATCTTCTCTTAAAGGCCGACTAGAATTTGAACCCCTTAATGCGTTACATTTGTGACCATTCTACTGTTAATCAAGTAATCATTCACTTGATGTTTAACTTTAGCTCATCCCTTGAGCAACCCACGTCATCCTCATTCCTATTCCTTTCAACCCTTTTTCCCTATAACAATTAGTTAACCCTTTTTTAAAGTAGTAAATGCTTTGTCCAAATAAAAGGGAAACCCTTAAACCTCTATAGTCTAGTCCATGACTAAAAGTTCAATCAACAAAACACATAAAAATTGGGATGCCTAACCAAAGCCCATTAACTATAAATGTAGACTGCTCCCTTGAAGGATAGCTACATTATTGTTGTAACTCATAAATTGCTCCCTTGAAGGACAGGTATTCAAAGACATCAACATACAAAGCAAAACATAGACCACTCCCTCGAAGGATGGCTATACCTAAATTTTGCTACCATAATAGCACCCTCTCTAAAGGTGCCCACATCGATCAGCTTCATATGACCACCAAACAAGACAACATCCCTTAGTAGACTTCCTGCATTGATCAGTCTACCCCAAAAAAACACTAACTGACAAACTATTAAGTCATGGACTTGCCTATAGTTGTTCTCAGGGTCACCTATAAAAAGGGGCAAAATTATCCCTACTAAAAAGGGTTAAGCTATCCTCACCTATCACATAATCACACCCATTACCCCAAAAATACTTAAGGGATTTTGAACTTACTTAATGTCAAGTGATTTGAGTACTTCTCTAACACAAACCAATGGTCAATGACATAATGCATGAACAGGGCTTTTTATTTACAAAAACCCTATCTATGCTATCACTATGGTCCTTGTCAATGAAAGAGCAAAATGCCTCTCACTTCTTATACACCTTCATCACATACAACCAAACCAAACCAAACCAAACCAAACCAAACCAAACCAAAACATGTTCTAACCATTAACATAACATCATGATTTATTTAATGCAAATACAAATTTGTGTTATGTAAATTATCATAGCCCATTCACATTAGTTTCTATGGAAAACAATACACATGGAAATTATCAACCAAACACAATTTATGTCAAGCATATACCATCACCAATATGGAAACTTGCTGAAGCATAAATAAACTCCATTTTTAGCATACACCATCATGAATATGGAAAAGTGCTAAGAATGAAAAACCACATAACCCATGTTACAACATACACCATCACACAATATGGAAAAGGCTATAACATCATCATACACTCATCATTCCAACCTAACCAAAACAACTATCAACCAAACACAATTTATGTCAAGCATACACCATCACACAATATGGAAAAGGCTATAACATCATCATACACTCATCATTTCAAACATAACCAAAATAACTATCAACAAAACACAATTTATGTCAAGCATATACCATCACCAATATGGAAATTTGCTAAAGCATAAATAAACTCATTTCATTTTTAGCATACACCATCATGAATATGGAAAATTGCTAAGGATAAAAAACCACATAACCTATGTTGCAGCATACACCATCACACAATATGGAAAAGGCTATAACCTCATCATTTCAAAACATAACCAAACCAACCAACAACCTCTTTGACTCTTTTTTCCCTTTTGGGGAGAACTACATTGGTCTGAGTCCCTCGCATGGGCTATGTAGGCAACACTCAGTTGACATGGGGTCTTCTAAGGTTAGCTCAGCCATTCGTTCATTCATCTACCTGATGGACCAACCATATAACCTTTAACCATGACTTAACCTAGTCAAAACCAATACATAACCTACCCTCTTCTTCCCTTTTAGGGAAAACTACATTGGCCTAAGGCCCTTAAAATAGGGGCTATGTAGGCAGCACTCAGTTGATATGGGGTCTTCTGAGGTTAGCTCAGCCATTCATTCATTCATCTACTTGATGGATCAATCATATAACCTTTAACCATGACTTAACCTAGTCAAACCCAATCCATAACCTACCCTCTTCTTCCATTTTGGGGAGAACTACATTGGCCTGAGGCCCTTAAAATAGGGGCTATGTAGGTAGCACTCAATTGACATGGGGTCTTCTGAGGTTATCTTAGCCATTCGTTCATTTGTCTACCTGATGAACCAACCATATAACCTTTAACCATGACTTAACCTAGTCAAAACCAATCCATAACCTACCCTCTTCTTCCCTTTTGTGGAAAACTACATTGGCCTAAGGCCCTTAAAATAGGGGCTATGTAGGTAGCACTCAGTTGACATGGGGTCTTCTAAGGTTAGCTCAGCCATTCATTCGTTCATCTACCTGATGGACCAACCATATAACCTTTAACCATGACTTAACCTAGTCAAAACCAATCCATAACCTACCCTCTTCTTCCCTTTTGAGGAGAACTACATTGGCATAAGGCCCTTAAAATAGGGGCTATGTAGGTAGCACTTAGTTGACATAGGGTCTTCTGAGGTTAGCTCAGCCATTCGTTCATTCATCTACCTAATGGACCAACCATATAACCTTTAACCATGACTTAACCTAGTCAAAACCAATCCATAACCTACCCTCTTCTTCCCTTTTGGGGAGAACCACATTGGCCTGAGGCCCTTGAAACAGGGGCTATGTAGGTATCACTCAGTTGACATGGGGTCTTCTGAGGTTAGCTCAAACATTCATTGGTTCATCTATCTAATGGACCAACTATCTAAACCAGCCCAAAATCATGACCAAACAACCAGCCCTGACACTGTAAAAGTCACTTTAAACTTCTCATGGGGCACATTGGAGATCACATACATCTCCCTGACCACAACAAACAACACTTGAGATCACTTATATCTCAAACTGACTCGACCAATGACCTTGGAGATTGTGACTATCTCCTCAGACCATGACCACTTTTGAGACAACTTTGCATTGGTTGTTTTGATTACATATATGCTACCTCATGAATAGTTAGCAAATTGTACGCAACCCACATTACGACCCTCACACCTATTATTGGATCACACCCAAGTGGATCCCCAATATTTGTGACATTTTCATGTTTTCTAGGAGCACTTCCTAAGCCCAAGATTCTTAGAACATGACAACCATTAGAGGTACAACTTTGATGGATCTAACCCAATTAGCTACAACCAAAAAGCTAGGGACCAGTTAGTTTGATTTTAGTCCTCCTTGACCATTGGAGCTACAAATTTGATCGATTAACCCAATTAGCTACAACTAAAAAGCTAGGGACTAGTTATTTTGATTTTAGTGCTCCTTGACCTGGACTGTAATAATTTGACCTACCTATCATGTGAAGTGGTATACGCATAATCTCAACTATTACAGCGTTCACACTCCAACTTCACCATACTCATCCACTATCTATCAAATCAGCACTCGATATCAGGTTACCTTCCCTTGACTCTTGCTTTGAGGGGGAATGCCTCATCACCATACCTAGGGAAACCTACACCTTATCCCATACTTGGGGCAACTTACTCCTATTTTTGTTTTGCAGTTTGTCAGAACAACCAACAAGACAAAAAGGGGCAAATGTAGACACCAATATTGTGTCGACCCCCCTTGGTCCCCTTCTAACCACTTACACACTTTATTAATTTAAAATAAATTACTTATTTTAAATTAATGACATCACCCTAGACACCTCACCCTTAGACCATTTCCTACCCTATGAGGCACCTTAAGACTAAGTCATCCAAATCCTAACTACCCATGACTTATTCTCACTCCCTATTAACCTCCTAACTAACTCTCATGCCTAATAAACCCATCTTTTGACCATTCTCCAATAGCAAATGCACTTCACAGATGGAGAAACAATAGCCCTTTTACCCATTCTCTAGCCGCTGACATTGATCAACTATCGGCTGATGCCGATGGGATTGCCGACGTCGGTTTCATAAACTAAGTTCTAATGTTGAGCCAACCCCTAGCTTCTATCTCTCTCTCTCTATCTTAAGACTAGACTCTGAGACATCGATGCACACACTCTGAGACCAATCCTCAAAATTTGACTAACACTCCCTTGGCTATAGAAACTCTATAGAAATCACTCCAAACATTGGGTTGAAAACATTGCACAAGGTTTGCGACATCAACCATAACATGAATAAGCATTCTACACCATTAGTTCTTCATAAAGCAAAGCTAAGTATTCTTCTACCTCTCATTTTAGTACTTTAGAATACATTAGTAATTAGTTTTTATTTACTATTTCTAAATACTATCAACTCGGCCTAACTTTCTTCTTGGTGAGGCTGAAAAGCCTACCCCTTATCCTTACTCTCTTTTCATACCTATCCCCTATCTTTGCCCTATCTCAGACCCTATTCACTTTCTTACAACCCTACACAAACCTTAAATCTCCTAGACTCCTTCCAGACCCTTTTGATGACCATAGACATAACCCTAAAACCCATCCAAGGCCCATTACCCCTATCGACATCGGTAACATAACCGACATCGGCATATTGACCAACTGACGCTGGTAAGACTACCGATGTCAGTGACTATGGTAGACTGATTGTAGAGAATAGGTACATGTTGTCTACTTTCTCTTTCTTAGTCTTTCACCATTTCTTTTCATACAAACACTCTTTTTGTAAAATAGTGGACTGTCATCCCTTAAAGAATTTTTTACACTTCTAAGACTGAGTGTGTGCTTGGCAGTCCACCATGTATTTGTCTAACATTCTCTTTATTTGAGTTTCTTTCTTATCTATAGGTGTCTTCCTCCATAGCCAAAGAGGAGCTCTTATAACGCTTGGATATGGTGTGCAACTTAATCTAGGTAACGTATAAACCCCTAACCTTTAACTTTAGTTTTTTCTTCTGAATATAAATAGCAAAAATGTAGAGAAACAGTAATGTCTAGATTGAGTGATTTGACCTTGTCCTTGATTATTACCTTGAAAAGGAGACTTATTTATTTGCCTAAACTAATTGTAGGATTGGTATGGCCTAAGAATTTGATATTTTTACCTTTTTATGGAAGCAAATTCATTAGTATAACTTTGGATAAAACTCTTAACTTCATGGATCCCATTTTTGGAGGTAATGGTTGATTTTTATTACCTAGGCAAAGGAGCCAAGGTAGGTAATACAACTTTACTAGGAGGTTATAAATCAAGGAAAAATGGAATTAGTGGTCTAGGAGTAATCTTTCTCACTTTAAAAATACAACTCTTAGCATTAATGGCTATCTCATAGGCAACATGTAGTGTATTCACACATATGGATTGGATCATCATGGATACATCACTATTCAATGCCTTTAGATAGTAAAAAAAGGCATAATTTGGGGTAGGCCTCACAAGGGATAGGATCCTATCCCATGTATTTTGAAATCTAGTGTTAAAACATTGCATAAACTCTTGTGGTACCCTCTTGATAGTGATCAATTGATTAGATGGTAATAGATGATCACTCCTCTCTCCAAACCTCTTAGTCAATAGATATCCTAGTTCATCCCATGAACCAATAGAATTTTTAGGTAGAGTCCCATACCAATCTAAATCTTTCCCTTTGAAATAAAATTCCAATAACATAATATCCACATTCCCTTCAGTGATATTATGGATATTTCAAAAGTTTTCTATGTTTTTAATGTGCTCAATGGGAGTAATAAGAGCTTCTCCACTAAAATATGGAACACTATTAAGGGCTGCTCCAAGAATTTGGTCATATTGGGAAAGATTCAAAGGAGATGATCACATGAAAAAACTAGTTTATAGTCATCTTGGATTGTATAATATGGGTATTATAGGTTGAATTTAGTAAGAACTTGGACTTCTTAAACACCAACTCTCTTGAATAAGGATGAGTATTCACAAACCTAAACCTTTTAATAGAATACAAAGGAAATTTCACAAACTCAAAGGGTATACATTTATCAGTAGACCTAGTGGTCACCTTTGTCATGGAAATTAGGGATTGATAAATAACTAAAGGGTTGAAAATTTTATTGGAATCACCAGATACTAAATGTAGATGTTATTATAGTTACAATTATGCTATGAACAACACCAAAATTGGATAATATTCTAAGACTTGGAGTCTCATCAGGCATGCCAAAAACTATTTTCACATGTATTTTCACCCCTTGAGGAGATACCTAACTCTCCTCATCCAAGTGGCACAATGTAAACATCTCTCTTTCTTTGGATAGTAATTTGTTGATATGAATCTCTAGAAAGTTTAGTTATCTTGATGAACTCTTTGAAACACTCTCTTACATATCAAATTTGCATGAAAAGGGTTAAGAAACCAAAATAAGATAACTAAAGGTGATTCACCAATATTTAATTTCCCAATATTGATTGAATTTATACTACTTAGAGATAAACAAAGTTTCGTTCACACAAAATTCACAACTCAAGATAGATTATCACATCAATGTTTCATATGTTAGGTTCAAAAGTTAATTTGATGTTTATAAGGGTAATTTATGATTAATTTATGTAATATATTCATTAAAAACTTCTATAACACACATAAACTTAAAAGATAACACTAGAAAAGACCTACAACAATAACTCTTCTACACATTTGGTGAACAATCAAGGATATCATGTTAAAAAAAATGACCTTATACTAGACAAGACCAATAAGATTGAAATAACACTCAATTTTATAGCATGTAAGTAGGTAAATTAATTTTTTTTATTTCTTAAATATACATTCAAGTAAAAAATTATCCAAGGTTTCACCATCAACCAATAGAGGCTGCCAAAAAGATCCAAAAGAGTTAATATTTATATCCTTTGAGAGAAGAGCGAGACAAGGGATGTCCAAAGGTCACTTGGAAACTTGTACATATGAATATAATGGGTTAAAATTGCATGATAAATATGTATTTAATGAACCATTCAATTTTATGAGGACCAAGTGTCCATACAAGTCATGAAACTTATGAAAAGTGGCATAAAATTTCCAGTCTTGGCTCAAAAAATTGCCTTCATAATTTGAACCTATTTTAATGTCATAAAACTAACTAGGGATAGGTATAATGATTTTAATTATATGTAAGTAATTAATTCATTCCTCTTTATTCATTATTTGCATTCCTACTCATCTGTAAACTCTTGAAAGGAAGCCATCACCAATTACAGTCTAAAAAACTCATTTTTTAGTCACCCCTCATACTGGTCTTTAAAATTAGCCTTATTTTTCCATGAAAATAAATGGGAGGTAGTTAATTACACTTTTAAATAATATCCATGGTCATATAATTCTTAGGTATACCTTAAAAAGGTTCACATTTAAAGCTTTTACCCTTCTCACCCTTGTGTCCACTATGCTAACTTTGACTAGATGAGATGGAGGCTATTGTTTTAAAATATATAATATTTTAAAAATCATTAAATTAATATTATGTGTTACAAAAATTATATATCATTCCTCCAAACTTTATTTCATCTTTTAAAACCTTCTAGAACCTGAAAAACACAAAAAATTGTTAAAAATACACTATTTTGCACCCTATCTATAGAATTTTGTATATATCATCTTGGTGGGAGATATCATAAGGGAGTAATATATATTTTATTATATATTTAATTTCCAAAATATTTCATTAGGAAAACTTTTCAATCTTTTTTTCTCTATCGGGTCTTGATTGAGGGTTTAGTAGGGTCTTAGGTAGTTTTTGGTCTTAAGATTTTTTCATAAAGATTTGACATTGGAAATACCACTAATTTCCAAAAAAATTATTATAAATTAACCTTATAAATCTTAAAAATTCCTTTTGTTCCCTTTCAAACCCTTATAGGATAAATGAACACTTGAAGACACCCTATCGAGCTTGTTTATACCTTTTTTGTATACTTGAGCTAACTCTAAACTAAAATTATCTTTATTTAAGGTTTATATACATAATAAAATTTAAAAATATGTATATTTATACCTCCTAAACATGTATCAATAATTTATATGGCTCACCAAGATCTAGAAATGAGGTTTGACCTCCATTTGGCCTTAGGATTAAACCTTGCCTAATAGGCTTGTCTACACCTTTGAGGATCTAGACCTTATTTTAAATTTTATTACCTTTTTGTGATGTTATTAATGATTAAATATATTTATTTAAACTAACATATTCTCCATAAAAATTTCTAATTACTTTTCCTCACCAATTAGGCCTAGTGAAGGCTTGCCTAGTTGGACCAAGTGCAAGGGCATTTTGGTTATCTTGAAAGGTTTTAGCCTTAATTAGTGATTATATAACATATAATCTACTTATATACACATCATAATATGTATGCTAATGTTAAAAATATCCATATCAATCCATTTACCCATTTTGTACTCACTAGCTTACTTTGTTAAAGCTTAGTTTTCCTAGACAGGCTAACCTCTAAGAAAAAATAGTGAGGTATATACCTAATCCAAAAGGAAAAATGAGTATTTTTGGAGTTATTTTAGGTATTTATTATAATTTTTACTATTTTTTTATTTGGATTCCTTGGTTTAGGTGTCTAACCAGCTCTAAATGCAAAAAAAGGCCTCTAAAAAGCCTATTTTCTTGTTTTTTCTTCAAATCCTCCTAAGAATGACCTCTCCAAGATAAAAAAATTATTATATGTTGTTTAAAAATGTTAATAATTCTTAATTAATTCTTATTAATATTTTTATTCATCTAAAAAACTTCTCTTCTATGGATTCTTCATATTCACCTATTGAACAAACATGGTTTCCTAGCCCTTAGTACAAATTGTTGCCATTTAGCTAGGTAAAGAAGTTAGATGGTAATATTGGAAGAGTCTTTGTATTTTTAAAACACTTTTTTATTATTCATAAACCACTTTTCATTGTTTATAATCATCTTCTTCTCCCTAGACAAGCTCATGTCTTCTCTTACTCTCATATGACTATACCCTACTATAGGTCTCTATAGGGCTATAATGGACCTATGTAGGATTATTTTGATCCAAATTATAGATTATTAAATCACAAAAATATTCATTTAGGTGGTTAAAAATTGTTTCATTAAGTCCAAACTCTCATTTGGCCTTACTTGTACTTTTGGCTATACTAGACTAACTTTTCCCAAGATGACTGAGAAACCCTGAGTTTGACTATTATAGGTGTGTGTGAACTCTTTATACTTGGTATATGATGTTAAAATTACTAATTTAATCCACATTTATGTCAAAAAACATTTTTTTAAACTAGTATTCTTATTTGGAATCTTTCAAACACCACTTTAGCATTAATTTCTAGGTAACTGGTTAGACTGAGATGTTTTGCCTCTAAACCTTATCTATAGGTGTCATTTTCTTCAGCTAAGGTTGATAAAGATGTTTTTAGACTTAAATTTTATCAATATAAACGAATTATACCCTCTAAAATATTTAATTTACCTGACTTGTGTTGTGATTCACAAACTATGTTTCCTCACTTAGACAGAGACACCCTTGCCCTTGAGATCCTACTATAGGTGTGATTCAGCTTATAAAGATTTAGTCATGATGATTATAGACATCCTTTAGAGACATAAGAACCATTTTATATATTATTATACTTTTAATCACTATATATTTGCTTTGGACTATTTAACTGAGTTCTTTTTGTCATGATTGAGAAACTTTGTTTTTGGCTATTGTAGGTGTCTATTCCCTGTTAGAAGGACACCTATAGGTGATCATAGAGGTAAACTTTAATAAATAATTGTAAAATTCCATCATTTTAAACCTACTATTCATGAGGGTTTGTGGAATTTTACTCCTTAGGGTGTCAAAATTCATTTGCAACCTCAGACCTATAGACATTAATGAAGTATCTCAATGTTTTTAAGGGCATGTTTTAAGTCCTTAATTTCCATATTCTCCTCATATTTTGATATTCATACTTTCATAAAAAATATACCTACTAGGGACTAAAATATTAACCAATATATATGATTTAAGACCTTTACCTCCATGTTTTAGGATAATCACAAGAAGCTCCCTGACCTCCATTTTTACATTTTAGGGAAAACTTCCCAAAATATAGTCTTCATCTTCTCAAAATGGTTTCAAACCTATTATTTCCTTTTTTAAACATTATATGCATTTTTCATGAGTTAGATACCTTACCAATACTTTAATGACATGTAAAGTTATTTCAATCCCTCTATATAAACACCTTAGTCCCCTACTTAGCCACTTGTGATTGGAAATTTTGGTGCATAGGTAGTGAGTTTCAATATGATAAATATGAAAACTATCCATGACTATGAACCTTGTATGTTTTAATCAATCATTCCAATAAGCTTATATCAATATTAATATTTATAATCATATCAATTTTTACACCTATTTGCATGACATCATTAATGGTTACTGTAGATGTGCATTAAACTGAAAGTGGTCAATGAGCATGAAATGGAACAATGGAGTGAAGAAAAAGCCTCATGGTTAGTTGAAACCTATTTTCAACCTTACAAATGCATGATTGACAATAAGGGCATCCTGAGATAAGCTTCAAACATTCCTTCCAATGTGAAAATCACATGGAAACACCTGGGATAAGGTAGGTAGTGTCTCTCATGATTGTTTTGGCATGGCAATTGATCTTTTGAACACACTTTCACCTTTTTCAAACATATTAGTGAAATATTTCAAAATACTTGATGGATTAGACAACTAAAATGCCCTAATTATCATCCCATGGACAAGTTAAATAAGATTTAAACATGTGACTAAAAGTGAAGTTGGGCAAGGAGTTGACAATGGATAAATATAAGTTTTCAAGCTACCTAAAAGATGGCATGGTGAAACCAAAACCTAGAAAGAGGTGGTCTGATGACCCTAATACTTGTATAACATTAGTTAGTAACTACAAGAGGCCCTTATAGGATAACAACACTCTGCTAACATGAAGAACTTTGACTGAGACTATACATGTGACACCTTCCTATCATATGGACTAATTTTCTCATCAATACAATATGAAACATGAAAATAAGAATAGAGACCATCTGAGGAGATATCCAACATCTTTTAAAACTAACACCACCAATTGGTTCATATATATTTGACTAGAATTGAGTAAAACCTATAGGGTTCATGAAATAACTAACATAAAAGTATAGTCAACTTCATGAAATACAAGCCACAATTATTCAAACTCTTTGTATGGAAATGAAGGTATCTAAGTGTAATACAACCTCCAAAAATAATGTCCTAAAACCTTTTCAGTTATCTGTATTGAGCAAAAAACTAAAGGTCACTTTTATATGTCGAGAAAACCAATAAAGGATCAGAATGGTTTTGGATTTAAAATGACACTTCTATAGCAAACAAAATGTATAAATTATTTTTAAGAAGGTGAAGAGGCATTCCATGATCTTTTCCCATGTGGTACACTTCCCTATGAGCCATACAAGTGCCATTTTATCTATTGTTTAGATGTTTCTTGAATTTAAGTTAAGGAACCTATAATATTCTGATATAACTAACATACCTAATATTTAGAATGACCTATTGCACGTTTTAAAGGAAAATAGGACACTTGGGCACCTTAGGAACTATGCCACTTGCATTTATGACTCTTTAAAGCACATTAAATGACCTAAAATGATAAAAATATAATAAAACCAAGACTAAGGCTAGAAATTAATTAGATAAAATCAAGTTATCCATAATATAGCCCATGACAAATATTTATACCACTATAACATCTAGAAAACAAAGTTTTTTACCTATAGGGGTCTAAATTTGACGTAAAAGTCAAATTTGGTCAACACAAACCTATCAAAGTTGTTACCATCCCTATGGTCAGTCTATTCATCCTCTTTATGATCATGATATTGTTTATTATCCTTATTGATAATCATATCAATAAGGCTATAAATAATATATGGTTGGTACACTTGAAAAAGAGATCCAAGATCTTAAGAAGTAGCTTCTTGGAAGTAATATTCCTCAAGTTAGTAGACAAACTTTTCAAGGTCAATAATAAAGGAAACTAACTCAATAATTAGGAGATCAAAAATACCCCTACTCCTATCCTCCCCCTAATTCAATTCCATTTCAAGTGAAATCCTTGTTATCACTCATTCCAAATATGTTAAAATCAAAAAGGGTGATGAAGAAATGGGATAAATAACTTGATGTGAACCTTATTCATCTCATAGAAAAGATGATAAAGTTGGATCAATTCCTTTTAAATAAGTTTAGGTTGGTTGAGGAGGAAAATAACTATCATAAATGAAAATTTTCATGAAATGAGATGTTATATCCAATTGTGGGTAGATAGATTATAAAGTTGGGAAAACCAAGAAGTCGAGGATCAACTTGCAGCTATGGAAGAGCCTCAAGAGGGCTATGAAGAAGGTGAAAATATTATTGAATATAATTTCTCTCCCTCCCATCCTTAAGATACTTCATATGTTCCATATTAGTTCTTCCATGCTTCTTATCCTCATGAAATCATTCACCATCCTCAAGAGGAGTCTTTAAAATAGCCTAATTGCCTCAAAATTCCAAATTGGAACTAGATAGTGAAGCCTTTGAGAAAGAAATAAGATGATAATAAAGACTGAGAATTTTATTTCAAGGAATAAAACATTATGTGTGCCCAAGCCTCATTTCCTTCTCTTTAAGAACCTAAAACTTGTTCATCTTGTAAGTTTATCCAAGAAGTGTTTTAACATGAAAAAAGATGCCTTAGTTGAGAAGGTGGGAGATGAAGTTAATTTTTTTGAATAGCCTCAAGAAGATAATGATGAGGAGGTGGGTAATGAATAAAATCAAATGTATATATCCCAACAAAACCTTCTCTCTTTCCAAGAGTTATTTTAAGTGTATCCTTCCATTCCCATGCCCATTCATGAGCCCTTCATCATGACTCATTATCCCTCTCCAACCCATAAACCAATTCACCACCTTCCCACCTCATCCCTTCTTGAAAGAGAGACCATCATTTGGGAGGAAAAAAATAAGACCAAGCTAGATTTGCATCTGGTCAAGAAGATGACACAAGTGTATATGAAGAATAAATCACTATAGGGACTCCCATGGTGAAGGTAATCATAAGAGTGAAGAAAGACAAGATATAGATCATGTTTAAACTACTAAAAAATAATGTGATCAATGCATGAGAGAGGAAGTTATTGAGAAAAAACATCATATCAATTTAAAGAGATGTGAGGGACATATGGTAGACCTATTTACACATGTTCAAGGAATATTAAGGCCTTGATAATATAGTAATTATATGAGAGAAAAATGAGATTTTTGAGGATGATTGTAAGCTTATTATCGAACAAACTTGTCTCAACTAAAATTAGTAATATTTTAAAATACATGATGGAGCAATCTATGATGACTTATGAAATTCATAAATATGGTCAAGAGGATGAGCTCCAAGAGGTTGTGATTCATAAGGAGAATGAAGGTAAAGATGATTGGTAGTAGTATATTGAAATTATCCAAGTACTTTAATACATTTTCAAGGTTGAAATTCAATAGTAAAAAGTTATAGGACAATATATCCTCATGGAAGACAATGATAAAGATTGGACTGACTATGTAAAGTTCCTTAAAGAGCTTGAGGAGCTTTTAGCTGGTAAGAAGTTTTCTCTCATTCAAAGTACTATGGAAGTTAAGGAATCATGATTGAATTAGGAATAATTTAAATTTGTCGTTTAGTGGTCTCATGAGAAGGTTAGGATTATTGAAGTACAATAAGAGTTCACCATCGTAGGTGATATGTTTGTAGCAGCTATGATTACATTGAAAATCATGCCAAGGAGGGTGACAAACATCAATAAATTAAGGACATCTAGGCCAATTATTAAAGTAAAACTTGCTTCATGTATTCCTTCATATCATGGAATAATATATGGTAAAAATTTACCCTTTGAACTAGGAACAGAAGATTTGCTTTAGGTTAGTTTGTAATAGCCTAGTTTGCTTGAGTCATTATGTGTTTTCCCTATGTACTTAATTGGAAAAAGTGTTTTTTTTTATATCTTGATTTGGGGGTTTGTTTTTTGTTGTGTTTGGTGTAGTTTTTGGTACTTTTATAGGAATTTTAGTGTCATAAGAAGTATATGGGTAACTGCATTCCCCAAGGATAGGAGAAGACAACTGGTCCTTAGAATAATAGGTATGTTACCCCTAAGAAATCACCAAAATGTTAACTAAATTTAACCCTAGGTAAACTTTGGTCAAAGGCCTTGAATATTAAAACTTTTTATGAGGTCTTATAGGTTTTAACATGGCAAAATGGTCCTAAGAGACGTCTAATCACATTTTAAAGGTCACATAACATGATTTAATCTTGTCATCTTTGTCCTAATAACCTTTTTCGGCCACATTTTGGTCATTTTAAATGAAATTTATGGTTTCTCAAAAATGAAATAGGTCTAAAGATGTTATGTAACATATCACATGTTATGGAGGTATCAGATGATAGTTTTGAAACTGAATGTTGTAGGTTCAATGTAGAAAAAAGGAAATCAACTATAAAAGAGTTAGTTTTAGATAGTTATATAGACTAAGGGGATTAGTTTGGCATGTTTGATGATTTAATAAGGTGTTTTTAGATCCCTAAAATTATTTTCTAGGTTAAATAATCTCTAATATGTCCAAAAATGGCAAAAATTGATCTCTCTCTCTCATTGCTCTCTTCGATAGGTCAATAAGGTCAAATGTTTTGCACTTGGTATATACAAGAGAAGTAGAGTTGAAGTGAATGAATTTAGTGGATGAAATTAGTACTATTAATTTCCATTTCATGTCAATGGTTTTTTAATTTATGATATGTGCTTCATGAACAATCACTAAGATTTGTAGCACTTCTAATCTACCTGCGCATCACCAACATCTCAATTTTCTTACTTATTTGCATTGGTCTTGATGCTTCCAAGTGATGTATGTGGTATTTTATAACTTGGTAACTAATTTAATGTTGGATTATTTATGTTTTAAATGTGTTAACATGGAAGGATAAACAAAATCATTCTCCTTGTGATAGAAATTGCACTATTGAAGTCTGAAAGACATTGTTTAAGAACTATAGAGTTTCATCTTCTATCAGTGGCTTCGAGAAAATTAAAACACACTTAGGTTTCCATCTTCATATCATGATATTTATTTACTCTATTGGAAGTTATATTAAGGAGTTATTTAAATTAACAAAGACAAAGAAGGGAAGATAAGATAAAGACCTAATGAGACCATAGGACTATGACTATGTAGAAAATGGAGGTAGGGTGATAGAATGTCTTAGAGAAGATTAAAGTTGATAACTAAATAAAATAATCCTATTTTGATATAGGACTTGGAATTTCAATACATCATGAATCAATAACAAGAGATATTTTGAGACTATACACAATTAATACTCTTAAATGAATAATGAAAAGGCCTAAAACATTAAAGACAGTTGAAAAAGATTTAGGAATGAATATTTTGCATCTAACCATATGATAGACATAATATTATACTTTTTGTGATGGTAGGATAACTTAAAACACAACCTAAGATCAAAAATTTTAGTTCAATATTCATATATTAAGATAAATTTGCAAAGTGGGAACATTTACCTGAATCTCTCTGAAAGAGGATTCTGTCTCACAAAGTAGCATCTCATCATGAAAGTTAATGAGGTATTGGTAAGTCTAAATGCCTTATTTCATACATCCTAGACCCATAAGTAGCATATTTTCATAATATGAAAATACTAGGTTAAGATAAAATTATGCTAAGTGGGGTTTCAATTAAGTCAGGTTTATAATGGAAACACTCAAAAAATATGGTGCCAAAAATCCACATGAACCTATAAGTTTTTGTGACACCTAGAATGTTGGTGATAAGGAGATGAGAACATGGTATGAAGCTAGAGAATGATACATCTAGATGTGATATGTACTCTAGTGACTTGAATATGTACTCTATTGACTTGAATAAGAACCAAATGAGTGAAACATAGTAGTTAATCACATATCACCATCTATAAGGATATCTCATTTCCCTAAACAACACCTATAATTTGGTTCATACTCTAGACTAGTCTAAGGTGATGGAAAATGGAAGTTTGGGATATTCACAGAGGTGTAAGGTAGATGAACACATATAAACCAATTTTATAATTATTTTTCCACATTTCATGTGATTCTTATATCTAAGGAGATAGAGAATAGACTAGGTTTTGAACCTCATACTTAGCCAATTAAAACACCACATAGAGTCACAGTTTATAGTAGATAGTTTTGGGAGTTTGAGATGTTTAAAGGCTCTAGAGATGTGATATAGATTTGATACTTGGTATAAAATGTCATTAAGACCTAAAAAATCCATCCATATTCACTTTTAGTCTATATAAATAGGGAAGGTATCATTTATGTTATCTTAGATAGAAGCCATTCCAAAGTAAAGCCAATCTTGCATAGCTAGTATGTGAATGGTGAGAGGATGAAATGATATTGTCTTAATGATTTTTGGATGATTTATAAGGATATAATGAAGGTAAATTAATGTTTATAATAACTTACAACATTTAGAAACCTTCACATATGGTCATATACAAAAATCACAATCTATATAGAATAGGTCTAAGAATTGGGCATAAACACTCATGGGTTCTGATGACACATATAAGACCCTATGACCACTCCAAACCATGTTATAATATTCATGGGATAGTGGAGTGTCCATATGAACCAACAATTTTCATAGAATAAGCTAGGACTAGTCATATTGTCCTTGTTTTTTCTCAGTCCTATCTAGGATATAAAAGGGAACTTGAGAGCCAACTTATCTCATTCATATTTGTACAGATGGTGTGCATGGTACCTAAAAAACTTATAGGTGATTAAGGGACTCTAATATAAAACTTTTTGGAATTTTTTTGAAGGTTGAACATCTAACCTTTATGAATCATCACTAAGAACCTAATGCTCATAAAACCCTTGTGTTAACCCAATGCATAATATATGAATGAAGATGAATCCAAAAGTTTTAAATTAGACTTATAAATTATTTTAATCTATTTATCACTCTCCTAATCTCCTTGCCATCTAGTTTTTTAAAAGCATCACTTGTATGGACATGCCAAATTTAGTCTATTTTATAGGATTTGAGGTGTTTTGAAGGTGTAGAGAGGAATAGGTGAATTAACATTATTATATAAGGTGTTTAAACACTATTTATAACTCCTTATACCCAATTCTCACATTTTTTATTCATGAAAAATCCTCTACTAGTTCAATCATTGCAAGCAGTCATGAATGGCATGGTGAGAAGAGATGTGACTATCAAAGTGTGATAGTGAGAAGTGTGATGATGAGTTTCTTGAGGTTTATTCAATAGATCAGAGGAAAAAGATGTCTTGATTATGTGTCTAAATCCTCTATAACTAATATCTTTGGACATTTTAGGTCATCGTAGTGACAAGTGTGTGATTTAAGACCTAAAAAAGCTAATGAGTGACTACAAGAGAGTGAATGACAAGTGGTGTAGATAATTTCATTAGTTGAGAGGCATATATGACTATCACAATCTTGTTTTCACCTTCCTAAGTCAGGTTACATGTTTCAATATACTTCTAAGTAATTTTTAATTAATTAAGTGGATTACTCATCATCATGAGGATAGTTTCAAGAAGGACATAGATATCTCTATGCCAACCTCAAGAAGGTGTCATGTTTCAAATGGAAACTTATATACAAGGACTTAATGAGATATTTTACACTTCATTCTCTTGAATTGTAACTAATTTACAAGTCCTGGAAGTTGGATTTATGATTTTCCAACTTCACTTCTTTTCTCTCCTCTCCTATGTTTTATATATGCAAGCCATTCTAGTAATGTAAGGAATCCACACCTAACATGGAGAATCCTTGCTGGTTTAATATCTTTATTTGTATTTAAGTAACATTATTAAGTTTATTTTCTCTCTTCAACACTTGCCTAAGTATGGAAATTAGTGTATTTGGATGACAAGTGATGAATTCTTTCTCCTAGCTTCTATTTTACTCATGTATGGTTTGTGTGAGTAGTAACATCTCTTCTAACAAATAGCTTGAATTTTATGTGTTTTTCAAGTATTTTTTTAAGTTTGAGAGAGAATATTATTGTCTAATATTATACCTTATTTTCACCTACCTCTAGATATGCATAGCAATCTAACTCCATGTAGAAATACTTATGCTAGAAGAACATTGAGTGGAGATTAATTTTAGTAGTCTTCTTTCTTAGTAAAAATGCAAATGTGTATGTAAGAATATATTTGGTGTATAAAAATCAATAGTTTAGGTTATATTTATTTTTCATTCTTCCCTTTTCAACCCCAATATTGATTAGTCTAGTGTAATTTGTGAGCCTAAAAGATAAATCAAGGGAGCTAACTAATAATCTAGAGGTTTACCTTTGTTATAGGCATCCCACATGCCTAGAGGTAATACCATGTTATAAAAGTTTGGAGAGGTTTTAACAACCTCCTCCTAGGGTGAAATATTTGGTTATAACAGTTTTAATTTTGAAAAATTTTAAATATGGATAAAATATAAACAAAACTCAAAATTAGGTCCTCAAAAGCATTTTCTTTTGTTTCTAATTTAAATCTTTCAATATATTATTTATTTCATGATAATTATATATACTATTAATTTTTAAATACATGTTAATTTTCATGAGGTATGTGAGTGTGATACATGACATACTATTATATGGTTCTTTGATGTTTGGATTATCTTTTTCCCCAATAGCCTTACTGAAAGGGGGGAATATTTTTGTTCTCCATGAACACTTCAAAACGTTTTATATATCCACATCCTTGCTACCATATTGATTTATATATCATAAAATGTTTTTATAATAATCCATATTTTACATTATGTCACATGGATATGATATTTACTAACAATGACATTGATGCATATGGTTGATGTAGACTAGTATTATTTGTTTATTTTCAAACTCTTAATTTATTAAATGATAATTTATAAATTAATTGATTGTTTTGTGTGGTACTTGAATTGTGTGCAAATAATATACTTGTTATTTATTGTATGGCTTCATCATTCTATTTGACTATGGCCCTTGGCCTTGTTTATTTGTGAAACATTCACATGTCCCTTGTATGTTGCCTTTGGGCCTTATGCATGACATTTTAGGAAAATTGTTTGACATAGTGTGAAATTACTTGTATGTTTAGTGATTATCAAAATGGTTCCATGATTTAAATCAAAAATTTATTCTACCTTTTACTTTTTTTATTGCATTATTATACCTATCATGGATATGTTACTTATGTGCTTCAATGTTATATCAATACATGTTTCATATGAAATTCAATTATATATTTAATATTATGGTGTAATACAATTAAAATTATCAAATTTTATTCCATGATTATATATTTTACATACTCTATAAGTTTTATTTTAAACTAGCGACTTGCACAATACATCTCTCATCTCAAAAGTAAGCACATTGGAGGGGGTGTATCAAGATGGTATTAATTTGATAATTCAAGCCCTTAAACATCAAATTTTATATTTATGACATTATAAAGTTTTAAAAATTATAGTATGGCTCCAAATTTTAGATAATAGAGGCACAAAACATGCATGTGCACTTATTCTTTTAGTTACTTGAGTAAGGACTCACATACATTTGATGTATATGCATGGGCATGTGAAAAATAATTAAAAGTAATAGGTTTAAAATAGTTACAATTTTAATTATAGTTTTATAAAAATAAAATATAGTAAATGTGGAATTATATTCATTTATTTTCATGTTACTATGATTTTTTCAAATTTTGTTTATTCAAAGTTCAAAAGTTTTAAAGGTATACATTTTTAAGTAGAATATAGATTCAACTATAGTGTTGTGATTCATATTAATTTTTCAAGTGGTCCAATTTAGAGTTTATTGACACTCAATTTTTATAGTTTAACTTTAAGAATCCACATTTGGTTGCACCACCCCTTCTCATACCATGTTTGAGTCTAGTGATACCTAACATTTATGGTTGCATTATAGTGAGCCACATCTAGTGGTTCCACCCATTCTTATACTAAAATTATTATATATATCACTATACATATTTAAATGTGGGTTAGATCACATAATTTAAAAACTCAAGGTATTTCAATGTGTTTCAATTTCAGCCTTGATCACTCTCAATTCACCATAGGCTCAATATTTCTCCAGGTATCTCAATAAGGGGATACACTTATCTATTTATAGGTTACATGGAAATTAGATTAAATACTCTTTTAGGTGTAATATTTTATTTATTTATTTTCAAATTACAATTATTATATTTTTTATATTTAAGTATGGAAAATAATTACTTTCAATGCCATTGTTATAATTTTTGCATTGAGTCTCCTTGCACAATCAAAAATCACATCAAAAGATAAAAGAGTGTATACATACTTAGGTATGTATCTCCTTTACTCTAGTAATTTAATTTTATTTTACTATAATAAAGTGATGTAGGGGCCAGGGGGGGTGTGTTTTCATGTGATTTAAATGTACACACTCAAATTCAATCATTAAGTACTTAAATATTTTTAAACTTGACACCTTTACTTACTTGACCTATTCACCATTTCATTAACTTGAGATATATATAAGAGACTTATTTATTATAAATTTTTTTTGGTATATATTGAAAACATAATTTATACACCACTATATTAATTTAAAATTATTTTCATCCAAGTTCTAATTGTCCATGTCCTTCTAGAACAAGGCCATAATAAGTCACATAGGGGCACAAACTAGCCTTATTTATTAGTGTGGCCTTACCCCTATGATATAAAGGTAACCTTTAAAATTATATACACTCGATGATTGACATATTTTTATTTTAAAAAGGTATCTTAACACAACTATTTAAAATATGATACTATATTATAACATCAAGGCCATTGAATACACAACTAGAAATCACCTGAAAATCACTTAGAAATTGTACTACACATTAAAAAAAGAAAATTAATATTAATAATTGAGGTTTTGATTTATTATAGTAGTCACAAGCCAAGTATAAATCTATTTTATTTAAGGTCAAGGGAATTAATTTTCAATAATTAAATTTACTTTACTAGTTGCAACCATATAATGAAGATATAAGGATTCACACACTCAGACGAGGAGGGAAAACTACACTAGCCTAAATGCATTTTAGGTTATGTAAGTAGAACTCAAATTACATGGGTGTTTATAAGGATATATCAATTATTCCAATTTATAAATCATTTTTTTTTAATTTGATGTTCATTTGGTTTATGTGTAGGAATTAGGGTTTTCTATCATAGGTTTTTTTATATGACAAATCAACACCAATAATCAATAATTAACCACATTGGATAGGTGAGGGCACATAGATATAAAACATTTTCCCATAACAAATGTAGACATAAATATAGTTAAACATTAAAAGGATATAATGTTTCCCTATACACATTAGTGTAACTATGTGTTCATTTCATAATTATATTTTTTGGCATCATATAGTTTAGAGGTATTTTATGCCTATTTCACATCAAGGATATACCTACATAGTCAACATAAGTCATATCTGAGATAGTTTTCATATTATATCGAAAGTTATTATTTATAACTAAGTTTATTTTTTATATTTTATTATATTTTAAGTTTATGTTCTTTATATTATATATTATAAATAACATTTCAATAGTTTAGTGCTTAGACATTTAATTGTTAAATCAAAACAAGAAGTCAAATAATATGAATAAGACATGAATAGATGACAAGGACATAATTGGATAGATATGAATGATCCTTGGAAAATATGTAATGGATGTACTCTTTTAGATAATATTTATGGATTATACAACACCTTAGTCTTGTATACTTGAAAAATTTAGACCATATTTGTTCTTCTCATTTCATGACCTTTCTGGATTCCTTAAGCCTCATAGTTGCTATATCTTGATCCCTTTGGACTATATCTTTTAGTCTATAGAGTATTATATTTATGGCTCATGCCTTAAACCTTTCCTAAAATTTTTAAAATTTACTTATCTTTGATATATATAGGTTTTGAACTTGTACCTAATTTCTTACTCTTTGGACACTAATGTCTAGAATAGATATTAGCATAAACATTAGTGTCCTGACATGATGAAAGTGTCCAGTTCCCTAAAGTAATATATATATATATATATATATATATATATATATTTCAAATGAAACATATTCAAATGGTTGGTATAAGTCATTGAATCCAAGTTAATTATCTAAAATATTGATATAAATACAAGATCAACCCTCATTCATTCCTCATCTAGAAAATACCAAGACAGACCAAGCCAGCTTATGAAAATCACTCTATCAAGAATTTAATTGAATAAAGATTCCCTATTTCCATAAAATTCATAGGTAAAACACATATATATGTATGAATTACTGAAATAGTAACCCAAGATCATTATTTACCAAGCTACAAGATAGGCCACTATTGTACTTATTTTATACATATTATATGATTCACATATAATACAACATGTAAGGGAGAACTACATAAGTTTGAGGCACTTTTCAAAGTATTGTATATGTAATCAAAGATCACTAATATATGGGTATTTGGGGTCATCTCAACACCATATTCCCATTAACCCATCTTTTCCCAAGGTCACCATGAAGATGAAGAACTAGTGTTTTACAAATTCATGAGGAGTGATAGTCTATGACCTAGATTTGAATACACTAGTACAAAGGTAAATATAGACCCATAAATATCCATATGGTTGCATATTTTTAAAATAGTTATTTTGTATAAGAAAATTTTATCAAACTTAGGTCATACCATTGACATAACTGTCCCAAGTTGATGTCACTATATAGAGCTCCATAAGAATTAGATCTAGAATCTAATAACTATTCTAGAATCTCCTTTCAACCTACTTTCTACTTGATCTAAATCTAGCACTGTGTTAGCATTAAAACCAATTATACTACTTCTCTTTCATTTCCATTCATAAATTAGTTTTAATTTTTATATTTAGCCTATACTCAACATAAAAAAATTCAATGTATGTTTATATCTAAGTTTAACACCTAATTGGCCTATTATAGATTTGATTATCACTTTTTTCATTAGCATTTATATATTATTAGCCCTATTAATACCAAGTTAGGATTCTTAGTTCTATTTTAGGGTTAAACATTTGGTTAAACTAACATGAACCAAGAATATTAACTTGGTGGTGATAGGGTTAATAATATAGAAATGATAATGCATAAGAGTGATAATCAGATCTACAATATGCTAACTGGGTGATAAAATCAAATATAAACATACACTAAATTTCTTAAGTTGAGAATAATCTAAACATAGATATTAAAACTAAGCTATGCATGGAAATGACAAACAAGTAATAAAATTAACTAGTTTTAATTCTAACACAGTGCTAGAACTAGAATAAGTAGAAAGTAGACTAGAATGTAATTTTATAATAGTCATCATATTATAGATCTGAAACTTTTGAAGATATAGATACTAATGTCATCCTAGGATAGTTAAGTGAATGATACTATTTAGGTTTCATAGAAGTGTCATATAAATGATTCCTACTAGAAAAGGATGTGTCCACTTGGATGATTATAGGTTTGTCTTCACCTTTAATCTAGTGTATTCAAATTTGGGTCATGGATGGTCATTCAACATGAATTTGAAAAACCCTAGTTCTTCATCATTATGGTGAACTTGTGGAAAAATGGGCTAGTGAGCACAATATTTTGAGATGACTTCACATACCCCTCTATCATTTAGTGATGCTTATATAACCAATAATGTGAAGAGGGCCTCATAATGATGTAATTATATCATATGTGTTGGATTATATGTGAATCATGTAATATGTGCAAAGTAGGTACAATAATGACCTATCTTATAATTTGTCAAATCATTCTCTTAGGTTAATCCTTTAGTACTTTAGAACTGTAGATTTGTTGTACCAATCATGGTTATGTAAATATGGAATCTTTTTCAATTTAATGCTTGATAGAGTGTTTTTGATAAGTTTCCTTAGTCTCTCTTGGTATTTTCTAGGTGAGTAATGAATGAGGTCTAATTTTGTATTTATATCAATCCATTTAGATAATTAACTTGCATTAAATCACTTAGGATAACCATTAGGATATGTTTCATTTATAAATAGATGACTTTAGGGAACTAGACAATTGTAATAGGTTAGAACATAAATGTTGATGCCAGTGTCTATCTTGGATGTTAGTGTCAACATATTAGGAAAGTAAGTACTAGTTAAAACATTATGGATATGGAAGATAAATACATTTTGACATTATAGGTAGGATATAAATCTTGGTTCATCAACATATGACTAGTTATAATAATAATATAGGACAAGGGGAATGAGATAAAGTAGATGATATACTTGCAAAAGTGAGAAAAAGGATAGAACTGAGAGGAAAAAGCAAGGTCTAACTTTTCCAAGTATATAATATTGAGGTGTTATGTACTCCATAAATATAATATATAAGTTTATGTGTATCTCAATTTGGAATGAAGGATATCCTAGATTACTTAATTAATAGGTTTTGAGCTGTATTAAGTTACATTTGTGTATATGGGTTTCTTAAAGACACACTTATACAGAGGATAACCATTTAAAATAGTGATAATTGGCATATGATTTTAACATAGTTATAAATGACACATAAAATAAAGGAGACTAGAATCAACCACCATTGATTATGGTTATATAAAAATCATGGATTACCAAAAATTTCATATCATAAAAGGATAAAAATAAATATCAATATGGATTTTGATGCATAAAAATAATAAATATGAGTTGTTTATGAGGAATCATAGGTGAGAAAAGATATGAAAGGTCTAATTTGAATGTAAATAATCATAAAAATATCCAAATGTATATAAATATACAAATTATGACAAAATATGAAAAAAATTGACAAATCATGACTTGTGCAAAAATTTCATAATTACACAATTCCCCATTCTGATGCATGTGTGTGAATGCATGCATTTATATAAGAGTGAAAAATAAGCACACAAGTAATTTTCAATTGATTATAATGGAAGGATGAATAATTTTAATTTCTACAATTGATCCACATAAGATCCAATATCAACAACTCAAGTGTATCTTCAAAAAGACATTAACACATGTAAGTGAATCAATGTCTTCATAAATTAATGATGATTTACAATCATAATAGTAGAATTGGGAAAATTACCATAATAAAAAATAAAATTGGAGGTATGAAAATGATATTATCACTCTTGAATTTTTGGTGATAGGACTAGAAATTTTAATGGATATATGCTATTCAACAATATTAGTCAAAACTCTACTTTTTTATAAGAAGAATATACATCTATAAATATTTACAATCTAGAAATATAGTGGTAGAATATGTAGATATATTCCCCATTTTAAGGTTAAGGAAGGTCCTAAAAATTTTTCATCTAAAAATAAATGATTAAAGGTACCATTTTTAAGATATAAAGTTAATATTATCTATTATAATCATTGAAATTACATTTACAACACATGTATATAACTGTAGAAAGATATCATAATGTAAGGCTCAATGGGATTATGTAATATTAATGAATATGTAATATGAGTAAGGATTGACATGTTATATGTGTTAATAGTATCTAATGAATAGGGACAAATGATATTCCCTAATTTATAAAATATATAATGCTATAATTACTCAATATAGTGATTTTTATGGGATTAGGTGTATGGAAGACATGGGACGTCCTAATCAAAGAAATGTATGATCAAGGAAAAAATGGTGTATTAAGCTTCATACAAGTAATAAAGGATCAATTATTCTCATGGATAATAAATGGTAAGATTAAACCAATGGAAACATATAGACAGTGAAGTTTAGTTATTTGTGGGTATCATGTCCATGTTCAAAATGTATAGTTAATAAGCTTGAAAAGGAAAGGGAAAAATTATATGCTCTGATGTATCACAAAGAGGGACAATTTATATGCCCCAATTTAAAAATTATCCCTTAAGAGGGAGTGATATGGCAATGAAACACACACACAATAGTAGTATTCCCTAATAGATGCATGGTAGAGACCATGGAAACATATGAAATAAGCATAGTATATTACACATAATAATATGAATGATATGGATCATGGTACCATGTATATAATATCACATAATATATGAAATGAAATAACACATAATCATGTAACTTCACATAGTAGATGAATCCATATATATTAATGTGATCGATAATAAATTAGTGACATGACATGTGTTGGTGTGGGTTTTATGCTCACAACAGCCATAGCGATGTAGAATCTAATGTTTTAGGATATTAATAGAGGTAAACTCTACTCTAGGACATAAGTTTTATTTATGTGGTTTATTTCAACCTATTGATGGAATAGTGGGTAGGGTATGCAGGTATTTGAGAAGGTTTTTATATGGATGTATGGTTCCTAATAAGGGTAGTAAATCTCTATGTGAGTTTTGTGGGTGGCTGGTTGATAATCTCGAGTTGGGTAGGTCTAAAAATAAACTCAAAAAAGTAGGGAAGGGTAAGGTAAAAAGTAAAGCTTATGTGGTTTTTAGGAATTACTCCCCTAGCTAGTTTCTAAAAGGATAACTACTCTCAGAACCTATGCATGTTGCTAACAATAATTGCACACATATATTTAGACATGGATAGGAAGTCTAAGGATATAAAGATGTAGGAAAATCACAAGCCTCAAATAAAGGTTACTCCTTTTAGGACAAATACTGCACACCCTTAATTAGGAGATTATGGCTTGGGCTAGTGAAGTATCTGAGGTAGGTGTTACACACACACACACAAAATTACATCTAAGAAAGCACTCATCCATAGTCAATATTATGAATCAATTTCAACTTGACTATCTTAACCAATATATTTAATAATATTTCACTAGTTGTTTCACATCTACAGATCAATACATTAATCAAAATAATCAAGAATCCATTCACATCTTTTTCACACTAAATATTATTGAAACATACAACCAATGAAAGTAACAACTAATTACACAAAAATGGGAAAGAAAATACACAAACACATTTGATGATTATTAAAATTGATGATGCTCCTACATTCAAAAATTCTATAACCAAAATCCAAGAAGGATTATAATTATTTTTATAGATTTAGGGAAGGGGTCACCTCATCCTCCAAGTTCATGCAAGGTCATTACAGGTGATAATCAAAACATGAGTTATAACTATAGTTTAAATTTGTATAAGAGTCTACTTATAGTTATCAATTTAAAATAGCCTTTGTCAAAGCTATGTAACATGTCCATGTTTATAAAGATAGAGCAATTTTTGATAATTATACCTCAAACTATATGCAAAATATAAATAGATGCACTATTTACCAAAACTATACATGCCTTCTTTTATGGGTTGTGAAAATAACTTGTTGATCTTTCAAATTATCCACTTTCAAAATAGAACTTTAATATATGCATGAAGGACCAGAATCACTTTACCAATGCTTTAGAACTAGTGGCACTAATATTAGTTGTGACTTATCTAAACTATGCATTGTATACTTGCCCATGCTTTTTATAAAATCTAAATATTCACTTTTATATTTTCCATTTAGATTAAGGCATGCATGTTCATACTCTAGCTTAATTATGAGACCCAATGTCTATTGATAGATATAGTCCAAATATATAATTATTCTACCCATAATGCCATACTAGATTTTGAAATGTGACATGTGTCAACACCTAATTGAGTCTAGGATATTTGAAAGTTCAACCTATGACTCGCACTATTAATCCTTTACATAATGGAATGTGAGCATGCCACTTGACACCTACTTAGGGCTTCTAAACTCTATGTATTGGGCTCCCTACTTATTCTCATGGGTCATTGAATTTATATACTAGACTCTCATGATGGTGACTGTAGACACCAAAATTGTGTCTAACCCTTGGTCGTCCTCCCCTTTTCTCCCCTTTGCCATTACCCTTTGACCCATTTATGACCCCCATTTTATTCTCCCATGCCTATTTAGCCCTTCTCGACCATTTTCCCATGAGCCTTGACCCCGACAACATGTAAGAATGAGCAGAAGGCTAAAATTAGCCTCTGTCCCCATTTTGCATCTGCTGGCATCAGTCACTACTCAGTTGATGTCGCCGATGTTGGTCACTCCTTGGCCAACGTCGGTGGTTCTAATGGCATCAATTATCCTTAACACTACATTCTCGACCTGAATGCAAGATCCATTATCTATTATCTATTATTCATTATTCAGTTCTCAATCAGTTTCTTGATCGGTTATCGGACCTTCTTTCAAAATATTCTTTCATTGGACCTTCGAGGAGGATCAACCAACTATTCATTCAATCAATCTGTAATTAAATCTCTCTCAAGTACAGGTATTCTGCTTTAGTCATCTCGCTGGAGGTCTGCTACATCAAACTTCTGCAACACACCGACAACAACAATCATGTCTCCTACTCTATCTTTAGCAGGTAATAGGTAAACATTTGTTTTATGTTTTTATTTTGTTTTCTAGTTATTGTTTTTAATTGATATCACCACCCAAATTTAGACTCAAACCACAGACCCGACTTGATTTCCTCCCATATCACCTCTATCCACCCTTTCCAAAATATACAGTCTGTAACTCTGCCCAAATCCCTGCATAGACCCCCAAACAATCCCTCTAACTCCCAAACAGGCTCCCTAACCCTCAAACAAAACTTCAAACCATTTTGCAGTCTTGAACCCTATCCAGACCCGACCAGACCCTATCTAAGAACTACTACCCTGATCGATGCCGGTCATTACCCCTATCGATGTCGGCATCTTAACCAACATCGGTGACCTTCCTTGACCGATGCCGGCATAGAGACTGATGTCGGTGACTGTGCAAAGCAGTTTGCTACATATCAAGTACGCATTTTGCTTTTTGTCTTTTATTTCTTTCATTCTATCTTTCATTATTTCTATTTCTATCAAATATTCTATTTTTAATCAGTGGGTTGATATCCCTTAAGGATGTCTTCATACTTTCAGGATCAAGCTTTTGCTTGGTAGCCCACCATCTCCTCATCTAACATTTTTCATGTTTTAGTCTCTTTTTATTTCAGGTGTCATCCTCTACAACCGAAGAGGAGTTCTTACTATCATCTGATTTTGGTATGCACAACTTCATCCAGGGACATACAAGCCTCAGACCATTCTTCTTAGTTTCTTATTTCTCTCTTTGAATGTAGAAAGAGAATATCGTATAGAAACATTCTGGCACGCCCAGTGGGACCTTAGGGTCTTCCTTGGGTTCTTTTCTTTTTGTTCATATAGGTGCATTAGGTTTCTCCCTTTTCACCTCTTTCTTCTCTTCTAAATGACATCATAAGCGGGATTAAAAAGAACCTTTCTTTCTTTTCTTGCATTCTAAACTAGTCAAAAGTCATATTCTTCAACCCTTTCTCAACTTGTTTTCATTTGAACTCACATTTTGACTTGGGCTTAAAACACATTGCATATCATTTCTTCTTGTTTGCATTTCTTAGTCCACACCTAGTAATTAATAACTGCATATTGAATTAATCATAGTCCACTTTATGTTACAAAACCAAACCACTTGCTCAAATCAAACATTAAAACTCACCTGAGACAAGGCCCGACTGGGATTTCATCCCCCAGTGGATACCTTACCCATCCCGATGATCCTACTTGGATTTCATCACCAAGGGGAAAGCCCACTCTATTCTCTGGTAGAGGATAATCTCTAGGAGAAGTATATTTTGGCTAAGCGGGCCCAGCTTATCACTGGACTCATGAAGTGAGGGGAGCTTGCTCCTTAACACCAGGCCAAGTACGGAACCTAACCCAAACTTTTGAGCACCTAAACAAACTTTAAACCAGCTCTAGACTACTTCTTCTAGGACCCGTCTCGAAAGCCAATCTTCCTCACACATTCTAAGGCATAAGCCACCAAGATCCTAATAATTTATTCCTAGGGATTTAACGTTTAGGGTCTACTTGTGTTCTTCATCTTTTATGTTCTTATATACTTGTTTGAGCGTGTGAGGACATTCTTTCTTGCCTTGAATGGTTCTGACTCGTAGTCAAACCAAGGCTCTTGTCGACCACGTGAGGTGTCAACCTCTTCCATCTTCCCCATCCATAACCATTCCTATAATGGAGTTCCACTCAGAGACTAAAATAACTCCGACTCGACCGACCCCAACCCAGTCTTCCATTGTCCTTGAAGGGGACCAAGATTTCAAAAGATTCTTGGACCTCAATGGCAAAGCCCTTCAACATTATCTTGCGTGAAGTCAAATGCGAGACTCCTTAGGTAACCCAATCTATGGGATGCTGACTTCCTTAGTCAAGACAATGATCACATCAACAACATCTATAATTTAACCTATAGACAATCAAGCCAACACCTCAACTAATAACTCAACCGTGTCCTACCTTCAAAATTTAGCCTCTCCTTCTAGACCTACCTCCATAGGGGTTCTGGCACCCCCTCAACCTCAAACTACTCAACCAAATCCTATAGCTTTCCAAAACCTAGTGGTCTCTATCCCCCTACTCTTGCACCTATCAACACAAGAGTAACTATCTACCCTTCAACAAGTGTGGCCACTCCTCAACCATCTTTGACGGCCCCTATCCAACTTATGCCTACCAACCCCATAACATAAGTGCCCTTGGCTTTAACTTTTGCCCCAATAGTTAGCTACCCATATGTTGCCTCTACACAAGCGCAACTAACCACGTCATATGCCCCTCTCAATACCTTCCAAGTACCTTATAATTTAGGGGGTGATCCACCTGCAAATCCATCATCAGACATCATCAAAATGTTGATGGACAAGATGTCCAGTCTCGAGACCTCTATTTTTGGTTCACGCAATGCCCTCTCATACGAGCAAATTTGCAATGAGCCCATTCATCCTTTCATCTCGATCTGACCATACCCCAACCAGTGGGAACTTCCTAAATTCTCTCATTTCCAGAGCAAGGAAAACCTGTAACAGCACCTACAGGCATTCAAACATGCATGTTATCTCATTACCCATGACGATATGTTGCTTTTATGCACATTCCCTATGTCCCTCTCTGGTGCTGCTCTTGACTGGTACAACTCCCTTGCCAGCCATTCTCTCTTCACATTCACTCAGCTGGCCCAACTCTTCCTCAACCATTTCTCTATCAACATCACCAAAAGGGTCTCAATCACAGACCTCTATTCTATCTGGCAGTTCGAGGATGAATCCATAGCTAATTTCGTTGCTCACTGGAGAAGCCTTATCAATCAGCTCTCATTTTCCTTACCCCAACCTAAATGTATTAAACTTTTCTCCCAAGCCTACCCCAAGCATATTTCTTCTACCTTATGGGTTCAAACCTTCTATACCTTTGATGAAGCCTTCACGATGGCCCATAAACTTGAATTATGTGCTGTCGAGGAGAACAAAGTCAAGTTACGAAGTAAGAATCCCAACTCCAAGACCAATGACTCCTCTTCTTCTAAGCCCTCTTCATCTAACCCCAGGTTTAAGGCATCAACAAATGCTGTGGTCATTAGACCTTCATCTTCTTCGCCTTCAACCAACCAGCCTGAGCCATCCACATCCCAAAGCATCACCTGCCAATCCCAATAGAGATACGTACAATGATAGTATACTCCACTCAAAGAATCATACGTGTTTGTGCTAGAAAAACTTGTCAAACAAGAGGTTCTCAATCTCCCCCAAATCCAACCACCTCCATAATTTGATCCCTCACGTGCCATCCCTACGTGGTATAGGGAAAATGACTTTTGTAACTACCACCGTGTTAAAGGCCATGACACGGGCAACTGTAAGACCCTTAAAAACATCATCCAAGACATGCTAGAAAAGGGTGACCTTGTCCTTAATAATCCCAATGTGCCATCTAATCAGGGCATTAACATCTTCAAGCAACCATTCCCCAATCATCCTCTGACCCAAAACAATGTCCAGACCATGACTGACAACATTCACGAACATAATGTACGAACAGTCAATACAGTCTCGTCCTTCATCCCCGACCAGACTCTTTCACAAACTCAAGAAGTTAGTCCACCCCTCAGTCCATCGCATGTGGATAAACCTCTCTCTCTGGTTAGTTCTCTGTCAACTTCTCTTAGATTGGAGGATGCCTCGACCATACCAGCTCCACCGGTCTCACCATCCTCCTTCTAGCTACCTATGGAGGACCTGACCCTTCCTACTCCTCAATCGCAAGTGGAAGGCACAATCATTCTTGCCCTTTACCCTCTTAAGGAGCCTCATTCTCTGGTTTCTTCTCCACCTAGGGAAGAACCTGTCTCTCCTCTGTCTCCAACCAAAGATGAACCTATCACGACTTCATCATGCCTTGGGTCTGAGACCACTACACCAGTCTCATCTTCAACCCCACAACCATCCACATCCTTTCAAGGACCCAAGCCTCATCCAACATCTTCTCAACCATTTTCCTGATTAGTGGAGAAACTTAAACTTCTCCCTTCAAGGAAAGTGGAGCATCAAGTATTATGGGAGCATCTAATAACTCTTCAACATGCCCATGCCCTCTCATCTCATGCTGCTAATCCTCCCATGGCAAAATCTCCCAAGACTCTCTACAAAAACCAGACTTCCACTTCTAGACCGTCTACACCTCAACCAACTGCATCAGGACCAAAACCCTCATTTGCCCTATCTAAACCAATTAAGTCACTCGGCATTCGCCCTATCTCTAACCTCACTCATCCACAAGTGAAGGTGGACTTAGACTAGATCTCGACCAATAGTAGTCTTCAAATCAAATCCAAGAAGACTGCCAAACCATAGAGGTGAACTCCTCCTCCCCCGTCACTATTGCCCTCTATTTTGGGCCCTCATCCTTCGACCTTGATCAAAATCCTCCCCACTCCAACCTCTAATCAAAACCAATTACCTCCTCTACTTCCTTTGCCTACCACCAGCCTATCCTCTCCAAAAATTTCAGCACCTCTCACGAAGAAGGTGTCATCTTCATCTGTCACTGCACCATCAACACAGAAGGTGGTACGGAAGTCTCCTCTAACACTGCCCAAGCAAAAGTCACCAGCATCACACACATCAATGAGCATGGACCCTTTGGTGGGCTCATACTCTTTGATATTGCACCAAATTTTGTAGACTTTTAGCATAACCCTTCCACCCATCAAGCCCTTCCAACCTCTCGCGTCTAAGCCCTCCTGGTTTGATGATACAAAGATTTGCCTATATCATCGTATGCTAGGACATGATACCGAGACTTGCTGTGCCCTCAAGGTCATCATTTGCTGCTACATGGAGAAGGACATTCTTCTTCTTGAGGACACTATCAACTGACTCCCGACACTTTCGCACATTCCTCCAACCTCTTTAACCACATCAACATCTCATCAGCAGGCCATAATCCCTTCATCTCCTTCACCCCCTATCTTTGAAATCAATGCCATTCACATAACCACTAGGTCACAAAAGGACAAGGTGAAAGAAAAAGCTACCATTCCTTGGACCTATCCTTTCATCCAACCACCTCAACTTCCCAAGCCTAAGATTTCTATCCTTGGTGCACCTCAACCCTCTTCTTCTTCCTCTTCAGGGGTGATTCATGACTCCATGTTAAAATAGCTTCACCAGACACCCGTGAAGATGTCCCTTTATGACCTCATCTAAACCTCGCCCCAGCATCGTCAAGCCCTCATCCAAGCCTTGTAGGTAGTGGAGGTCCAACCTGAAGACCCCCAACCACTCTCTGCCCTGGTCCATTCTTTATCCCCTATCGCCTCCATCACTTTTAGTGATTCAAAGATTCCTACATCTAACATGAAAGATCAAGATGCTGCCCTCTTCATCACTGCCTATGTTGATCAAACACATATTAAGTGCATTATGATTGACGAAGGTGCCATCATCAATATTATCTCCACCCATGCCTTTGATCAATTGGCCCTCCCCAAGAATTGCATATCCAAAACTGATGCAATCTTGTGATCCTTTAGTGACATCACTGCCACAACCATTAACACAGTCATCCTTCACATTCGCGTTGGTCCATGCATAGTCCCAGATCTCTTCTATATCATCGAAGGAGAGTTTCAATATAACATCTTACTAAGCTGACCCTGGATCCGTGCCATGGCTTGTGTTCCCTCTACCCTGCACCATTGTGTGAAATTTGAGCACGATGGGCAAGTCCACACTATTCCCGCTGACCCATCACCTTTCAAAACTTGTAACACAACCTATCAGCCAAATGACGTCCTCATCCCTATCAAACCATCAACCTTAGTGCCACCTCCATCCATGAAAGCTTTGATCAGTTCATAACCAGTGGTTGACCTCACCCCTCCTCTTCAAGCAGTAATCAAAGACCCCATGGAAGACATCTTCCAATGACTTTCACTTGGGGAATATCACTTGTTAGCCTTAGACATGTTCCAAACTCGCAAGAGTATGGACACCTTCACCACAGCCCTAGTTATGATCATTGGATTGGGATGGTCGTGCCTTATGGTCCTCCTCACCTCTGAACTAATCTTGTCTACGGGGGGCTCAATTAAGCTCCTACTAATTTCAATCCTCTCTCTTCATCACAACCATTCACATCAGACTTCTCATTTCTTGGCAACCCTGCCTTTGCACACACCTACCTTTACAGGTGTGCATTGAAGGGTTTTGGCTTCAGACGCTATGAGCAAGGCTCCCATCAGCCCATCAAATTGCTCAATGATGATGATGCCAAGAAATGGTATGTCTTGGGATACCACGACCCCACTCAGGCCCCTATAGACCTTTGCCCTAAACCCACCATTGATCAATCTCTTCATAGCTCACCCATTCTTCCCTCTTCACCTATGGAGTCGATGGTTTCCATCCCTCCTAGTTTTTTTTACATAAACACCATCCACCTGGGACCCCTGACCTATTAGCTAAATGGGGTGTCCAGGTCTCTCCCTCTCATTTATCCTGGCATGATAGAAGATGAGTCGGTGACCATTCACACTGTCCACTGCATTGACAACGATGCCATTCTTTCCTACATGGGTGCTGACGACTCTTTCATCCAGCGCTCTCTCCCTTCTGAGACCCAAGTTATGTTAAATGAATCAACCATTGACATCAACCTCCCTTCTTCTGATGTTCCTCATGTCTTAAAGATTGGTGAATCTTTAGACACTCAGGAGTAGCTAGACTACACCCAGTTCCTCTCAAACCATAGCAAGGCCTTTGCCTGGACCTACTGCGACATGCCTGGCATCAACCCCACCATCGCTACCCATAACATAGTCACCAAACTAGAGGCTAAACCTGTTAGGCAAAAGCTTCAAAAGATGCATCCTCATGTGGCACTTCTTGTCAAAGAAGAGCTTCAACACCTCCTTTCTGTCTCTTTCATCCAGCCCATCGATTACCCGTAGTGGGTCTCTAACATCATCCTTGTGACCAAAGTGACTGGGGGATCCGAATCTACACAGACTATCGCGACCTTAACCTAGCCTATCCCAAAGATGACTTTCCTCTTCCCAACATTGACCAGCTTATTGATCTTACAGTCGGCCATGAGATACTATCTCTCATGGATAGGTTTTTAGGATACAATCAGATCTTGATTGCACTGAAAGATCAGCACAAGACTACCTTTATCTCCCCATGAGGGACTTTTTGCTATCGGGTCATGCCTTTTGGCTTGAAGAATGTAAGCACCACATATCAGCATGCCATGACTTACATTTTCCATGATCTCCTCCACAAAATCATGGAGGACTATGTGGATGACCTACTCGGCAAGTCCAAGCTTTGCCATGACCATTTGACCATTCTCAAAATCATCTTCTCTCACCTTCTTCAATATAATGTCCACCTTAACCCCAAGAAATGTGTCTTTGGGGTCCTCTTCAGCAAACTCTTAGGCTTTATCATTTCTTTTCGTGGCATCAAGATAGATCCCACCAAGATCCACGCTATCCTTGAGATGCCACCTCTGACTAATCTCAAGCAGCTTCACAGTCTACAAGGGAAGCTCCAGTCCATGAGTTGTTTCATCTCATAGCTTTTTGACCACTGCCAACCTTTTCATCATCTCCTTAAGAAGGACGTCTCCTTTAAATGGGATAAGGACTATCAAGAGGCTTTTGAAGCCCTCAAACATTATCTAGTCTCTCCACCAGTCCTCATTCCACCTAAAGATGACCAACCCTTCTACCTTTACATCTCTATCACCAACCATTCATTAGGTGCCATGATCATGCACTGAGATGAGCATCACCATGAGCAAGCAGTCTACTATATTAGCCAAACACTAGTCGACTATGAAACTCGGTATACTCATATTGTGAAACTCTGTTTGGTGTTAGTCTTTGCCGCTACCAAGCTCTACCACTATCTTCTCAATCACAAAACCTTTTTCATCACTCACACTGACCCTCTTAAGTTTATGCACTCCAAGCCATATCAACATCAATGTATGGCTTGGTGGCTCATGCTGCTTGCTAAGTTTGACCTCAAATTCATCTAGTAGAAATCCATCAAGGGGTAAACCATTGCTGATCAACTGGAAGATGCCCCTCTTCCTAACAATCAACCTTTATAGTGCGAGTTCCCTGACAAGTCTATCACCACGCTTTCCACCGATGATACCATCTACCAAATGACCATGTTCTTTGATGGCTCCAAATGTCAACTTGGTGGGGGTGCGGGAGTTATTCTCATCCCACTCGATGGTGAGCCCATGCCTCTATCTTTTAAGCTCGATTTTAATTGTACCAATAATATGGCTGAATATGAGGCCTTAATTTTGGGACTTCAGACCACCCTCTCTCTTAGCATCAAGTCGATCAACATCTTTGGCAACTCATAACTTGTCGTCAATCAGGTCAACAGTTCATACCTCTGTAAAAATGAAATTTTGCAAAGGTATAAAAATTGTGCTGACGTTCTTCTGGCCTCTTTTGACCATTACCTCTTACAGATTATTCCTTGATCTACGAATAAGTTTGCTGACACCATGGCTTCTCTCACCTCGCATATTCTGTCTTCATCATCGTCATCTAGAATTTTCGTCATGGTGCATCGTCTGCCATTGCCTTCATACCTTTCTTCTAACAATGTCAACACCATAGACTCTAATCCATGGGATGTTTGGTATAAACAACTTGTGGACTGCTTATCTCATTCTATCATCCCTCTTGATCTTTCTAGCAATGCACAATGGGCTTTCATCAAATGCACAGCTTGCTATACCATGTTAGGGGGTCTTCTCTATAAGCGAGGCTTTGATGACCTCCTTCTTCACTGTCTACCCTCCACTGAAGCCTCTCATGCCATTAAACAAGTCCACGACAGAATTTATGGTAGACACTTTAGTGGGAACTCGGTTACCAAGCGCATCCTTTGTCTGGGCTATTATTGGCCCACCCTTCATCAAGACTGTAGCGACTATGTTCGACATTACATCAAGTGTTAGCAGCACTCTAACTTGCTTCATCTTCTTAGTCATGCCTTACAAGTCACTCAAGATTTCTGGCCTTTTTCTCAGTGGGGCTTAGATCTCATTGGTGAGATTAACCCTCATTCGTCTCTTCATCATCAATCCATCATCACCGCTACCGAGTATTTCACCAAGTGGGTAAAAGCCATTTCTCTCATCTCCACAAAAGCTGACAAGATTGCCAACTTCATCATCACCCACATCATCTATCATTTTAGTGTCCCTCATAAAATCATCACCGACAATGGAAAATCCTTCAAAAACAAGACTATCCAAAAACTTTGGGACTCATTTGGCATCAAACTCAGTTTCTCTTCACCTTACTACCCACAAGCAAATGGGCAGGCTGAGGCTTCCAACAAAATCTTGACTAAAATTCTCATAAAGGTGGTCAACGACACTAGAAGGGATTGGCATATTCACATTCCCTTCACTTTATGGGCCTACCGCACTAGCATTCAAACTACCATGGGTGCTACCCCTTTCTCTCTAGTGTATGGAACAGAGGTTGTCCTACCTCTCAAAGTATAGATCTCGTCTCTCTACATCTCTCTGCATGACATTCTCTCTAATGATGACTTTCATCAAGATCACTTAGCTCAACTTGAGTTACATGACAAGCACCATCTTGCTACCCTCAACCATCTCTATGTCTATCAACATCGCATCAAGCGAGCCTATGACAAAAATTTGTGAGAACAAGATTTCAACATCAGAGATCTCATCCTCAAAGAGAATCAGCACGTGACCAATATGGAGCAAAGTAAATGAGGCAAGTTTTCCCCTAATTGGCTTGGACCTTTCATCATCATGTACAAGTATGGATCAGGGACGTATCATTTGTCTTCTCTTGATGAACGGCCAGAACCTGAGCCTCTTAATGCATTGCATTTGCGACCATTATACTGTTAGTCAAGTACTCGTCCACTTGACATTTACCTTGAGCTCATCCCTTGAGCAATCCCCATCCTCTTAGTCCTCATTCCTTTCAACCCTACTCCCCTTAACAAATCCTATATAACCCTTTTATACAGTATGGATGCTTTATCCTAATAAAAGGGAGCCTTTGACCTTATATAGTCTTGTCCATGACTCACATTTTTGTCAAAACAAATCAAGATGTCAAAATATCCAAGGTCACCAACTCAACTCAAAAAGTAGACTGCTCCCTCGAAGGATAACTGTACTATCATTACTATAGCTAATAGACTGCTCCCTCGAAGGATAGCTATTCAAAGTCCTTATATATAAAGCAAAAATATAGACCACTCCCTCGAAGGATGGCTATGACTAAATCTTGCTACACACAACACCTTTTTTTTTAGAAGCTTCTCGCATCGATCAACTTCACAAATGACCACCAAGCAAATGACATCTCTATGTGGACTTCCTGCATGGATCAGTCTGCTCTTTCAAAAAAAATGGGTCATGGACTTGGATTGTTGTTGTCTCAAGGTCTCCTATAAAAAGGGGCAAAGTTATCTCTGCTCTAAAATGGGTTACCCTATCCTCCTCTTATCACCTGCTCAAGGGACTTTGAGCTCACTTTAATGTCAAAGTGATTCGATTACCTCTCTAACACAACCTATGGTCAATGACGTCATGCATGAATGGGGCTCTTGGTTCTAATAACCCCTATCTATGCTGTCCTTCTAGTCCTTGTCAATGAATGGGCGAATATGCCTTTCACTTATTTTGCACTTTGGTCACATTCAACCAAATTATTTTCTCAAACCAAATCAACCTCAACATTTTCAGACCACCAACATCATCATAGTCCATTTCACATAGTTTTTATGGACACCAATATACATGGAAACTATCAGCTAGCCTCAATTTATGTTAAGCATAAACCAATCCTTGTTGAAGCATAAATGGACCCAATTCATTTTTAGCATACATCCATCACACCTATGGAAAACTACCAGGGATGAAAGACCCCTCGACCAATGTTACAACAACACCATTTAGAAAAGGCTATAACATCTTGTTCTCCTCACCATTTTGACACATGACCACACCCATCATCGACCATTTTGTCTCTTAATCTAAACTACATTGGTCTGAGGCCCCTTTCAATCTAGGCTATGTAGGCAGCACTCAGATGACATGATGTCTTCTGGGGTTAGTTCTACCACCCTCATTTGTTTATCTCTCTGATGGACAAACCTTCTTTCTTCCTTTTGACCATGACTTGCCCTCAACCAAGACCTATCCATTACCTTTGACCCTTCCTCCCTTTTAGGGAGAACTACATTGGCCTGAGGCCCTACAACAGGGGCTATGTAGGTAGCATTTAGTGTTCTGAGGTTAGCTCGGCCACATTCTTTTGTCTACCCATCTATTCAAACAATTATCTATCTCAGCCTTGTCTCGACCAACCACTTTGGAGATCATGCCTATCTCCTCCGACCTTGACCACTTCCAAGACAACTTCACCTTGGTTGTTTTTGCATGTATGCTATCCATGTATGGTTAGCAAAATTGTGTGCAACCCATATTTTTAACCCTCACAAGTATAAGATCGCAAACTGGTTGATCCCTACTACTTGTGACTTTTTCGTGTTTCTAGGAGCACTTCTTGAGCCTAGGATACTTGGAACACAATGACCCATTGGAGCTACAGCTTCAATTGAATAACTTGATCAGCTATGACCACATGCTGGGGCCCGATTAATTCAATGTTGGCACTCCTTGACCCTTGAACTATGACAATTTGACCTGACCATCTCGTGATGTGGTATGTGTGCAATTACAACTATTGCAGTATTCACCATCACCATTTTTCATCTACTCTTTATCAAATTAGTACCCAATTCTTGGTTCCCTTCCCTTGACTCTTGCTTTGAGGGGGAATACCTCATCTCATCTGGTGTAATCAACCTCCTATTTTTGTCTTGCAGTTCATTCAAACAACCAATAGGACAAAATCAACCTTATCCCACACCTGGGGCAACCAACTCCTATTTTTGTCTTACAGTTCATCCAAAACAACCAACAAGACAAAAAGGGACAAATGTAGACACTAAAATCGTGTCTAACCCTTGGTCATCCTCCCCTTCTCTCCCCTTTGCCATTACCCTATGACCCATTTATGACCCCCATTTTATTCTCCCATGCCTATTTAGCCCCTCTCGACTATTTTCCCACGAGCCTTGACCTTGACAGCATGTAAGAATGAGCAGAAGGCTAAAATTAGCCTCTATCCCCATTTTGCATCTGCCAGCGTCAGTCACTACTTAGCTAATGTCACTGATGTCGGTCATTACTTGGCTGACGTTGGTGGTTCTATTAGCATCAGTTATCCTTAACACTGCATTTTTAACCTGAATGTAAGATCCGTTATCCATTATCCATTATCCATTATTCATTATTCAATTCTCAATCAGTTTCTCGATCGGTTATCGGACCTTCTTTCAAAATATTCTTTCATTAGACCTTCGAGGAGGATCAGCCAACTATTCATTCAATCAATCTGTAATCAAATCTCTTTCACTCTCTCTCTCAGGTACATGTATTCTGCTTCAGTCATCCCACTGGAGGTCTGCTACATCAAACTTTTGCAACACACCGACAACAGCAATCATGTCTCCTACTCTATCTTCACTAGGTAATAGGTAAGCATTTTTTCTGTGTTTTTATTTTGTTTTCTGGTTATTGTTTTTAATTGATATCACCACCCAGATTTAGACTCAGACCATAGACCTAACTTGATTTCCTCCCATATCACCTCTATCCACCATTTCTAGAATATACAGTCTATAACTCTACCCAAATCCCTACACAAACCCCCAAACAATCCCTCTGACCCCCAAATTAGGCTCCCTAACCCTCAAACAAAACTTTGGACCATTCTATAGTCCTGAACCCTATCCAGACCGGACTAGACCCTGTCTAAGAACTACTACCTTGATCGATGCCGGTCATTACCCCTACTGACGTCAGCATCTTAACCGATGTTGGTGACCTTCCTTGATTGACGGCGGCACAGAGACCGATGCCAGTGACTGTGTAAAGCAGTTTGCTGCATATTAGGTATGCATTTTACTTTTTGTCTTTTATTTCTTTCATTTTGTCTTTCATTATTTCTATTTTTGTCAAATATTCTATTTTTAATTAGTGGGTTGATATCCCTCAAGGAAGTATTCATACTTTAGGGATCAAGCTTTTGCTTAGCAGCCCACCATCTCCTTATCTAACATTTTTCATGTTTTAGTCTCTTTTTCTTTCAGGTGTCATCCTCCACAACCAAAGAGGAGTTCCTGCTATCATCTAATTTTGGTGCGCACAACTTCATCCAGGTACATACAAGCCTCAGACCATTCTTCTTAGTTTCTTATTTCTCTCTTTGAATGTAGAAAGCGAATATCGTATAGAAAAAGTGACACCTATCACTCTCATGAACCTTTGATATTTCAACTCACTCTCATGTTATTTGATCAAATGGGTCCAAGTAGACATACACTCTAAGATCTTAATTTGAATCCAAATGGGTAATTTATTAGGTTAAATTTGACATTCACATGATAATCAAATGGCAAATGATAATCATATTTTGTTGGATATGGTAAGTTATTAGGGATGGTCTCCAAAAGAAAGGTTCAAAAAAGGCAAAGGTGGGGGACATAAAAGTCCTAAAGGATAAGTACAGAGGGGTTAAAGGGTAATTAAAAAAATGTCTAAAGGAATTTTATCAGGCTAAATGGCCACAACAAAAAGGGTGAAGGACATGTTGCCCAAAGCTTGAAGGGTTGGTTCAAAGGGTTAAAGGGAATTACAAAAGTTTTGAATGGCAATTAAAAAATGCCCAAGGTTCATTTCAAAATGTTGAAGGGTACTTTCTATCTGAAAATAATCCAAAAGGGTCTACTTTAGAGGGAATTTTTCATGAAAAAGTCCTAAAGGATATACTTCATAAAAGGCTAAAGGGAAATCTCAAAAAGGCTGAAGTGTAGGTTCAAAGGGGCCAAAGGGAAATTCTATCAAGAAAGTGTATCAGTAAGATTGTATGCAAGAATAAGTCTAATTCAGGGGAATTGTTTTGAATAATTATTGTTTGGAAAATGATATGAAGAGAAAATTCCATATAAAAAAATGTTCGATACAATAAACCCAAAGACTAATTCATTCAAAACAAAAGTTTTGAAGAGAAAATCTTGAAAACATAGGTCTAAAAAGACAAATCCCAACAAAGACTCCTGAATAAGACTAATCCATGAAAACATAATACCAATTCTAATTTTCCAAAGTATGAAAAATGCTAATAATCAGTCATCTCCTAGCTTTTTCATAAACATATAAAAGAGGGGCTCAAAGTCAAGACCATAGTCTGCAAAATGCCAGTCCCTATTTCCTTATGGAAAAAGGGGGATGTTGGGTACAATAAATGGCAAATTATAAGGGGAATACTCCTAAGTATTCAAGAACCCAAAACTCTAGTTTGTAATCCTAAATCAATCATGAAGTGTGTCATAAAATAATACTTAAATTAGAAACACGAAAGAGACTCTTAAATTAATTCACACAACACACTTGCCTTCTAATTTCTTGGATCTATGTGTGTCAAATGTGTAGTTTATTTAATTCCTATTTTGATGAGTTTTTTAAAGGCTTTGATGGAGCTGTAGGTTTTATTGTAGTATCTATTAAATCTCAAAAATAAGGGAAGCTTAGGCATTTTTTTGCTTCCAACCAGGCATCCATAACTTTGAAAGAGATACCTTGGGCTCCTTCTCTTCTCATTCCATTATATTTTTGATCATGATGCATGGTACATTTACCTTATTTCATCATGTGAGCCTTTTGATTTTATTCAGATTTTCTTTTGTTCGTTTAAATCTATTGGTTATTTTTTTTGCTTTTTTTAGTCTTATTTTTGTTCTTGAATGGAAAAGAGAAGAATTATAACCCTAATGAGCTGGTATAATTATAAAACAAATCACTAATAGAATGTCCCTACTAGATACACCTTTACATATAATTATCACTTCTAAAAAGTACTTAATGTGATAAGTACATTTGAAATAAGAAAACTTTATAAATTTGTATGAAATACTCTAATATCAACTTTTATATGCTTGGTAAAAGTATTTAATTACAAAACCATTCATAATAATCCATGATTACCTACCTTCATCCTAAAGACTCAAAAACATAGAAATATACCAAATTTTTAAACTAGTCCCAAAGTGTCATGATTTTAATTTTCCACTTTTCCATAAGTCACAGGATCAATTGGTTTGGATTTCAACTTGGTTATAGATAGAGAAAACACAATTATGATTTTTAGATAAAGCAAAGAGAAAATAATCTAAGAAAGCACTAAAATATAATCTAGAAAATATGAAATCTAATCTATGGAAGAAAAATACTAAAAGTTGGAAAGATTAATCTAGAAAGTAGGAGTTTAGTCTATGAAAGCAAGAAATATAATCTATGAAAGTAGGTAAATATAATAAGAAAGTGGGAAATATAATATAATAGTACATCTACATTCATGTATCCATCGTTACTCAGTAACATCCGTAGATGATACAACCTTAAAATAGTGATTAAAGAACTATCTATTGACTAGATAAGTAAGCTCTTCGCCTTGGAGGTCTTTCAGATGAAATGCATTATTTCTCATGATCTCTAAAATTTGGTATGATGTAATCCATAATGGGGAAAACTTGTCATGTTGTCCTTTATTCTCATGGGCTTTATCCCAAGGTAGTACTAGATCTGAAATCTTGAATGCCTTAACCTTCTCTCTCTTATAAAACCACCTCTTGATGATGTCCTAGTGTTTGTTAAATGCCTATAAGGCTTCAGTCCTTGAATATTCCATTTCTATTATGTCTAATAACCTTGATTTTTCTTTATTTCTTGGTTCCATGTAGTCCTATATGACATAATAAGTGGGTAACTTCGACATAATCAAGAATACAAGCTTGCATCTATACACTAGTAGGTAGGGTGAAGCTTTAAGGTCCTGCTTATGTCTAGTATAGTCTACCCAAAGAGTATACTTTAATAAATTATACTAGTCTCTAGGCTTGTCTCCATCTAATTTTTAATTACATCAATCATGCTTTTGCTCATTGATTCTACTAGTCCATTTCCTTGAGGGTAATGGCTAGAAGGTGACTTGATAATGATCTAGTTTTTGTATTCCCACTCAAAAAAAAATTTGATTCAAAAATTTAGTCCATTGTCACAAACCAAAGAAATAGGCATGCCAAGTCTAGTTATTATGTGTTCCTCCAAAAAGTGAATCGCATCTTTGTCAGGGAATCCAAGAACAACACAGCTGTTCTGATCCCACTTGTTACGATCTTGCTCCTCAGAAAGAGCACAATATGATTACCAAACTTAAGCAATTAAACATGCAGAAATATACCAGAAACATAAGTAACTAGAATTCACCAATAGCACAGAATATGAGAGATAATACACTATCTTGTATTAACATTTGTACAAAAAAAAATAAAGAGCCGCCACACTCTTCCACCTTGCAGAGGCTTTCCACACCTCAAGTGTATAGTAATTCTTCTTTAAAACACTCTCCTACCAAAAACAGTCCCAACAACCAACTCACACATAGAATTGGTGTTCACCTCTCCAACCAGTCAATAATAACCCTGCCAGTACACTAAGCACTCTATAGTACTTCAAGTTGATCTCCCATGAACTTGTAACCTATAATTCAACAGACCATACTTGCAATGGAAGGATCTTCCTTGCCTTCCTTTCTAGCTCATTAGTGAAACTAGGAGAAACACACACTTTGTTCTCTTCACTAGCACACTTTACAATACATGCTAATGGGTCTATAAATAGATCCCACACTTGAATAATAACTTAGACTCTTAGTTTACTATAATTATCCATGTAGCTCAAGACTCACAATAGCCTTTACATGCAAACACTCTGTTCACTTAACTAACTATTCATGTAACGAGTAGTTCTAGAACACACACGCGACTGACGCCAGTCCCTACTTACTTGGTGCTGCTGACATCAGCTGACTCCCTAATGACATCAGTTGCCTTCTACACTGATCATGACTGATGTCGGTCATGCTACCGATGCTGGTGCTTCTGGGTCTTCAGCAACGTCCTTTTCTTTGTCTACAACAAGTTGAAGCTTTTATCTCTGCAACCTAACAATCTCCCACTTGGAGATAAATAGCTGTAACTGTACCTATACCTGTACACCATCTAGTTTGCTCCTTTGGTTGTGTATCCCTCTTCAAGATCACTCTTGAATACCAACCACCATAAAACCTATAGTGCAACACCTGTCACCCAAATCACCTACCACATCCACATCTACAAACACATGTAGAAAATAACTTGAACCTGCATAACATGTACACCTACTACTGGTCCCTCTAAGAATCCACTGAACTGCCCTCCAATGCTTCTTTCTTGGATTGGCTCCAAACTTGTGACAACTCCCACTACTTGGGAAAACTCAAGTCTAGTACATACCATGCACTTAACCTCATTATGTGAATCAAGACACTATTCTATGAACTGCCCAACCATCAGCATACTAACCAGTCTCACATAATCATCCTGAAACAAAGTCAACATATGACCTTCCATGTCCCTAGAACACACTCATGCCAAAGAACCTTGTTGCTCCTAGATTCCTCATGACACACCTTTGAACTAGCTTTACCTTTAGTTCAGTAATACCCTGGATATGTAACCCTACAACAAGCACATCATACAGTAATAGGATAATGTAGCTAATATTATCCAACCTAGTAAAGAGAAACACAATGATCAAACCTCCATTGCCCTGCAGCTTATACAAGACCATATACCCTGATCTTCTATCTCACGTGTCCATTTCCGCTCTTCTTCATCCTAAACATCCATTCATCTCTCAGTGCTTCCTTCCAGCTGGCAACTCCATACAAAACTCCTATTTGGTTCTTCTCCAAGGAATCACATCCTCCATCCATGCCAAGCTCCCACTGTTTCCTAGATCTACTTGTTCTGCTTCTTTAATAACTTCCTGGTTCTATACCATAAGTGAGCAACAAGTAGTGTAAAGAAGGGAAATGATGAATTTGAGGCTTACATACCCTTTAAGTCCTCTATATGGGTGCTTGAGACTCCTTGACAGCTTGTTGTCCACCCAAAATTCATCTCAGTGACCGATGTCGATCACATATCAGTCTACACTTCACTGATGTCAGTTCCCTATGACTGCCTCATCACCGACGTTAGTTCCCCTTGTTGACACTGGTGTTTATCTACCTTGGGTCACTGATGTCAGTCTTCACATAGCTGATGTCAGTCCCTATCTAGATGTTGATGCCAATTTTCCTGTCGACGTTGGTCTCTGTGTTTTGCTTATGAGAACTGACTTTTTCCTGTAGGCTCCTTTTGGATCAAACCCTTGTCCAAATCACCCTTACTCTACTCAAAATTATTCTACCCGTCATGCTAAACTCTATCCATCACCTTCTCCTTGAAAACCAAGGCTTTCCTACTCTTGTCACTAACATCGGATTCCTCAAGAAACGTCACTTTCTTCTTCTGCATACATAAATCTCGATCTATACCCTTTGACTCAAGAACATGCATCTCCTTCTTATTCATGTGACCAAGCCTATTAAGCCACATCTTTGAATCTACAGCTAAAGTAGATAACCCAGAAAGAGAATCAGTAATACAAGTAGATAGATAAAGCGTACCTACTTTCTTAACTCTTGCTACAACAAGTGCACCCTTGGTAACCTTCCAAGAGTCCGCTGTGAGAGTTATTGTGCAACCCTCATCACCCAAAATTCTTATAGAAATCAAATTCCACTCCAGAACTAGGACATGCATGACCTCCTTCAACACCCATGTGTTACCTATCTACAATTTCAGCTTCACTTTCCCTTTGCCAACCATCTGACAAGGCTTACCATTTCCTACACAAATTTCTCCAAAGTCTCCTTATACATACTCATGAAAAAATTCCCTAATTGGGGATGCATGAAAAGAGGCACCAGAATCTAAAACCCTAGATTCTACTTTATCCAAAGAGCATACTAGAACATCTTGTGCAATGAACTCTACAACATCTGCTTCTTCTTCATGTCCTTCATGATGATCTACTACCAACCAACAATCTTTCTTTTCCTGCTCTTTCTTCCTATATCTCCAACAGGTTATTCTGCCATACCTAAACTTGGACCTCCTACTATTAAACTTCTCCATTTGTAGCTTACTATCTTCTGTCATTGCTCTACTCCCACTCAAACAGAAACCCCTATGAGTAACCTGTAATCAACACACACTAACCAGATCTAATCCAACCTGTTAGTATCCCAACCAAAAGCTCTGATACCAGTTTTTAGGGAATCCAAGAACAACATAGCTATTCTGATCCCACTTGTTAGGATCTTGCTCCTCAGAAAGAGCACAATATGATTACCAAACTTAAGCAATTAAACATGCAGAAATATACCAGAAACATAAGTAACTAGAATTCACCAATAGCACAGAATATGAGAGATAATACACTATCTTGTATTAACATTTGTATTAAAAAAAATAAAGAGCCGCCACACTCTTCCACCTTGCAGAGGCTTCCCACACCTCAAGTGTATAGTAATTCTTCTTTAAAACACTCTCCTACCAAAAACAGTCCCAACAACCAACTCACACATAAAATTGGTGTTCACCTCTCCAACCAGTCAATAATAACCCTGCCAGTACACCAAGCACTCTATAGTACTTCAAGTTGATCTCCCATGAACTTATAACCTATAATTCAATAGACCATACTTGCAATGGAAGGATCTTCCTTGCCTTCCTTTCTAGCTCATTAGTGGAACTAGGAGAAACACACACTTTGTTCTCTTCACTAGCACACTTTACAATACATGCTAATGGGTCTATAAATAGATCCCAGACTTGAATAATAACTTAGACTCTTAGTTTACTATAATTATCCATGTAGCTCAAGACTCACAATAGCCTTTACATGCAAACACTAGTAGTTCTGGAACACACACACGACTGACACCAGTCCCTACTTACTTGGTGCTGCTGACAATCTCTGACTCCCTAATGACATCAGTTGCCTTCTACACTGATCATGACCGATGTCCATCATGCTACCAATGCTGGTGCTTCTGGGTCTTCAGTAACGTCCTTTTCTTTGTCTACAACAAGTTGAAGCTTTTAGCTCCACAACCTAACAATCTCCCACTTGGAGATAAATAGCTGTAACTGTACCTATACATCTACACCATCTAGTTTGCTCCCTTGGCTGTGTATCCCTCTTCAAGATCACTCTTGAAGACCAACCACCACAAAACCTATAGTGCAACACCTGTCACCCAAATCACCTACCACATCCACATCTACAAACCCATGTAGAAAATAACTTGAACCTGCATAGCATGTGCACCTGCTACTGGTCCCTCTAGGAATCCACTGAACTGCCCTCCAATGCTTCTTTCCTGGATTGGCTCCAAACTTGTGACAACTCCCACTACTTGGGAAAACTCAAGTCTAGTACATACCATGCACTTAACCTCATTATGTGAATCAAGACACTATTCTGTGAACTGTCCAACCATCAGCATACTAACCGGTCTCACACAATCATCCTGAAACAAAGTCAACATATGACCTTCCATGTCCCTAGAACACACTCATGCCAAAGAACCTTGCTGCTCCCAGATTCCTCATGACACACCTTTGAACTAGCTTTACCTTTAGTTCAGCAATACCCTGGATATGTAACCCTACAACAAGCACATCATATAGTAATAGGATAATGTAGCTAATATTATCCAACCTAGTAAAGAGAAACACAATGATCAAACCTCCATTGCCCTGCAGCTTATAAAAGACCATATACCCTGATCTTCTATCTCACGTGTCCATTTCTGCTCTTCTTCATCCTGAACATCCATTCATCTCTCAGTGCTTCCTTCCAGCTGGCAACTCCATCCAAAACTCCTATTTGGTTCTTCTCCAAGGAATCACATCCTCCATCCATGCCAAGCTCCCACTGTTTCCTAGATCTACTTGTTCTACTTCTTTAATAACTTCCTAGTTCTATACCATAAGTAAGCAACAAGTAGTGTAAAGAAGGGAAATGATGAATTTGAGGCATACATACCCTTTAAGTCCTCTATATGAGTGCTTGAGACTCCTTGACAGCTTGTTGTCCACATAAAATTCATCTCAGTGACTGATGTCGATCACATATCAGTCTGCACTTCACTGATGTCAGTTCCCTATGACTGCCTCATCACCGACGTTAGTTCCCCTTGCTGACACTGGTGTTTATCTACCTTGGGTCACTGATGTCAGTCTTCACATAGCTGATGTCAGTCCCTGTCTAGATGCCAATGCCAATTTTCTTGTCGATGTTGGTCTCTGTGTTTTGCTTATGAGAACTGACTTTTTCCTGCAGGCTCCTTTTGGATCAAACCCTTGTCCAAATCACCCTTACTCTACTCAGAATTCTTCTACCCATCATGCTAAACTCTATCCGTCACCTTCTCCTTGAAAACCAAGGCTTTTCTACTCTTGTCACTAACATCGGATTCCTCAAGAAACGTCACCTTCTTCTTCTGCATACATAAATCTCGATCTATACCCTTTAACTCAACAACATGCATCTCCTTCTTATTCATGTGACCAAGCCTATTAAGCCACATCTTTGAATCTACAGCTAAAGTAGATAACCCAGAAAGAGAATCAATAATACAAGTAGATAGATAAAGCGTACCTACTTTCTTACCTCTTGCTACAACAAGTGCACCCTTGGTAACCTTCCAAGAGTTCGCTGTGAGAGTTATTGCGCAACCCTCATCACCCAAAATTCTTACAAAAATCAAATTCCACTCCAGAACTGGGACATGGATGACCTCCTTTAACACCCATGTGTTACCTATCTACAATTTTAGCTTCACTTTCCCTTTGCCAACCATGTGACAAGGCTTACCATCTCCTACACAAATTTCTGCAAAGTCTCCTTATACATACTCATGAAAAAATTCCCTAATTGAGGATGCATGAAAAGAGGCACCAAAATCTAAAACCCTAGATTCTACTTTATCCAAAGAACATACTAGAACATCTTGTGCAATGAACTCTACAATATCTGCTTCTTCTTCATGTCCTTCATGCTGATCTACTACCAACCAACAATCTTTCTTTTCCTGCTCTTTCTTTCTATATCTCCAGCAGGTTATTCTGCCATACCTAAACTTGGACCTCCTACTATTAAACTTCTCCATTCATAGCTTACTATCTTCTGTCATTGCTCTACTCCCACTCAAATAGAAACCCCTATGAGTAACCTGTAATCAACACACACTAACCAGATCTAATCCAACCTGTTAGTATCCCAACCAAAAGCTCTGATACCAGTTTTCAGGGAAACCAAGAACAACATAGCTATTATGATCCCACTTGTTAGGATCTTGCTCCTCAGAAAGAGCACAATATGATTACCAAAATTAATTAAACATGCAAAAATATACCAGAAACACAAGTAACTAGAATTCACCAATAACATAGAATATGAGAGACAATACACTATCTTGTATTAACATTTGTACAAAAAAAATACAATAAAGAGCCGCCACACTCTTCAACCTTGCAAAGGCTTCCCACACCTCAAGTGTACAGTAATTCTTCTTCAAAACACTCTCCTACCAAAAATGGTCCCAACAACCAACTCACACACAGAATTGGTGTTCACCTCTCCAACCAGTCAGTAATAACCCTGCCAGTACACCAAGCACTCTATAGTACTTTAAGTTGATCTCCCATGAATTTGCAACCTGTAATTCAATAGACCATACTTGTAATGGAAGGATCTTCCTTGCCTTCCTTTCTAGCTCATTAGTGGAACTAGGAGAAACACACACTTTGTTCTCTTCACTAGCACACTTTACAATACATGTTAATGGGTCTATAAATAGATCCCAGACTTAAAAAATAACTTAGACTTTTAGTTTACTATAATTATCCATGTAGCTCAAGACTCGCAATAGACTTTACATGCAAACACTCTATTCACTTAACTAACTATTCATGTAACGAGCAATTTTGGAACACATAGGCAATTGACGTCGGTCCCTGCTTGCCTGGTGCTGTTGACATCGGCCGACTCCCTACTAACACTGGTTGCCTTTTGCACTGATCATGACCGACATCGGTCATGTTTCCAACACCAGTGTTTTTGGGTCTTCGACAACCTCCTTTTCTTTGTCTGCAACAAGTTGAAGCTTTTAGCTCCACAACCTAACAATCTTGTACTTTGTAATTATTTATAGTTATGGATTTGGTACATATAGTGCAATAATCTATAACAATAACTAGAAATTTATGGTCTACTGAGGAACTTAGGTTGATGACACCAATGAAGTCTAAACCCCATTTGGAAAATAGCCTCCCTTTAATAACTGGTTGTAAAGGCATTGTTGTATACACTTCTGTTTTGGCTAAAGCTTGGCATCTTAACATGTTTTCATGTGAACATGAACATCTTTGAAAAATGTTAGCCAATAGTAGCCCATTCTAAGATCTTATGGGTTGTATTATTTCCAAAAGGATGACCATTACCTATCTTCTGATGTAAGTTATCTAAGATTTCTTTAGCTTCTTCTATAGATACACACCTAAGGTAAATACCTTCATAATTCTTCTTATAGAGGACTCCCTTCTTAATCATGTAATGAGTAGATTTAAGTCTCAAAGCTCTTATTATCTCTCTATTTATCTTTGAGGAACATGTTCCTATAAGTAAATACTATATTATATCAGTATACCATTCTCCTTTAGATAATTAAGATTCACATACCTCTTCAACAATGATGCAAAGATATGGTTCAGTCATAAGCTAAACAATGCCTTTCCCTCAAATGATCTTTGTAGGCTTGATCTCTATGTTAAATTATTATACGTTGGCCATTCATTTGCCTCATTGTTCTCTTATCTTGTTTTATCATAGGGTGAGATTGATAGTAGGATCAATCATGATGGTAATGACTTTATTCCTCAAGATGTAGTGCTAAAACTTTGTCACAACTTTAACAGGGAAAAATATGTTTTTTGATCATGGAATACCTGATCTCTACATATTTTAGATTCATGCTCATGAACATGATTAGATGTTTGGTCTCATCCTTATTCTACTTTATGACAAAAATAATTGTATGCTCTAAAGAAAGTCAATATAAGTAAAAATATTTATTAAAATCTAGATTGATTAGTACTAGAGCATGTGATATTACATCTTTAATGTCTTGGAAGGACTTTTGGGATTAATTTATCCATGATATTTTTTCATATTTATTAAGAATGGAATTTAAAGGTTTGATGATCTCTTCAAATATTGAGATGAAATTCCTTATGAAGTTAATCTTTCTAAAGAATGATTTGAGCTTCTTCTTGTTGTTTGGTCACTAAATTTTTGAAATCACCTAAATTTTGTCTGGGTCAATGGTGATCCCATACTTGGTGATGATGTGATCCAAAATATTACCTTAAATAACTCTAAATATGATCTTCTTTGGATTTAATGAAATACCAAACCTTTTTCATCTTTTGAATATGAACTGTAGGTGACTTATGTGCTCTTTCCTATTCTTTGAGAATATTGTAAGATCATCCATGTAGATAATTGTGTATCTCCCTGTCAGTCCTCTCAATGCATGATCCATGGCACATTGAAAGTTAGATCTTACATTTATTAGTCTGAAAGTCATCCTCCTATATGCATAAGTTCTCCATTATTTAGTGAACACCATCTTTATTCTATCCTCAAATTGCACCAATACCTACTTATAGCCTAAAAATCCATCCAAGAAGGACATCATTTAGAGCCACTTACTATTTGTATCACCTCATATAGATGAGTTAGATAATAATTGTCCTTTTCATAAGCCTTGTTTATATTTCTAAAGACCACACATAATCTGATCTCACCACTTTTTTTCTTGCTAAGACCAAATTGGCCACCAAAGTAGAACATCAGACTGGGAAGATAATTTTTTAACTTAAAAGATTCTTTACTTCTCTCTAAATTAGAGGCTTTAGAATAATATTGACTAGTATCTATCTCTATCTAAATGTTTTGTAATCTAGCTTTAAGGGAATCATGTGAGTGATGACCTGAGGGTCATAAACTTTAAGATCTTCATACATCTAAATAATGACATCCTTATATCGAGACATTATATCCTTCACTCACTACCTCTCTTCTAAGGTTTAGATTAGACCAATATTTAACATAACATGGGTTGTGCTCATCTCTTATATTTTCCCTTTTGAACTTTGATTCATTGATTTTTGGTTGCCTTAGCTATTGTGTCTAAGTATCTATGTTGACTAGTATTTCCAAGGAGACCAAGCTAGCTAGAATTTTATTCTCTTTGATCTAAAGAATTCCCTCTTTGTTTGATTCCTCTTGAAAAAGGTGATTAATGTTCTTTACATCAATGATTTTGGATATGAGTTCCCTTGATTTTTTTAAAAATAAATATTCTATTATTCATATCAAAGACCTAGAAATTTTATACATTATCTAAAACATAGGGGCAAGGTACCAATTCAATTGAGAATTTTTTACCTTAAATTATTGTAGTGGCTCTAGATTAGTAGTAGTAGAAGTGATACTATGTTGAAAGCCTTAAAGATTTCAATCAGGTCCCATGCCTTATGCTTGTATATATTCAAATAAGATAACTTTCATTAGTATTTATTTATGATTTGGTTGACCACCAATTTTGAGTCTCCAGATACTGATATCTAATTCACATTATTCTTGAGTGCAAATGATAATCCTAGAATTAAATTTTCATACTTAGCTCTATTACGAGTAATCAAAATTACAACTTGTATGCTCCCAATAATTTTTTACCTTGTGGATCAATCAACTCAATTCCCACATCTAATCCTTTCTTGGAATATAGCACCATTAAAGTGTAGAGTCTATAACTAATTAGAACCTTTAGGTTATGGATTCTATACTTCATTTTGAGTAGTTAAAGTATAAATACCAAAGCTAGGGGACTCATACTTTACCTCTTTATTGTTTACATTGTACTTTGTAATGGGATATTTCATTCTTATCTCTTTGTTAATTCTGATTTGATTTACAACTCCTCTCCATAGAAGCCATATATGAGAAATTTCTATAGAGAGATATCCATTAAGTTTTCTAGACTTATCCCTAATCAGTAGTAGACCATAGCCTTTGGGTATGTCTACCATTATAATATCAATGGTCATTTAGAATATTGGCTCATATAATACTTGAATATGCACATTATTCAATTATCTAACTACTATGACCACTATGTTATCCAATTATGAAACTATCCTCTTTGAGGGGTTTAAAATCAAACCAAGATTTTGACATATGGATGTAGGCATGATTATTATAGATGCTCCAAAATCAACTATATAGTTATGAATGCTCTTACTGAATGCCTAGATAGTCAACAAAAAGGATGGAACTTATGGCTTACTCTTGTAGATGATGTTGGTGTTAGTTATTTTTTATTTATTTGTGGATGATTTCAATTTATCCACAGGCATATTCCTAATAATGAACTTATAGATAAGTTTCTTTTGTTTGGTGATCTATGCTAACTTGTGAAGAGTTATATTCACCTTGATCTTCTTCATATCCTCAATAATGTTGTATCCTCCTTTATTTAGTTCTTCCTTGATCTATTGCTAATCATTCCCATTTGATGGGGGTGGAATATTATGTACTTTAGGATCAGGAGGAATCATCATTGTATTTTGAGTATTTGATGTTATGAGTGGATTATTATTCTTTAAATTGTATGCACCTCTTTAGAGCTGATAGAAAGTGTGAACTTCCTCCACATTATCCTCTAGATCATTATCATCTTTACTTGGAAAATAATCTTGTGAGTTTTAAATAACATGGTAGTGCTATAAGAGATAGGATATGGATGATGATCAAGTGGATTATACATCTAATATTATCTAACCACCTCTCTTTGAAAGATATTGAATGTTGTTCAAAACTTAATGTAGTTAAGCTCACCATGCTCAAAAGTATTATGAATTATGCACCAATTAGGAAGGGCCATCTATATTATGTTGATCTCTATAAGCTTTTTAGGTTTTTTAATCCCGTTGAACAATCTATTATATTTCTATAATCTAGTATTATGATTTTCAATTGGGTTATTGGCATTGCCCATCTTCCTTTGCATATTTAGGAAATAATTTCTCAACTTTTGAACCATCATCTGAATATAATCTAGTTCTACCTTTATGGAGTCCATACATTATATAAAAATAATGGGAAGTGATGTTACTTTCTATTTTTACTAATATCCATTACACATCACATGGTTTTTCAAGTTGCCTAAATTCGGTTGTGTTGTCTATGTCAGTGGAGGTAGTGTGTACAATTGGTTTTGATTAAATGATAAGACATTCTACCTTGCATGTGAAATTAGATTTAGTGCTATAAAACCATTATTGACATTTGGAACTCCAAGCATCTTAGGATTGATTTACTTATCTATGGTGATAACCTCTTTGAATGTTAATGCCAAAGTGTTAACCAAAATTTATCTTCTCAAGAACATGATAGTGATAGGGTCCAAGGTGTTATTATACATTTCCAATGTTAATTTCACCTCTAGTTTATATCTTGGGTTAAACCAATTGTACATATTCTTCCAACTTAAATTTAAATCAAGGATGGGTTCATTGGATTCCCTCTTCATGCTAGCAATGTTTTGGTATACTAAACTAGGATTGGTGACCTGGCTAAACTGCACAAAAAAAGTTGCTTGACATTCATCCCAATAAGTGATGTATTTTTCTATTAGATTTAAATACCAATCATAAGTAGCATCCATCAAAGTGAAATGGAATAATTTGAGTACAACATCCTCATCTATGACATTCATTAGTCTTAAATCAATTTTAATTTATTTGATATGTTCCTTTGCTATCCTTGATCTTAAAGGAGAAAAGTATGGAAAATAATTTTTTAGATTCCAAGGAAAATTATGCACATCTATTGAGATGGTTATAATAGATTCAATTAACTAGGGTTATTGTTGAGCCATTAGTTGATTAGCAGGTAAAGTGTTCCTTACAAGTAAGGGGTTCCCTACTAGAAGAGGATTGTTCTGAACTAGGGTTGTTGGCATACTTCTAGGTATCCTATGATTTGACAAGGGTGAGACTAATAAAACAACATAGGAATTAGAATTGGTCACTCTCTTATGTGACTCTAGTGTAACTCTATGTAAAGGATGACTACTACTATCAAGGTTATTAGCCCTCCTTCTAGCACTAATTAACTATTAGTGTAGGTTTTATGCACACCATGGCCATAATGAGGTAGACTATTAACATTTTAGTATCTCAATGGAGGTAAAATCCACTCTAGTGCATGAGTTTTATGCATGCGATTTATTTCAACCTATTGATGGAATAGTGGGTAGGGTATGTAGGTTATTGATAAGGTTTTTAGATGGAGTTATATTTCCTAATAAGGGTAGTGAATCTCTATGTGAGTTAGATGGGTAGTTTTTTGTTATTCTAGAGTGGGGTAGGTCTAAAAAGAAACTCAAAAAAGGCGGGAAAGGTAAGGTAGAAAATAATGCTTTTGTGGTTTTCAGGAACTACTCCCTTAGCTAGTTTCTAAAAGGATAAGTTCTCTTAGAGCCTATGCATTTTTCTAATAGTAATTGCACACACATAGTTAGACACAACTATGATGTCCAAGGAGATAAAGATGTATAAAATTCACAAGGCTCAGACAAAGGTTACTCCTTTGAGGGTAGTTATTGCACACCCTTAATTAGGATATTATGGCTTAGGATAGTGAATTATCTGAGGTATTTATTTCACACACATAGAAGAATACATCCAATAAAGAACTCATGCACAATCATAATTCTAAATCAATTTGAAATTGACCATCTTAACCAATATATTTACTAAAATTTCAATAGTTGTTGCATATCTATAAATTAGTACATTAATCAAAATAATCAAGAATCCATTCACAACTTTTTCACACTAAATATTATTGAAACATGCAACCAATGAAAGTAACAGCTAATTACATATAAATTGGAAACAAAATACACAAACACATTCACTTACAATTTAAATTGATGTTGTTTTTGTATTAAAAAAATCTCTGATCAAAATCCAAGTTAGATTATAATTGTTTTTATAGACTTTCGAAAGGAGTCACCTCATCCTCCAAGTTCATGCAAGGTCATTACATGTGATAGTCATAACATGATTTCTAACTATGGTCTAAAACCATATAGCTATCTACTTATAGTTATCCATTTAAAATAACATTTTTTCAAAGTTGTGCAACATGTTCATGTTTATAAACATGGAGGAAATTTTTACAAATATATCTCAAAGTATATGTAAACTAGAAATAGATACACCATTTACAAAAACTATACATGCCTTCTTTTATAGGTTATGAAAACAACCTATTGATATTATAGATTAATCTCCTTCAAAATAGAACTTTAACATATACATGAAGGACCATAATCACTTTACCAATGCTTTAGAACCAATGACACTACTATTAGTCATGACTTATATAAACTTTGTGTTGAATCCTTGCCCATGATTTTTATAAATGTTAGATCTTCACTTTTATATTTACCAATTAAATTAAGAACATGTGTGTTCATACTTTAGCATAATTATGAGACCCAATGTATATTGATAGATATAATCCAAATATCTAAGTATTCTACCCATAAGGCCCTGTTAGTTTTTGAAATGTGACATGTGTCAATACCTAATTAAGTCTAGGATCCTTGAAAAGTCCACATAAGACTTGAACT
>JARHVA010002876.1:1592500-1642500 GCA_037957365.1 Torreya grandis | reverse complement strand
TTTGTATAGGATAACCATGGGTAATGAAACTAAACCTAACATATATGCATAGATAGTTAAGTTGTATAACTATAGTGATGAAACCTATGGGCTATCATATCTTTCTATAATACATAATATTTTATTTAAATTAGAGCCTACCAAATCACCTCATGATGTATGGACCATTCTAAGTAAATTATTTAGGGAGAAAAATGTGATGAGAGTTCAAGAGATTTAGAACGAACTCATTAGACTAAGTCCTAATAACTTTTACATGCTTAAAAATTTCTTCACTATGTTCAAATCATTAAGATTGTAGTTGAAAGAATGTGGGATAAAGTAAGAAGATTACCAGCTTGTTATGTCTATACTTTCTAAACTAGGTCTTGACTATTCAGTCTTTGTATATACCTTTTATGCCACTAAAAGTGCTTTAGGCACTACATGGAAAATTTTGTCTTTATATGCTTTCATTTCCAACTTAGCTAGGGAACAAGACATGTTGATCCAGATGGGCACATTGAAGTCCACAAAACCTCAAGCCCTAATTTCTAGGAATGGGAAATAAAAGACTTTAAAAAAAGAGAAGAATAAGGATAAAAAGAAGAAGAAAGAATCAACCTCTAATAAACCAACATTAAATCCTCCTCTTCCAATTATAAACCTAAGAAAGAGAATGTTAAGTGTGCCTACTATAATAAAAATGTGTATGATGAAAATAAATGCATGAAGAAGCTAATAGATCACCTAACTCTTCTCCTAAATAAGAAAAACATAGGTGTTCATGAGTTCATCAATAAAATTTTATCTACCCTATATTCTAATAAGGAAAAGGGTAAGGGGAAATAGTAAGAAAAGGGCAAGGCTATTTTAGTAGTTATAACTTCATGGGTCATTAACTCAGGTGCTTCTCACCACATGGGATCTTATCTAATTGAGTTTTCTTCTTTAGATCCTTGTAGCATGTCTTCTATTAAGGGTGATGACAATTATATACCTATTTCAAGGAGAGGGTTTATTGAAATGGAAGGAAGAACATTCAGTAATGTTCTAAGTGTTCCTCCCCTTTCAACCAATCTCCTATTAGTATATCAAATCACTCATATCAGTAAAGCTATAAGGGTTGAGTTTTTACTAGATTTAGTTATAATCATGGAGTTGCATAGTGATACTATAATAATAGTGGGTGGGGTAGATCACCAAGTTAGGTTATAAAACTTCTCACATTTTGCACTTGACTCTTCTCTTACAACATTTTTCACTCATTCAAATGGAGTTATTAAATTATGGCATGAGTGGTTTGGCCACCTTAACTACTGTTACTTTGAATAACTTAGAAAAAATGGCATGGTCATAGGATTTCCTTGAGTCCAATTCTCTAAGGGAATTTGTGAGGGGTGCTCTCTTAAAAATCATCCCAAATAAAAATTTGACAAAAGCAAATCTTGGAGGGCTTCACAAGCATTGGAGTTAGTAGATAGCGATGTATCTAGGCCTTTTCCCAATCTATCCTTTATAAGGTATAAATACATTCTCACTTTCATTGATGATTTCTCAAGATATACATGAGTCTACTTTCTTAGTAAAAGTCTAAAGTATTTGAATATTTTCAAGACTTCAAGGAACTTGTTGAGAAATAATCTAAGAAACCCATCAAGGTTCTTTAAACTAATAATGGAGGTGAATATGCCAACAATATATTTGAGTGATTTTTCACCATAAAGGGGATTGATTTGAAATGGACATTTACTTACAATACTTCATATAATGGAGTTACAAAACACATGTCCTTGAAAGAGATGGTTATTTATATGATTCACTCTAAGTCCTTAGCACTTAAGCATTAGGTTGAAGACATTGATTATGATTTATATATTTAGAATAAGTTTCCTCATAAATATTTAAAAGGCATAACACCATTTGAATCTTGGCATAGAAGGAAACCTGATGTCATGCACCTTAGGGTTTTTAGATCTCTAGCTACAACACATATACTGAAGAAGATATGAAAAGCTATGGAAGCTTAGTCCAAGCCTTGCATCTTTATAAGTTATCCATATGGTATCAAGGGGTAACACCTTTTTCATCCAACCACACATGAGTTGTTAATAAAGAGAAGTGTTAACTATTAGGAGAGTCCCACAAACTCAACACTTGATACTTATTCTCTTTCGTTAGATTTAATTAGACTTGATGATTTTTAATCTAACTCAAATAATCTAGAGTAGGTTACTAAGCTATGGTCTTATTATTTTTCTTATTTTGGTAGTGAGGGGGTATATTAAGCATATATCTCTAATAATTTTTTAGAGGATGATAATTAAACACCTAACTCACCCACATCCATGTCACTTTAGACCAGGAAGACACTTCAGAGTGTAGTCACTTGGGTAGGGGATCCAACAAATGATAGACATACTTCGATAGATTATCAAAGTGATCTGTATGATTTATTTTCTTTATTTTTGGATCCATATACATTATTAGAGGCTTAATTCATACCTAAATGGGATAGTGCTATGTAGGAAGAATATTCTTTCTTGATCAAAAATCACACTTGGGATTTGACTTCATTTCCTAAGAGAAGGAAGATGGTTTGATGTAGGTGCATATATTAGACAAAGTTTGTAGTATATGGGTTGGTTGATAAGTATAAGGTGTGATTTGTCTCAAAGGGTTTTTCACAAGTAACTAACATTGACTAATCAAATACCTTTACACCTATTTCAAAGATGACTTCAACATGACTCACACTAGCTATAGTTGTAACACATGGTTGGGATGTGCACCAGATGGATATGAAGAGTGATTTTATTCATAGATACCTTAAAAAGGATATCTACATGGAGTAGACACTAGGGTTTTTTCAAGATTCATCCTTAGTTTATATACTTAGGAAATCCATTTATGTCATCAAATAGGGCCTTCAGGATTGGTATGCCAAGATGGATTTCTTCCAACTTATTTCAAGTTTCACCAGGTGTCATTCAGACCCCAATGTATATTTTTTGAGATAAGATGATTATTTACATATACTACTCCTTTATGTTGATGATATTTTCATCACAAAGAGCTCCTCATCAGCTACTGTAGTAGTGAAGAAAGCTCTATAGGATAGATTTTACATGATAGACTTGGGTATTTTACATCACTTCTTTTAAATCAAGATTTTGTAGTTTGATCCAAATTTTTCACTTGTACAACCCAGGTATGCTGTAAATATCTTGGTTTGGTTTCACATGGTTGATTTTAAGTGAAATTTGACTCATTTTATATCAAGATTCAAATTTGAGGCTAACTATTTTACAACTTTTTTTGATGCCACTTGGTATATACAACTTATTGGCATCCATATTTATCTAAATCATACCAAAATAGATATTTCATATGTAGTGGGACTTGTCTCCATATTAATGTATGAACAACATGAGCTACACTATATAATAACTAAAAGGATCTTGCATTAAATTTAGGGATATTATAGATTCAAGATTTAGTATATATTTGGCACAAAGGTTGACTTGGTTGGTTTTACAGATTCAAATTAGGCTAGAAATACTTAGAATGACAAGTCCACTTTAGTTTATAAATTTTCTTTGGGTTTTGTCCCATCAATTGGTATAAAAAGAATCAAAATGATATTGTTATATTATCTAAAGAGGTAGAGTAAAAAAGAGTTGTTAATGGAACTACTAAGGTTATTTGAATTTAGGGGATTCTATCTGAGTTTGGAATTCCTTTTAGGAATCCCACTATCATCTATTATGAAAACTAGAGTACCATACATTTATGCAATAATTTAGTTCATCACCAAGAAACCAAACATATTGAGATTCACATGTATTTTATCTAGGAGCTTATTCATGGTTAGGTCATCGACATGAGATTTTGCTAGTCTTTAGAGTAGGTTGCAGATATATTTACCAAACCCTTCACTAAAATTAATTTTATTCATCTACGAGATCTTCTCAAGGTGAAGTCTACATTAGCAATAACATCATATTTAGGGCAGGCTTATAGCCTCTTCATTTATTATATGTCTCTATTTTTTGGGTAATTTTTTCTATAGGTTTTCTCCTTTTCTCTAATTTATGAGAGATTACTATGTACTTGGGCACCTCATCAAGCCTCATTATCAGGACCTAATTCTCCATCCCACCTAAGCTACACTTGAAAGGATTTTTGGTGTAGACTTTTATCCTATGGGTTTTATTTATACATTTCATTATGTTTATTTAGTGTCCTAGAGGCCATTTGGGTAATTTGGTAATATTAGTTCTACATTCAATAGAATGTGGGGTTTCACTCTCTCTCCAACCTATATATGTACCTCTCTCCATTTGTATTTAATATCCAATGTTAATGAATATTTTATATTTCTCCATTTTAATTTGTTTCATGTAATTCTCTTTTGTGATTTTAATTTTTTACAACTCTTTGGTGCTGTGCACTTGCTTCTTGTCTTGTGTGAACATTTGACCTTCACATTTTCCTTATTCATTCTAGGTCAAACTTTGATATGTATAAAAATTTACCATAGGTAAATAAGCATGATATGTATTAATGTGTGACTATAAAAAACATATAACAATTTTTTTTACTTTATTAATATTTTCCCATATTTTAAAATTGTATACTTTCTATAAGAATGGACCAAATAAGAAGGAAGCTAGGGATAAAAACAATAATAAGTTTTGAAATATCAATAAATAAATATACAAGTCAAATGAGCACAAAGAAGAGGATTTAAGGAATCAATCAAAGGGGTAAAAGTAAGAAGAACAAATAAAAGGAGGATTCTTCAAAACCTAAAATCACATTATAAATAAATATTTAATGAGTTATAGGAAGTGAACATAGGATTTTGTAATGGAATAAAAATTCAAAAGGGATAGGGTCATGAAAATAAATAAAGAAATAAAGAAAAAATATCTAAAAGAATGTCAATGCAAACTAAGGTAAGATAGTATGTGTCAAACAAGTAAGGAGAATGAAGAAAGTAAAAAAATAAGGGAGGAAGGAAAATGAAAAAATATAATAAATGTGATTCCAAAAAATACAAACATTACTATATAATAAGGCACATGAAAGGCATAAAACATATAACAATGGAAGAAACTTTGTACAAGAGATTGTATCATTCAATCACATGAGATAGGATAGGAATTATTAAAAAAATTATATTTAAATTTATGAAAATATAATAAGATGAGTGTGTGTAATTGGATGTGTTATTAAAAATATTATAAATATAATATCAAAATGTATAGTAACCTAAATCATCATCACTAAGAGAGTCATCACAGTGATTAAATATAGGTGTTGCCATAACATTTTGAAAATAAATATGCATACTAATTTGAATATGTCATTATGTAGTTAAAATATTTATAGGTGATTTAGAATGAAAATAAGGAAGATGTTTTGTTAAGATAATATTTTTATGTGGATAAGTAGGAATTATATGTATAGGGTGTAACTATAGGAGATGTAACTCTAAGAGATGTAGCTATAAGAACTGTAACTCTATGAGATATAACTCAAGGTGTGAAAATTTTAGGAAAAATAATAATACTAAATTTAAACATAGAATATGTAGATTGAGGTTATATGATTTAATGTCTATGAATAACTTTAGGTAATACCCCATGTTATTTTTGATGTCATATAGGTGACTCATAAGGTGTGCTACAAATGGTAAACATTTTTAATCATGCAAAAACTTAACACATCGGTGTAATATAGATGGGATAGAATTTTATTTATCCATGAGTTTATAATTATTATATAGTTATAAACATTATTTGAAAACACAAAAAATAATAATAAAATATTTTTAGGACCTATGGTGATAAATATTGTGATACCCATGAAAGGTGTCCATGTGAGACTCCCATAAATATTAATAATAGTGGTTGTAATAAGTAAATATTTTTGAGTGTAGTCTAAACTATATATAATTGAAATTATAATGTGAGCTACATATTATAATAATAAAATATTTGATGAATTTTTAATGTGAGTAATGGGTGGGAAGTTGGAAGGAGAAATTATGAATGTGAATGATGGGTAGGAAGAGGGTGAGCTACATCCTAGATATCCCATGAAGGAAATGTCAATGCTATCATTGGATCTAGGATAGGGTCCACTTGTTATTTCAAAGGATGCCCCAACTCACATGTTGGTTTTAAGCTAGGGTCCACTAGACATAGTACCAGATCTTTTAGGAGGAAAAATCAATCTCATGGGCTGATCTGATGTTTGGAGAGCATTCAAATAGTAAAATATTAGAATATTCCATCTTTATCTTTACTATTGAAAGAAATAAGGTATGTATTGATGTCCCAAATTCTATCATAGAGAAGGTTGACTCTTTTTTGTCAAATTCTCTCTTAGCTAAATTTAGTGATTTTTGGACTAATATTAATTCATTTTAAAAGTGGATTAACTTAAAATGACATCCTAAGGGATAAATTGATATCATTACCATACCTAATATTTTTTTTATGATCCACTTGTCTAATTTTTAAGACTATAGTTGGATTCTCACTAGAGGTTCATGGTTCATGGGAAAATCCAATGTTTGCATTCACAAGTGGAAAACATGATTCAATCTTGATATTGTTATCATGGAGTATATCCCTTTATGGGTGAACCTACTATAATTACCCATGAAATTCTAGGCCCTAGAGATTATTATAGGCATTATTAGAGTTCTTAGCTAACTAATTTTTGTGTTTTCATTCTAGATAATAAACCCATTATTCATTATATGAAGATCATATTGAAATATGGGGTTTGGAATAAAATGCATTTTTTTGGAAAGGGATTGAAAAATCTATAAAACTTATGATGTCCTAAACCTTTCTTCCAAATATTTCCACCTAAGTAAGAGACCATCCCTTCCCCCCACTCCCCATTGGGTTAAGAAAATTTTCTCCCTAAACCCTTCCACTCACCCTCCTCAATATATGATCTCTAATCCCTCTTCCTTTAACTCTTCTCCCCTTCCCCTCCTTCCTAAACATTCCCTTGATCCTCTTAGTTTGGGAAAATGTTTCTAGTTATTTCCCCTACTAAGTCTTTGCCTTCCCTAAATATTCTTATCCATACTAAATATTTTACTTCATTGAAGATTATTAGGCCTACTTAGGTTAACTCAGTCTCCAATCTCTTGACTAATGTTGGATATATTGCACTAGTTGATCTACATGATGATAAGGTAATTGTGATTGTACCTCCATTAGTTGATATCTTGGATGAAGAAGCATTTTCCTCCCCCATTTAAAATTATACTCCTTCCCTAACCATTAAATAACACCAAGAATATTTCCATTAAGATTCATATCACACCCTATCATTGAATCTTTACTATATGACAAGGATCTAGTTCTTCAGGAAGTCACACATGTTCATGAGTTGTTAACTCCAATTAGATGTTTTGGGCTTCCCAAGCCTTTTTATCCTATCTAGGGATAATTTTATTTAACATGTAAGAGAAATAATGCTACGATTATTAATTAAATATAAGAGGAACAATGGATGAAGGTTCAGCCCAAAAAGTGTAGGAGAAAAGCTAAAGTAGGAGATGAGCAGAAATCTGCTAGAAGACTGACTAATTAAAATTTTAGAGAAGAAAAAACTGATAAAAAGAAGAAAAGGGTACCCAAATGACCCTTAGACATTTCCCAAGAAATAAAAAATGAATATCATATCTTGGAATATAAGGCATTCGAATAACCCTATGAAATAGAGACTAGTTAGAAACATAGTTCTAAATCATAAACCTAACATCTTAATTTTCCAAGAAACCAAAATGTCCGAGGAATTTTTTTCAAAGAATAAAGATAATATCTAGGATAAAGCTCTTTTTAGTAGTAAAAGTTCTAGAGGTGCTTCTAACAAGATGGTAGTTTTCTAAGATCCTTTTGTCTTGAAGGGAATGGTCCTATTAGGATCTGAGTCTCATATTATAATGTTTTTCAAATATATTCATAGTAAAGTGGAGTGGATTTTAACAAACATCTATGCTTCTAACTCAAATAATGAAGGGGAAAAACTCTAGGAAGATTTAATTAAGATTAGGAAATATTTCAAAGATAAGAACTGGATGGTGGTAGGAGAATTTGATTCTCCTCTATCCCTAAGGGAAAAAAGGGGAATCTATTCTCTCAATGATATAATGATGGACTTTAACAACTTTATTACATAGGTAGATCTCACTGATGTTAACTTAAGAGGCAATTACTTCACTTGGTCTAATAAGAGAATGGGATAAAACCTCATTCAAGTTAGGTTTGATAGGGTTTTAGTTTCAATGCTATAGGATTTACATTTTAGTAGCTCCTTATCATCCCTCCCCAAGATCATATCTGATCACAATCCCTTGATTTTCTCCAATGAAAATATGCTTAAAATGAAAATTAAACCTTTTAGATATAATAAAATGTGGCTTTCCTATCCAAATATGTCTACCCACTAAAGGAATGGTGGAAGTTTCTAGTTTAAGGATCTATCATGCATATCTTAGCTATGAAACACAAACACATCAAACATAAACTTAAGATATAGAACAAGGAAGTTTTTGGGAATATATTTACCCAAAATTGCATAATTAAGGAATATTTATGTAGAATTGAGGAGGAAACTAATGAATTCAAACCAACTCCCTCTTTTTACACTAAATAAAAGTAAATTTTAAGTTTATTTCACAATCTAGAAGATAAGGAATAAATTTTATGGCACTAAAAATTGAGGAAAACTTGGCTCAAGGAAGGTGATAAGAACACCAAGTATTTTCACCTCTCAACTTCTAGAAATCACTAGTATAATCTCATTTCAAAAATCAAGGGGGTGATAGGACTTGTTACAAAGATGAAAAATACATTTAATTGCAAATTATTAACTTCTATAAAAACCTTTTGGCTTATGTTCCCTCTTAGGATGTACATCTAGAATATCGAGTGGCTAATCTCATCTAGGGAATTATATACCAAGAATACAACACCACCATCCTATCTCAACCTTGTAATGAAGATATCAGATGCATTATATTCCATCTACAAGGTGATAATGCCCCTAACCCAAATGGCTTCCCCCCATTTTTATTCTAGGTCTTTTGGGACATCATCCAAAATGAAGTTTACTTGGCTATCTCTAAATTCTTCAAAGCTAGAACTATGCTCTAGGAATTCAACAATATTTTTCTAGTTTTAATCTCTAATGGGCATGGGGAAAATTAATTAAAAGACTTTAAACCAATCATCTTATGTTACACTTTATACAATATCTACACTAAAGGTTTATATTTAAGAATTTAAATGTTTCTTAACAATAAGGGGATTTTGTTTTTGGTAGACAACTCTTGGATGGTATTATTATTTCCCATAAAACTATTCATTTTATGTCCAATTACTCTTGACAAGGCATGTTCCTCAAATTGGATATAAATAAAGTTTATGAAAAGGTTTTATGGCACTTTCTAAATATATATCTTCAAAAAAATAGGTTTAATCAATTTCTTAGAAATCTGATTGCTTCTAGCATATCCACCCCATTTTCTCTGTTATCATCAATGGGGTTCCCAAATGTTTTTTTCTTGGTATGAAGAGGTCTTAGACAAAGTGATCCCATTTCACCATATTTATTTATCTTAATGGTATAAACCTTAAGTGAAATCATTGACATTGCAAGTTCTTTTAGGATCATCAAGGTAGTTTTAGAGGATCCTAATACCAAATCTATCACCCATGAACAATTCATGGATGACACTCTAATTAAGGGAGAAGATTCAATTTTTGAAGCTAATTTTTTTAGGAAAATCTTTGAAATCTATGAGGTAGTGTCAATTTAAAGCATAAAATTCCTCAAAATCTCCTTCTTCTTTATCAATACTTTACCCTCTTTGCAAGGGAAGATTTCTAGGATTATCAGTTATGTAATAAATAACTTTGCTTCCTCTTACTTGGGCATTCCTCTCTTTGAAGGAAAAATGAAATAATATTTCTAGAATAATCTCATAGATAGGATTAAAAATAAATTATCTAGATGGAAAGGGAATTTTCTCTCCCAAGATAGAAACTCGTAATTACTCATGAGCTCATTGCAAAGCATCCCAGTTTACTTTATGTCTTTATTTATTATCCCAGAAAAGGTGGCAAAACAAATTGACCAAATATAGAATAATTTTATTTGGATGGGTATGGAAGATAGATTTAGATTCCATATTTATCATAGATTAAATCTTGGTTACCTTTACATAAGGGAGGATTGGGTCTCATAAGGGTGATATACATGAATCAATATCTTTGGCTAAGTAAAGGTGGAGGGTAATTAAGTAATATAACTATTGGACTATGATAATTAAGGAAAAATACCTAAATTATGAGAGGGGTTCATGCTTTCTTATGGAAGAAGGTCCTATTAATGATTTTGCCTTTTATAAATCTTTGAGAGCTAGAAAGGATATTTTTTTGAGAGGGTTAGAATGAAAAATATGTAGAGGAAATAGATTATACTTTTGGCAGGATCTTTGTTTAAATCAAACCCTAATTGGATCCTTTCATTCTATAGTGGGGATAAGTTAGTATTTAAAAGAGGTCATAGGTCATATAGTGTGTGATTATTGGAAAGAGATTAAAGGAAAAAAAAGGTGTAAGCTTCTTCATAAAGAATATTTGAATTACCAACAAACTCTTTTCTTCCAAGATCTAAACATGTCACTTTAGAACACTCATATTGGCATCTTCCCAAAAGATGATGACCTAATATGGATGTCTAACCCTATTGGGTTGTTTTATGTCAAATTTAGTTATATTTCTCTATGGGACTAAGAAGAAATAGATGAAAATTGGAATTGTTTGTGGATTAAAAATATTATCCCCAAGATCAATGTTTTCTTCTAGTTGGTATCTCTAAAAAAATCCTAAAAGTTGAGGATCTGATGAAGAGGGGAATTTAAATTCCTAATAGGTGCACCCTATGCAATAGGAGGTTGAATATATAGAACATATTTTCCTTTCCTATCCTTTTGCTTCTTCCATGTTTTAGTATTTATTTAATTTGTCCAGTTATTATTAAGTCTCAGTGGGGTCCATAAATAATTTGATCTATTAATGAGAGGCACCTTGGGGTTATCCTCCCCTTAAATTATGGTGGAATATGCTCTTCCTCACATTTTTTGGGGATTTTATATTTTTAGGAATTCAATCATCTTTGATAATCTGAATTCTAGTCATTCCTCAAATTTGAAGAAAATCATGGATTTTATCAAAGAGAATTTGTTAACATATGGCTCCTCCTATGATTATCCTCCTTCCCCACAATTTTCTCAATTTTTTTGTATGTAGAACCTTGAAATCCCATCACATTCTCATAAGCAGTACATATATAGATCAAAGATTAAGTGGATTCACCCTCCACTTGAATGGTATAAACTAAATTTTTATGGAACAACTAAAGTGAACCTTAGACCTATGGGAGTTGGAGGTGTCATTAAGGATTCTAATGGAAATCTCATGGTAGCTTTCATGGGACCTTTGGGGATCCAAACCAACCACATGGTAGAAGCTAAGGCTGCTTGGTGGGGAATAGATCTTAAAGTCAAGATGGGTCTAGATAAATTCCAAGAGTAGGGATATTCAATAAACATCATCTATTCTCTGAATTGTTCCTCCTAATCTTCATATAATATTTTTGGTATAATAGAGGATCCTAAAAATTTGCTTAATTTATTTAAGGGGATGTTTATTGATCATTTTTATAATGAAGGTAATAAAAGTGCATATAAAATGGAAAATTTAGGGGTCATTAGTGGATCTCTCACCCATTGGTAAGGTGATGTGGCATTTCCTATTGATGTCATACCCTTTATTAAACTTAATAAAGGAAAATCCAATGTGTGACATTATTGGATTCATTATTGATAAATATAATCAACAAGGGTGGAGGATATTTTACACGTGTAAGGTCATCATGTGTCACCATTACTTTATTATATTGTGTAAATGGATTTATTTCATATTAAGCTCTAATAAGCTTAATGACTATGCTATTGACATCATTTTAGATATTACTACAAGTGGCCTCACCCATGAAAAGTGAAGAGGAAGAAAATAACCAAAGATGTCAGATGACTATGATAGAGTAGAGCCTATATCTTGTATTGAGGTGAATGAAGATGCCTACATATGCAAAAATATGGTTAAGGTTAGGCTCTCAAGCTTCATAAAGAGATTGGTTAGCCATGATTTGGTAATTTCTATAAATTTCATTTGTGGTTGAAATGATAGGAAGGTTTGAATGCATGGTTTGAATATTTTGGTCACCAACTAAATCATCAACAACATCATAGGTATGGATTAATCTAGCATAAAGGCATTCAAAGATACAAAGAGAAAGGATGAACTGTTTAGCATTTTTTATAACACTGAGAAAAAAAGCCCAAATCATCAAACCAAAAAGGGTTTCTAAGGTGGATCTTCCCAAGAAGTGGCCTAGTATTTGCCTCTAAATAATTAGGTATATCACCAGTGAGGGAAAGCAAACAGTTATCTTATCTCACCATTTCTTACTCCTCAACCACTTTAGGGGTTATCTTATCAGTATACCTTTCTTTTTATTCAAATCATTAGAAGTATATGTAAAAAAATTTAAATGCAATACCTTTGTTGATACAATTCAATAGGGGATAATATTGATCTTAGTCAAAAGGGGGAATCCATTTAGACCAAGTCAGTTATAGAGTCCATTTACATTACAAGTGATCAGGAAGAATTAGATAAGGAGGGTGATTTTTTCTTAGAACATGAAACAAAATCCACAGGGAGATAGAATAAAGGTTTTGGAGTGGAAAATGTCTAGGGAAAATTCTAACCAAGTGAAAACTAAAAGGGGGTAAAAATATTTTTTAAACCCATCACTAGTATGGGTCGTGCCTCTTTCAATTTTAACCTAAAAGAAGAGATTGACTAATCTATGAAAAAAATGCAAACTAAGGTGGCCATACATAAGTTACTAAGCATGTAAATCTCTAATGAGTTTGAGAATATAAAATATTTTTTTGTTCTTGGTCATTTGTCTTTAGGTAAGGGTGGAATTTAGTAGGATAAGGAGGAAAAATTAGATGCTAGAAAAATCCCTTAGGGAATAAAAACAAATTACAGTGGAGGCAGAGATGAAATCATAATAGATCTTGAATATGGGAAGGATGAATTCAATTCTATAGAGATAAAGAGGAAGAGGTCCATCATGGAATCCATGTAGGTGATTGGAAATTGAACTAGAGATAGGGAAAATAAAATTGAGAACATGGGAACCAACAAGCTATTCCTCTATTCAGAGTTTGAAGATTAGAACTAGCTATCTTATATTATCTTATTTTTTCTAGTATTTTTTCATCTTTTTAGCTAAAGAAAGTGGTTTTAGTTGGTTTCTAAGTTATGTTTCTTTTTGTCTTGCTATTTTATCCTGAATATCTTTGAAACTTTTTTTCTAATGGTCATGATTCCCTTAACCCTTATTTTAACCTTATCAAATCAAAAACATATAAATGAAATTTTATATAGGTTATTATGTGAACCATTTTATACCATAATTCCATGTGTAGTCATAGGATGCAAATAAATAAAAATGTATAAATAGGGGACCATTATTGGAATTATCCATTAGAATATCATGATTGTATAATGTAATAAATGTAACTTGTGATCCTATAATAATAATTTTAATATAATATAAGATATGATAACTAATAATAATTATTTTTTGAGTAGGCATTTCCTTGTGGAAATTTTCTTGCTTTGGAGTATCATAATTTGGAAGTGGATTGTTTATTATTTTCAAGTGTTTGTTTAGTTTAGAAAATGATTAGTTTAATACATTATTGTGTACTTCCACTTTCATATCATTAATATAAATTATATATTGTATCTAATATATCAATATATATCTATTGGTAGTATGCCTTAAAGCTCTATCATGTTCTCAATAAATTCCCATCAAAGTTCCTAGGTAAAGGTCAAGATGTATCCAACTCATGATGTGAAGTCAAAGACTTAAAATTGCATTAAATTATATATTTAATAAATTTTATAGGAGTCTTATATAACATTTTGAATTTCATAATAACTCAAAAATCAATTAAAATCCTATCAAGTGGTTGTGATATTGTGTTTATAAATGTTTGGCCTCGTTCTTACCTTGAAAATTAGGTGGATCATTACATGTTAGATATTACTTTATGTTTGAGTTTGTAGTAAAATTTTGAAGAAATAGTTTTCAATTCAATACCATGTATTTGGTAAATTATTTTGTGAGAATAGTTTTTAATTTAAAAATATAATCACTAAAATTTTCATATGTTATTTTTTAATTTTGGCAACATGTAAGAATGTGACCTTTTGGTTGATGTTGATAAAAAAATTAACTAAGAAACTATAAAAAAAATAAAAATAAAAAACAAAATCTTGATATTAGGGTAAAAAACTAATTCAAGTATTTGTTTAGAATTATAGGAAATATATTATTCATAAATATATCATCATGTACAAAACCAAATAATAAAGATGAAAAGGACTGGATATGATGTAACAAATCACCCTTAAAATTGTATACTTTAAATTTAGGCACAATTAAATTGGTTGGAAAGATGTATAATATGACCTCATGAGCTAATGGGTTGTGTCATATATAATTATAAACACCAAGAATTTGAGATCCTTAGGAATTTTTGTTTATATCTACTTTTATATCTTGAAAGGGTTGTTAAATCACTAGATATTTAAATACAGTATGATGTGTATGGGCTAAATATGATTATCTTATGTAGGAATATATTATCTAAAATTTTGACCAAGATAAATAATAATAGATAAATAATTAGAATAAATCTAATATGGTCATATAATAAAATAAGGAACAAAGGGATGAGTAGGTCGAGTATGAATAGTTTGATTAACCTGAGTAGAAGTAGTATGTGGATACATGAAAATATTTTTAGGATCACTATCCTAACCACCTGATGTATAAGGAGAGCCTCTAGTAGAGTGTATAAAAGTATTCAAAGGGTTAGATTCCTTAGATAGTTTTTATTATTCTATAAATATCTAATAACATCAATCATAACATCAATCTATTAACATTCAAAGGTTAATATAGAAAAATTTGAAACTAGTTTTTTCCTACCTAGTAGGGCCCCCTGAGTGTGACTAGAGTGATCATGGATTTAATGGAGGCTACTACTAGTGGCAATGCCTCTAGGGACCTAAACAAGAATCTGATAGAGGACATTCCATCCAATGGATGGAAGAAAGCACTAACAGGTGAAAAGATGTGTTCCCCTAAAAACATGTCAAGCCTCCTTATTTCCACTAACAACATGGCCCTGACTATCTCAGATGATCTGGTGGAAGAAATTGTGGCATCCATGGACCTTGTGTTGGTAGGTAAGTTTTTATCCTTCTGTCCTAATATTGATATGGTAAGGAAATGGGTTTTGTCTAAGTGGAAAGTTAAGGGTAGTGATTTGATCACTACTATGGCAAGAGGCTTATTCCTATTTAGATTTATGAATAGGGAGAATATGATAGCTATTCTTGATGGAGGACCATGGTTGTATGGCCCATATTCTCTTACCGTGTGCTCGTGGAAACCAAGATTTGATTCCAACTCGGACCTTAGTAAGGCTTCTCTTGCTTGGGTAAGATTGCTAGTGTTCCCTTTAGAATTTTGGGATGAATTTTTTTTACAGCTATTGGAAATTCTATTGACCAATACATCACTATAAATCATACAACCAAAATAAAGTATATATGTGTGTATGCTATATTATGTGTCAATTTTTAGATTAATCAGACTCTCCCTATGTCTATAGAGCTAAACTCTAAATATGGGACTTGGACTCAGCCGATCACATATGAAAATGCTACCACTTTATGTCAAATATGTAAAAAAAGGGACATTTAATGACACAATGCAAGGTGAAGCAAATAGGAAGGAAAGATTATTCCCTAGTTGAAAGTGAGGATTAGTCTCACAATCATAGAAATTATGGCAATCAGGGAATGGGGGGTAATGTGGAAAACCCTGACAATACAAAAAGGTAGGGGATAAGGTGGGAAAGGAGGATGTCTCTAGTAATGGGGGGAAAGCTGTCCTAGAGGAAAATAACAAGAAGGTATCAGACAATGGTAGTCATAACGCTATAATAGACATAACTAACCCTTTAGATCAATAGACTAATATGTCTGAGGAAGGAGAAATAGGTGTGTAACTGATAAAGGAAGATAAAGTAGAAGAAAAAGTGCCAAGAGAGGGATAGGAAAAATTAAATCCAAAAATATTACCTACTAAAGGAGAAGTAGACTTACAATTAAACATAGATATCTTTCATGCTTTGGAAGTCAGAGACTAAGCAGGCAATTATTTAGTGATAAGTGAAACATGACAAGATGGTAGTAATGAACAGGAGGAATGGGTTACCCCAAAGAAAAAGAACCAAAAAGGTAAAAAATATGTAGATGTTGGCATCAATCCCAAATAAGGGAGAACAACCCTAAGAGAAACAAGACAATGAGAGACTGCTAGGGAGATTGCCAGTGGTAAACAAAAAACACTAGAGACCCATCCCCTCAAATCCTCTAAATGAGAATTTTATCTTGGAACCTAAGGGGCTTTAATAGTCCTTCAAAATAGTTTGAGGTTAAAAATTGCATTTTAGATAATAAATTAGATATTTTATTACTCCAAGAAGTCAAGATGAATGAGGAGAGTTTTAAGAAAATTGTTGACTACATATGGCCTAAGGTGGCTTTTTGCATCAGTCCAATTAAAGGGGCTTCAGGGGGGATTGTAACTATGTGGAATAGTGCTAAAATTTAGGGATCTCTTATGGCTTATAACAAACACTTCTTGATTATTAACTTCTCTTTGAACTCTTTAAACTAGTCGTTGATCAATGTCTATGGCCTAAATAATAGAGATTTGATGTAGAATTTATGGATAGACTTGAGCAGTCTCAAGAATAACTCCTAGAACTCTAGATGGATGCTAGCTAGATATTTTAACACTCCTCTATACCCTTCTAAAAAATAGGGTGAGATTATTGATTACTCGGATAGCATGTTTGACTTTGCCAAATTTAATAATGATTGGGGACTATTGGATATAGAATTGCAAAATCAAAATTTTACCTAGTCCAATAGAAGAAGAGGAGATCAAATGATTCTGGTTAAGTTAGATAGATTTATTATCTCAAGTAACTGGAATGATTATCATAATATGCATGTGTAGGATTTTCCTGGAACCATGTCTGATCATTTCCCGATCTTCCTCAGTTAGAGAAACCAAGGACAAAATGGTCCTTTCCCATTTCATTTTGAAGCTATGTGGATCAAACATAATGACTTTAGACAAATGGTGTCCCAATGGTGGAAAATTACAATTCAAGGCACTCCTATGTTTAGAATAGTCAAAAAACTCTAGCATATCAAAAAAGTTCATGGATGGAATAGATACAACTTTGGTCAGGTCTTTCAGTAGAAGAAAGACATAGTAGGAAATCTCAAATATATTCAGCAATGGATGGCTCAAGGAGATGATTCAAAAGACACTTTAGCAGAAGAGAATGCCCTATCTTCTGAATGGAAGAATCTTATGGAAAGAGAAGAGGTTTTCTAGAAATAGAAATCTCGTGTTCAGTGGCTTAAAGATGGGGATAGGAACACTGGTTTCTTTCATCTCTCGGCCATGAAACATAGGAAGGCCAAATCCATAACTAAGCCTTGTTTGGATAAAGGTGACATTATAACATAAGATAATGAGTTAGGGGAACAAGCCAAAGATTTCTTTCAGAATTTGCTCACTGAAGAAAATAATGATGATGGGAATGATAGACCTATGAACCAATTCATTAATAAAATCCCTTGTTTGATAATTGAAGAAGATAATCTGGAGGTGCTAAAGCCTATATCCAAGGAGGAAGTCCATGCTATTTTATTTTCCATGGGTGCATTCAAAACTCTAGGTATTGATGGCTTCCCTCCTATATTCCTTTAATAATATTGGGAGATATTAGGAGCAGACCTTATGACTATTGTTTGTGACTTTTTCAAATCAGGTAAACTTTTGAAACAAGCTAATAATACTTTCATAATACTTGTTCCTAAAAAGTCAAAACCCACACACCTTATAGATTTTAGACCCATTAGTCTATGCAACACTATTTATAAGCTATGCACTAAAGTGTTGGTTATGAGGATTCAACCCTTATTGGACAAAATTATTTCCCCTACACAAAAAGGCTTTGTCTCGAGTAGGCAGATTCTTGATGTTGTGATCACCACACATGAGACTATTCACTCCATGGACATGATCAAAATCCCTAGTATGGGTCTTAAGCTAGATATTTATAAATCATATGATAGGATCTCATGGACTTTTCTGTTCCAAGTCATCAAAAAAATTGGGTTTAATGATAAAATGTCTTGCTTGATATGGAACGTTATCTCTTTTACAAAATTTTTGGTTCTGATTAATGGCATACCTAGAGGGTTTTTCTCATCTTTGAGAGGAATCCACCAGGGAGATCCTCTCCCCCCATACTTATTCATAATAATGGTAGAGGCATTGGTAAGATACATACAAGTAGATATAGCCTCAAAAAATATAGTGGGCATCAAACCTACCTACTCCCTTTATCCTATGGCAATGCAATAGTTTGTGGATGATACCATCTTTTTTGGCATATCCTAAATGATTGAAGCTTGAAGATGGAAGAATATTTAAATAATTATGCCATAGAGTCTAGGAAAAGTATAAATCTTTAAAAAAGCAATGTGTATTTCTTCAACATTCCTAATGACCTTAGATAAATAATCATTGGTATATTAGAATGTGTTGAAGCTATTCTACCAGATACCTACCTAGGTCTCCCCCTCACGGTCAAAGAGGTATCTCCTAGTTTTTGGAATGGAATTTTGGAAATAACTTAGAGGAAAATTCTTGGTTGGAAAGGGAAACTCCTCAACAATGCTGGTAAACTACAACTTCTTCAGGCCTCTCTGCAAGGGATTCCTACACACTTTCTGTCTCCCTTTAAAATTCTTGCATATGTTGCTAACAAAATGAAATAGATTTAAAGAAATTTATTATGGATGGGGTTGGAAGATAAAAAGAGAATGTCTTTATTCAGATGGGAAAAAGTGTGTCTTCTAAAATCACATGGTGGCCTCAATACTAGGTCTATCAGGAACATGAACAAAGCCCATCGCTCAAAGATTAATTGGAACCTGATCCATAAAAATAATGATTGGGGGGAAATAATGCATGCCAAATATATGCATAACACTGATGGTTCCAACTTTATTCAATAGATAGGGTTACCCTAGGGATCTATGATATGGAATAAAATGCTAAAAAGTAGAAGCCTTCTTAAGCAAGGAATTAGATAGAAACTAAAAAATGGATGGCATATTAAATTCTGGGAAGATATTTGGTTAAAAGACAAGGCTCTAATCAAACAAGGAAAATATAGAGAGATTTTTGACTTGGATACTTAGTTTTTTGGAGATAGAGTTAGTGATTACATGGATAATAACAATGGTATGCAGAGTTAGAAAAATATATTGGACTGCTGTGATCACTAGCCTGAGCTTTTCCATAGAGTTTAGGAGATTCAGCAGTGGATGTAGGGGACCATAATCCCTCTCTTCCCCCATGAAAATGAATAGTACTAGTGGCTAAATAAGAATGGACCATTTTTTGTCAAGTCAACTTATCACCTGCTGATTCCTAAGGCTTAAAATAAGGATGTATGGAAAAAGGTTTGGAATTGTAAACCTATTCCAAAAATTAATATGTTCTAGTGGGTTGCTGCTCATAAGAAAATCTTAACATAGGACAAACTTCAAAAGAGAGGGTTTACCCTAGTCAACAGATATTGTTTGTGTGGTTCAAAAGAGGAAATAGTTTCACACCTCTTCATTCGTTGTGATTTTGCCTAGGAATTATGGGAAATAATTTTAAATAACTTTGGAATTGAATGGGTCTGTAATTCTGACCTTAAAGAAGTAATCCTTAGTTGGAATCCAACCTTTACACATCCTTGGCTCATGTAATTATGGAATCAAACTCTACCCTATTTGAGTTGGAGTTTATGGAAAGAGCGCAACCACAAAATTTTTAGGGACACTACTAGAAATGCATCTCAGGTGTTCCATTCCTTTGTTAAGACTCTTATGGAAAGTGTCACCACTACCCATATTAATTCTATAGAGAAACCCCTATCTCAAGTTGTTGAAAATCAAATTATACTTGAATCAAAGGTTTTAAACCAGATCTCTGATTATAGTAACTACAAAATTCTATAGAGACTAAATACTAAATGGATTCCCCCAAAGCCTAACTAGATGAAACTTAACTTTGATGGGGCATCCAAGTCTGATGGTAATGCTAGTGGAAGAAGAATTATAAGAAATGATAAAGGATGGATGATCACTATTTATACTAGTGGAATAAGATTCTAGAGCAATAACTATGCTGAAACAATGGCTCTCTTATGGGGGTTAAAATTGGCTATATCCCTAGGAATAAGGAACTTGAGTATACAAGGAGACTATAAAATGGTCATAAATGCTATTAATAAAGCATTGAATGTGGGAATTAAGCTAAAATATATCATTAGGGATATCTAATTGCTTTTATAGAAGTTCTTTGCAGTGGAGATTTCCCATATTTATAGAGAGGGAAACATTGCTGCTGATGTTTGTGCCAATCTTGGTCAATAATTTTTAGATTGGTGGGTGTGGCACCAAGTTGTCCATATTGTTTTAAACATCAAGGATATTATTAAAAAGGAGATGACTTGTCAAGGATGAGTCAAACTTATGAGAAGGATAGCTCTCAGAGGAGGTCCATGTGGAGGGGGCCAGCATGGATCTCAAAACTTGTTAATTATTATACTCTCTTGATAATAATTCATGATTTATTATATCAAGAGGTTAAGGCACATGAGTCTCATTATGAAGATCAATGGGATATTATTTCCAAGCATGGGAGTAGCCAATGTCACCTTGGTATGGTATTTTGAATTATGATCCATTACATTTTCATTATGCATAAGCAGGAGCAAGGGTTTGTAACCACTTCAAAGCTGAAGGTTGAACTAAGGAACTCCATGAGTTGGGTCTGCAAATCCAAAATGGGAAGAGACTAAATTCAAATAGAACTAGTCTCTTATTATGAATTCAAATATAATCCACTAGTTTCACATTACTATAAAGAAGAGGGAATCAGCCCATATCTAGAAAGGCTTAATGGGTTTGATGAAAACTTGTCTGAGCAATTTACGAGGTCTTGGTTAAATAGGTGTGTCACTATTGGTAGAATAAATTTTGAAATCTCTAAAGATATGATTGCTATGGATATTGGAATGACCATTCATGGGATAAATCTTCAAATGAAAACAAAAATTATGGATCTTTCAAGCCATAAACTGTTCCCAGGGGAAGACAAAGAACTCATCCCTTATCAAGGAGGATTCAAGTGTGCTAAACTACCTAAGCCATGGGATAGAGTGTGCTTCATTCTCATGAAGTACTTCATGCTTAAAGGAAGATTTACCAAGTTCTATAGTTACCATCTCCCTCTTTTAAATCACTTCAGGTGCAATGCTCTCATTAGTTTTCCTTTTTATCTGCTCTCCTCCTTAGAACATTCTATCCTTAGGGTGAGAGAAAAAATGTCTATAAAAATAGATTTGAACCCTATTCCCCTACACCAGGGCCTCATTTTTTGCTTGTATAATTTTCACCAAGCCTTGGAGCCATCCAAGACTATTATAATTGATAGTGAAGATATTCTTTCCAATCCATTATTTGGTGATGCCATTGATGAGTCCTATTTTTCCCCTGCTCCTACCAAAACTAAAGATGTATCTTTCTCCACCCTAGAAGAGACCCCTATTTCCACCCTGGGTTCCTTTGTGAGTAAGAAAGGTAAGAAGAGGAAGGTTGATGTGGAGGAAGAGAATATTGGGGGGACCACTGAAATGACCCACACAAATCTTGGTGGGGCCACGAGGGGTCAAGGTGGTAAATCTTATAAGTCTCCTAAGGTTAATAAGGAGGGCTTCTCCTCTAGAGTCTGAAGGTTGGGGTGGATTGCTGGTAAACCTACCCCTAAATTTAGACTTATTGAGTATTTAGAGAGTGATTTAGAGGAATCAACCTAGGAGGAAGAGTCTAAGGAATTTGAAATCTAGGAATTTTTTGAGGACACTGAAGGGAAGCAACAGACTAGGGAATTTAAGGTTACTGAGGAGGATGGTGCTGACATTATAGATACTACTGACAAAAAGAGGAAAATGTATGTTGATGAAGCTAGCGAGGAAATAGAGAATGAGATTAGTTGGAAATCTAAAATTGATGCCCTGAAGGATCATATTCAAAAGTTAGAGTAGAACTTCACCAATGGGTTCTAGAATACAATTCTCCTAAACATGTCTATGCTGAAAGAAGTGGGTAATACTGGGCCTATTGTTAATGCATAGAATACTGAGAAACTAAATGATCTTCTCAAATCAATGGCTATGTAAGGAGAGACCTCTCTGACTTTCATCTTTTCATTTCTTATTTATTTTGTTTTTGTGTCTGTTGGTACTCTACTAGTGCCATCTCTTCTTAGAAGGCATATTTTGTTTGATTGCCTTCTTGTCTTTTTTGCTCTGTAAAGGGTTCAGCCCCTGGTCTGCCAACTTAATTTATCAAAAACATCAATCTATTTAATAACCCTTAAAATATAATTATTAGGTATAGATTTTTTTATAGCATTTATAATTGAATGCATTGACATTAAACTTATTAGCATTATCATAGGAATTATAATCATGTTCAACATATAGATATTCATAGTTAAATTTTATACCAATTTAATTATCAACCATATCATAAGAACTAGTGTAATTAATAACTGACCTTTTCTCTTTCAAATAAACACTAATAAAAGGAAGTTTATTAGATAAATAGTTTCAACATTCCATATATCACTTCACATGGTGGGGATTAAATATATAAATAATTTAATTTAAATAATAAGTAGTGGTAGATACCATATAAAACATGAAAAAAACTATGTATAATGCTTAAGAAAATGAAAAACACACACCAAAATATATAAGTCATATTTGAAAGGATAAACCAAACCCTTAGAGGTGAAGGGACCAAAAATATAACCCTAAAGTTGTGTAATAATATTGGGTTCACCAAAATGTTTAAATGAAATTTTATTTAATAATAAATAATCTAATAAAATAATGGTACAAAATTAAACCCATGCAAATATAGGAAATTTGGTAAATAAGGCTTTTTTATATGTTTACGTTAAGAATTGAAAGATTGAATAATTGATAAAAATGGTAAATTAGACAAGATATGGGTAAAAAGAGATGTGTGTCTAATTTGACTTAGGTTTTTGATATGACTTATGATGCTCAAAAATATGTTCTAAGATTATGCAGAAAAAAATATAAAAATTGATTATGTTTTTGATGATGAATATAATCAACCACTATTGATTAAGATAGATTGATTATGGTAGGTTTTTAGTTTTTTTCCAAAAGGTAATATGATGATATAAAATTTTTATTCTATATCCAAAACTTTATGGAAACATTCAAAAATAATAGAGGTATATAAATATAATGTATAATTATGAAATTGTTCTATCCAATCATCAGAATCACTTCTCTTTTGATGATATACTTCACCATAATGTTGAAATAATATAGATCATGTGTAATTTTAGTGATCAGGTCCACATTCAAGGTTGTATCTACATATATAACATATTTATAATCAAGGATCAATGTAGTACTAGTGTTATATGAGTGTTCCCAAACCAAATGAGTAAAAAGGCTTCACCTCCAATCCCTAGATAATCATATAAAATTAAATGCTCTATAATGAACTTATTTTGGCACAAATGTGTAGGCACAAGACTTGAATAGATGATGAGGACATAATTAGATGAATTTCATGCTCTCTAATAGATGTACAATGGATATGTTCAATGTATATCTCAATTTAAATTAAAAGAGACACTATATTATTTGATTAAAAATATATTTGAAATATATTAAGTTACATTTTAATATTTAGGATTGTTAAAGACACATTTTCACATAGTCTTACCATGGAAAATAGTGAGAACCCAAAATCAAGGCACTATAAATTCACATAGGTGAATAGTACCCATAGAAGGTAGTTGATTAGAATCAACCACCACCAATTATGTTCATACTAGAATCATGTATTACTAGTTATGATCATGTCATCAAATGGATAAAATATAGAGAAAAACTTGGACTAATTATGACTAGATAAATCATGATATAGAGAATTGAAAACTTTGGGGGTGTTTATGAGGAAATACAAATGATTCAAGGATATGAAGGTTCCAATGTGAATGGAAATTGTCCAAGAAATATCATAATGTTTAAAAATAGGTCAAGTGTGACAAATATTGAAAAAATATGAATTCAACTAAAATTAGGTGTCTACACTAGTAAATGAAATGATTCCTAAAGATTCAATATTTGACTGGTCATGTGGAGAAAAATATTTTATAGTTTATCAAAGTTAACAAGAGATAGATTTGATCCTTAGGATCAATCTAGGAGAACAAAACTACATAAAATATAAAAATTAATGCAAAAAATATATACATTTTAGTAATATTAGAAAAATAGATGAAAACCATATTATGTATACAAATGATTTTAACACACACAATAATTCTCTCACACACACATTGGTATTTACTTGTCACATGAGTGCCTAAAATATTGTTGATATAATTTTTTTAGTAAATCTAATTGTTTGATTTTAGGAAATAACTATTAGATGAGTCTATTAAGCTTATTGATTAGGCATAACAAATTATGAAATCAAACCTACCTTGAAAATTAATTTTGTAATTAGAGATTAAAAAAATAAGTGTGAATTAATATAAAAATATGATATATAGTTAATAACTGGATAATCTAAGCCTAGCATGAACATACAAATCCAACATCATATCATAAGTGAAAGTTAATGAGGGATAAGAAGGAGATAAAAAATGGGTCTTGGATACTATGCTTGATAAGTTACCAATATCCAATAAAATAAGAAAAAATAAGTAAGGAAAACTATAACATGTAAGACCAAAAGAATCATTAAATGATATTTCTCTAATATTATAAGAGCGATGTCCTTGTGATGAATCATAAATTAAAAAATTTCCTTAAGTTTATATTATCTATATCAACTACAACATCTTGTGGATGAGTACAAGGCACTATAAATTGATGCAATATGCCACGCACAATATAAATTTCCAATAAATATTTACATACATATATCCCATCATTATTGGTGGATATATTCTTGAGTGAAAGATATGAATAATTATCTAAAAATTCTTTTAATGCTTTGAATTTATCCAAAACTTCACTTTTTTACTTGAGAAATTGAACATAGGTTCTTATAGAGAAATCATCAACAAAAGTTAGTACATATTTTTATCTAGAAAAATAAAGAGTGAGAAATGACATTAGATCACTATGAACCAATGCAAGAATAAATTTCACTTGGGAGGCATTTCATTTTATAAAATGGTCTTTGTAATTATTCTAAAGCATTCATTTAGGACAAACACCATTAATACATGATACATTAAAATACCAAACACCAAGTCTTGGGTACACATATGTTGTAAGTATCTATAGTTTAGGTGACCAAAGTGTTCATGCCAAAATTTTCTAACCAATTAAAAATGAGCAATAAAAGACAATCCTATAGAGGGAACAAATCTATCAAAATTTTAAAGATTTGAATTATGATCTACAAAACATGTTATAACTACATTATTTGTATCTTTTAATTGTCTTTTTTATGAAATTATGTTGATAAAATTCAACAATATTCCTAGTTCCTTAATTATATATTTTATATGTAAAATAAAAATTAGTGGAAGTTATTGGAATAAAAAGTATATCATTGATGCACCCAAATTGCATTAGAATTATGATAAAGCATAAAACATCAACTCATGATTAGTTTAAAAAATTAATTTGAGAAGTTTTGTTGCTAACAAGAGATGAGAGAAGGCTAGAAGAATGTGTTAGATAGTGAAAAGCAATAGAATAAATAATCCAACTATAATTTGATGCATTCAATACCCTAACATAATTTTTTTTCTTTGCCTAATGAACAAGTCAATGAAGAAAGATAATGAACACAAATCTTATGTTGTTTTAATGTTACTTATAAAGCTTAAATTTTATTATAACATATATATTAAATATGGTTTATCCCAACACTAAAAGCATATGTATTAGACACCTTTTTTTTTAAATGGACATTTAAGCTTAGTAATCTTAGAAGACTTAGGATTCTCAAAGGTATATTGTGTAGGTTTATTAAAAGGATTAGGCTTAGGATTAGGTAGAGGTTTTATCTTACAATATATAATAAAAATTTCATGACTATAACTTTGAATATCATCAAGAAATACCAACTTAGTTTTCTCTCTAGTGAGTCATTTATATAATAACTCAAATTTATGCATTTGCAACTAATCACCTAAGGCATCCATGATAGAGTAGAAAGTAGAATCAAAGACACCAAATAGACCATTTAATTTTTATACAATAAAAAAATTCTTTATATTTCTTATTATTTCAACAATATTTTACTTGTGATCTAATAGAATGGAGTTATGTAAGGTAATATCCAATAGTGGTAAACTCATAAGACATGATAGAAGATGGTTCTGCATCAAGATGTAGTCTATTATATTCATTTAATTTTTTAAATAGTTTCCTAAATATGTCCCAAAAAACTTTTGGAGATTATGAATTTGAAATGTGGAAAATAAAATATTGACACATTAAACAAATCATAACCATTTTTTGTCTTGTTTGTATCCATAGACATAATTATCTTTTTCTATTGTGAATTCTAGGGTAGTATCATATAACACCATCACTAGACCTTTGGAATGCAACAACTTTGTTATATTGGGTTTCCAAGTAAAATATTTTGTGGTGTTTAAGGGTTTTATGAGGTGTATGTTAGAAATTGTAGGAAAGGAGGGAAAAGACACACAAAAGGGCATAAAATAAATATATCCACCCTCTCATCCCCTCCCCAACAAAGATGAAATGATAGATAAAGATGTAATAAAATGCAAATATCAATTTACAATATTTTGGGATAAAAACAAATGATAACACACCTAATTTAAAAATAAAGTAAAATACATCTTTAATATAATAATGAAATCTAAAATGGTACCCTCTCCACTTTTAATAATTTGTTTTTAAAACTCCCTCTTTATAAAAAAATCCTTTTTAAAAAATGTATTAAAAAGAGAAATAAATGGGCTAAGGATTGACCCTTTGAACTTTATAAGAGGAAGGTTTTCATAAAAATATATTAACCTCACAAATTTTGTAAAACATTAAGTCTATTAAACAAAAAATTTGTACTTAACATTTTAAAATAGTTAATAAAAAAATAAAAAGTAAAGAGTAAAAAACCTTTCTATAAAATTTTATAATGCATCACTTGGTTGGGTCGATGTGATAAGATATACATGCAAAGAAACCTATAGGATATTATGTGAATATCTAAGAGACCAGAATGAGTAAGCATGGAGTGGACCCAATAATGTATGATGTAGCTATGGAGGATATAGACCCAACATTAAAAAATCATACAAGTCTAAAATAATTCTAATTTCTAACACTTTAAAAAATATGTGATATAGTAGATACCAACTCAAAAGTGAATACCATATGGTTGGAAAAGAGACATTGAATTTATAAACATTTTTATTAGGGATTATGACCTTTCCATTTTTTTTTACTTTAAAATTCACTGGTGCAATATATGGTACATTCAAGAGTAAAAGAAAGAAAAGGTGTTAGAGGATGAGTATTGTATGACTGTATGACTCTTTTAATTGTTTTTTGAATTAAAGGTAGCAAGCTACTAGACTTATATGAATCATATGTCCACATTTGAAAAAAAATTAGGGACTAAAATATAAATTATAAAAACTTCTAACAATTTTATAGTTAAAATATATCTTTCTATCCCTTTTGAATGTGTTAGCATAGGTGAAAAAGGTTAGAAACACTCATATTAAAATTTTACCATTGAATGTGGGAAAAAATCTATGGGAATTGGAAACTAGAAAATCTATTCTATTGTGATACCATAATTTTTTTAATAAGATACCTATTTTATCTTGAAGATAAACCAAAGATGACAAAACCATGAAAATACAATTCTTAACGTGGAAAACACATACACTCATTAATATGGAAATTAGACATCAAAGCTATATTATGTTTTCAAGTTCTTATTATAAACCTTAATTCTCCCACACGTCTTGGTATTTTCACATTACATGAGTTCCTATTATATAGGTGAGATAATAATTGGTTAGTAAAACTAATAGTCTATTTTGATGAATTTTTTTTACATGAGTGTACCAAACCTCTTTTTTATGAATATAGCATCATTCATTCAAACCTACATGAAAAAATTCCTTAATTAGAGCTTAACTAAATAAGTGTGAACTAACTTAAAACTATGTAATATAGATAATAATAATATAATATAATCCTAGTGTGAACACATGACTCGAACAAAGTCCTCATACATAAAAATTTCATGTGTTCACACTAAATGGAAAAAAATTATAGAAGTCTTATATAACATTTTTAATTTCATTATAACTTTAAAATCAATTAAAATCATATCAATTGGTTGTGATATTGTGTTTATAAATTTTTGGCCTCATTCTTACATTGAAAATTAGGTGGATCATGAGCATTAGCTTTTATTGTTCTTATACATTGATATTTGGAGTTGATATATGTAGGATAATTAGATCCATATTCAAGCACATTTTCATCTACATTTTTTTATCTCATAGGTGTAAATAATATGGAAAATCTCATTAAAAGACTAATACATGTTAGACATTACTTTATGTTTAACAGTTTGTAGTAAAATTTTGAAGAAATAGTTTTCAAGTCACTATGATGTATTTGGTGAATTATTTAATGAGAATAGTTTTTATTTTAAAAACATAGTCACTAAAATTCTCATATTTTCTTTTTTAAGTTTTGAAACTTGTGAAAATGTGACCTTTTGGTTGATGTTTATAGAAAATTTAACTAATAAACTATCAAAAAGATAATTAAAATAAAAAACAAATCATGATATTAGGGTAGAAAACTAATTAAAGTATTTGTTTAGAATTAAAGGAAATATATTATTCATAAATATATCATCATGTACAAAACCAAATAATAAAGATTAAAAGGACTGGATATGATGTAACAAATCACCCTTAACATTATATACTTTAAATTTAGGCACAATTAAATTGGTTGAAAAGAGGTATAATATGACCTCATGAGCCAATGGGTTATCTCATATATCGTGATAATCACCAAGAATTTGAGATCTTTAGGAATTTTTTTTATTTCTACTTTTATATCTTGAAAGGGTTGTTAAATCACTACACATTTAGATATAGTATGATGTGTATGGGTCAAATATGATTTTCTTGTGTAGAAATATATTATCTAAAATTTTGACAAAGAAAAATACTAATAGATAAATCATTAGAATAAATCTAATATGGCCATGTAATAAAATAAGGAACAAGGGAATGAGTAGGTTGAGTATGAATAGTTAGAGTAACCTGAGTAGAACTAGTATATGGAGACATGAAAATATTTTTAGGATCACTATCCTAACCACCTGGTGTATAAGGAGAGCCTCTAGTAGTTAGAATAGAAGCATTCAAAGGGTTAGATTCCTTACATAGTTTTTATTTTTTTATAAATATCTAATAACATCAATCTATTTAAAAACCCTTAAAAGATAATTATTATGTATATATTTTTGGAAAGCATTCATAATTGAATGCATTGACATTAAACTTATTAGCATCATCATAGGAATTGTAATCATTTCAACATATAGATATTCATAGTTAAATTTTGTACCAATTCAATTATCAACCATAACATAAGAACTAGTGTCATTAATAACTGACATTTTCTCTATCAAATAAACACTAAGAAAAGGAAGTTTATTTAAATAAATAGTTTCACCATTCCATATAGCACTTCACCTGGTGGTGATTGAATATAAAAATAATTTAATTTATACAATAAGTAGTGGTAGATAACATATAAAACATGAAAATAACTACGTATAATGCTCAAGAAAATGAAAAACACACACCAAAATATGGAAATCATATTTGAAATGAGAAATCAAACCCTTGGAGGTGAAGGGACTAAAAATATAACCCTAAAGTTGTGTAATAATATTGGGTTCAGCAAAATGTTTAAGTGAAATTTGGTTGAAGAGTGAATAATCTAAAAACATAATGGTACAATATTAAACCAATGTAAATATAGGTTAATTTGGTAAATAAGACTTTCTTATGTGTTGACATTAAGAATTGAAAGATTGAATAATTGGAAAAAAATGGAAATTAGACAAGATATGAGTAAAAAGAGATGTGTGTCTAATTTTACTTAACTAGGTTTCTTATATGACTTATGATGCTAAAAAATATGTTCTAAGATTATGCAGAAAAAAAATCATAAAAATTGATTATGTTTTTTATGATGAATATAATCAACCACTATTAAGTAAGATAGATTGAAAAAGGTAGTCTTTTATTTTTTTTTAAAAGGTACTATAATGATATCAAGATTTTATTCTATATTTAAAACTTTATGAAAATATTCAAAAATAATAAAGGTATAGAAATATAATGTATAATTATGAAATTGTTCTATGCAATCATAGGAATCAATTATCCTTTGATGAAATCCTTCACCATAATGTTGAAATAATATAGAACATGTGTAAGGTTAGTGACCAGGTCCACACTGAGGGTTGTATCTAAATATATAACATGATTATAATCAAGGAAAAATGTAGTACTAGCATTTTATGAGGGTTCCCAAACCAAATGAGTAAAAATGATTCACCTCCACTCCCTAGTTAATCATATAAAATTCAATGCTCTATAATGAACTTTTTTTGGCATAAATGTGTAGACACAACTTGAATAGATTATGAGGACATAATTAGATAAATTTCATGCTCTTTGATAAATGTGTAGTGGATATCTTTAATGTGTATCTCAATTTGAATTTAAAGAGACCCTATATTAATTTATTAAAAATATATTTGAAATATATTAAGGTATATTTTAATATTTAGGATTGTTAAAGACACATTTTCGCATAGGCTTACCATGGAAAATAGTGAGAACCCAAAATCAAGGCACTAGAAATTCACATAGGCAAAAAGTACCCATAAAAGGTAGTTGATTAGAATTAACCACCACCAATTATGTTCATAATAGAATCATGCATTACCTATTATGATCATTCCATCAAATGTATAAAATATCTAGAAAAACATAGACTAATTATGACTAGATAAATCATGATATAGAGAATTGAAAACTTTGGGGGTGTGTATGGGGAAATACAAATGATTCAAGGATATGAAGGTTCTAATGTGAATGTAAATTGTCCAAAAAATATCCTAATGTGTAAAAATAGGTCAAGTGTGACAAATAATGAAAAAATATGAATTGAACTAAAATTAGGTGTCTACACTAGTAAATGAAATGATTCCTAAAGATTCAATATTTTATTGGTCATGTGGAGTAAAATAATTTGTATTTTATCAAAGTGAACAAGAGATATATTTGATCCTTAGGATCAATCTAGGAAAACAAAACTACATAAATATAAAAATTAATGCAAAAAATATATACATTTTATTAATATGGAAAAAATAGATGAAAACCATATTATGTATACAAATGATTTTAACACACACAATAATTCTCTCACACACAAACTAGTATTTACATGTCACATGAGTGCCTAAGATATTATTGATATATTTTTTTTAGTAAACCTAATTGTTTTTTTTAGGAAAAAACTATTAGATGAGTCTACTAAGCTTAACGATTAGGTATAAAAATTATGAAATCAAACCTAACTTGAAAATTAATTATGTAATTAGAGCTTAACTAAATAAGTGTAAATTAATATAAAAATGTGATATATAGATAGTAACTGGGTAATCTAAGCCTAGCATGAACATACAACTCAAACATCCTATCACAAGTGAAAGTTAAGGAGGGATAAAAGGAGATAAAATATGGGTATTGGATACTATGCTTGAGAAATTACCAATATCTAATAAAATAAGTAAGGAAAACTATAACATATAAGATCAAAAGAATCATTAAAGGACATTGATCTAATATTATAAGATCAATGTCCTTGTGATGAATCATAAATTTAGCAATTTCCTTTAGTTTATATTATTTATTTCAACTACAACATCTTGTTGAGGAGTACAAGGCACTATAAATTGATGAAATATGCCACATACAATATAAAATTCCAATAAATATTTACATACATATATCTCATCATTATTTTTGAATATATTCTTGAGTGGAAGAGATGAATAATTATCTAAGAATTCTTTTAATGCTTTGAGTTATCCAAAACATCACTTTTGTACTTGAGAAAGTGGACATAGGTTCTTATAGAGAAATCATCAACAAAAGTTAGTACATATTTTTATCTAGAAAAAGAAAGAGTGGGAAATGACATGAGATCACTATACACTAATGAAAGAATAAATTTCACTTGGGAGGCATTTAATTTTATAAAATGGTCTTTGTGATTATTCTAAAGCATTAATATAGTAAAAACACCATCAATACATAATACATAAAAAATACCAAACACCAAGTCTTGGGTACTCATATGTTGTAAGTATCTATAGTTTAGGTAACCAAAGTGTTCATGCCAAAATTTTCTAACCAAATAAAAATGAGAAATAAAATACAATCCTATAGAGGGAAAAAAGCTATCAAGATTTTAAATATTTGAATTATGATCTACAACACATGTTATAACTACATTATTTGTATCTTTTAATTATCTTTTTTATGAAATTATGTAGATAAAATTCAACAATATTCCTAGTGACTTAATTATATATTTTATATGTAAAATAAAAATTAGTGGAAGTTACTGGATTAAAAATTACATCATTGATGCACCCAACTTGCATTATAACTATGCTAAATCATAAAACATCAACTCGTGAGTAGTTTAAAATTTTAATTTGAGAAGTTTGGTTGCCAAAAATACATGAGAGAAGGCTAGAAGAATGTGTTAGATAGTGAGAAGTAATAGAATAAATAGTCTAAATATAATTTGATACATTCAATGCCCTAGCATAAAATGTTCTTGCTTTGCCAAATGAATGAGTCAATAAAGAAAGAGAAGGAAAACAAAGCTTGTGTTGTTTTAATGTTACTTATAAAGCTTAAATTTTATTATAACATCTATATTGAAGATGATTTATCCAAACACAAAATGCATATGGATTGAACACCTTATTTTTTATAAATGGACATTTAAGCTTAGTAGTCTTTAGAGACTTACGATTATCAAAGGTATATTTTGTAGGTTTATTAAAGGGATTAGGCTTAGGATAAGGTAGAGGTTTTATCTTAAAAGATACAATAAAAATTTCATGACTATAACTTGGAAGATCATCAAGGAATACCAACTTGGTTTTCTCTCTAGTGAGTCATTTATAAAATAACTCAAATGTATCAATTTTCAACTAATCACCTAAGGCATCCATAGTAGATTAGAAAGTAGAATCAAAGACACAAAATAGACCATTTAGTTTTGATAAAATTAAAAAAAAACTCTTTATATTTATTATCATTTCCATAATATTTTACTTGCGATATAATATATTGGAGTTATGGAAGGAAATATACAATAGTGGGAAATTCATAAGGTATGATAGAAGATGGTTCTACATCAAGATGTAGTCTATTAAATTCATTTACATTTTCAAATAGTTTCCTAAATATGTCCCAAAATAATTTTAGAGATTATGAATTTCAAATGTGGAAAATAAAATTGTGACACATTAAACTAATCATACCAATTTTTTTGTCTTGTTTGTATCGATAAACATACTTATCTATTTCTATTGTCAATTTCAGGGTAGTATCCTAGAACACCATCACTAGACCTTTGGAATGTAACAACTATGGTATCTTGGTTTCCAAGTAAAATAGTTTGTGGCATTTAATGGTTTTATGAGTTGGGTGTTAGACATTGTGGGAAAGGAGTAAAATGACCCACAAAAGGGCATAAAATAAAGATATCCACCCTCCCATCCCCTCCCCAACCAAGATGTAATAAAATGGAAATATCAATTTACAATATTTTGGAATAAAAATAAATAATAACACACCTAATTTAAAAATAAAACAAAATAACTCTTTAATATAATAATTAAATCTAAAATTTTACCCTCTCCACTTTTAATAATTTGTTTAAAAAATTCCCTCTTTATAAAAAAAATCCTTTTTAAAAAATGTATTAAAAAGATAATTAAATGGGCTAGGGATTGACCCTTTGAACTTTATAAGAGGAAGTTTTTCATAAAAATATAGTAATCACACAAATTTTGTTAAATATTAATTCTATTCAAGACAAAATTTGTATTTAACATTTTGAAATAGTTAACAAAAATTAGAAAGTAAAAATCCTTTCTATAAAATTAAATAATGGATCACTTGGTGGGGTCGATGTGATAGGATCTACATGCAAAGAAACCTATAGGATATTATGTGAAGATATAAGAGATCACAATGAGTAAGCATGGATTTGACCCAATAATGTATGATGTATGCTATGGAGGATATAGACCCAACATTATAAAATCATACAATTCTAAAATAATTCTAATTTCTAGCACTTTAAAAAATATGTGATATAGTAGATACCAACCATAAAGTGAATACCATATGGTTTTAAGAGAGACATTAAAGTTATAAATAATTTTATTAGGGATTATGACCTTTCCATTTTTTTATCTTTAAAATTCACTAGTGAAATATATGGTACATTCAAGAGTAAAAGCAAGAAAAGGTGTTAGAGGATGATTACTGTATAACTATACGACTCTTTTAATTATTTATCAAATTAAAGGTCTCAAGTTACTATAATTATATGAATCATATGGCCACATCATAAAAACATTTAGGGACTAAAATATAAATTTAAAAAACTTCCAAAAAATTTATAGTTAAAATATATCTTTATATCCCTTTTGAACGTGTTAGCATAGGTAAACAAGGTTAGAAACACTCATATTAAAATTTTACCATTGAATGTGGGAAAAAATATATGGGAATTAGAAACTAAAAATCTATTCTACTATGATACCATAAATTTTTTAATAAGATACTTATTTGATCCTGAAAATCAACCAAAGATGACAAAACCATGAAAATATAAATCTTTATGTGGAAAACACACACACTCATTAATATGAAAATCAAACATCAAATCTATATTATGTTATCAAGTACTATTATAAACCTTAATTCTCTCACACGTCTTTGTATTTTCACATTAAATGAGTTCCTATTATATAGGTGAGATAATAATTGGTTACTATAACTAACAGTCTATTTTTATGAGAAAATATTACATGAGTGTACCAAACCTCTTGTTTATGAATATATCATGATGCATTCAAATCTACATGAAAAAATTCCTTAATTAGAGATTAAATAACTAAGTGTGATCTAACTTAAAAATATGCAATATAGATAATAATAAGATAATCTAATCCTAGTGTAAACACATGACTCTAACAAAATTATGAGGACTTTGTTAGACAAAAAATTATAAGAATAAATTATAATTATGAGGGCTTTGTTAGAGATAATTATGAGGACTTATAATTTATTTTTTGTCTATTTAGTGTGAACACAAAATTTGTATATATGAGGACTCTATTGAGTTTACCAAGGTTAAAATTTTTGTAGTTATAATTGGTATAATATTGGAAAATTGAAGAGAGAAAAAGGCAAATGAGGTTCATTGATACAAGGAAAAAAATTACTATGAATTGAGAATTAATTACACTAAAAAATAAGACAAATAATTATCTCAAAATGATGTTTTAGATAAGGTACACACATTGAATCATTAATAATTGAAAAAATTAATAAAAAAATGGAATATGATTATTTTTAATGGTTGTGACCTATGAAAGATTTATATTTTTGACATAGTTTACAATAGTGTTGTTGAGTATACTATTTTTGGGGCTGAAATTTACTCTAAAAAGGTGTAAAGGGTTCACAACATGTAAAATGGAAAAAAAATCACATCAAATGGAAATTTTGTCTTGGCATCTGAATAAAAATATGAACTACATAAAGCTTACTTTCTAGGATATTAGAGGGTTTTTCATGCTACAACATGTTAATCAAATGGTATGGGAGGACATTGGAGACTAATTAATGCAAGTGAGTTATATGGTAAATAATGTGGGTATGAGGTTATAATATAAAAATGAAGAGTTTAATTCTAATTGGACATAAAATTGAAAGACAAAATTGATGAAAAGAATAATGTTATGATCTTGTATGAGAGTAAATCTATACTCACATAAATAATAAATGTAAGACATTCTTCCATTTCCATTGAGACTATAAGATAATGCCTTATACTTGGACCTACTATTCACCTATTGTAAGAGGTGAAAATAAATATCATATAAATTAATGAAGAATACAAATGAATATTGACATCTCTATTCACATCTCATACAATTAAAATCAAGGATATGTCTAGCATTGTATCGACCATTCTTAGATATTTATTATTTTTATTATATGTAATAAGTTATATAAGAATATATATATATATATATATATATATATATATATTCTTATTTTGTGAATTAATTTATGTCTAATTGATTTATTAGAAGAAAATAATTGAAATATGTTTTCCTAAGATTTTATCAAATCTCACTTGAGGAGCTAATAACAAAAGTTATTGATGGAATAGGGGCTAATATTAAGGTGGAGGATGTGAAGGATGTGATTAATATGAATCATTCCATATACAAGGCACTAGACATTATTTAATGGATTGATCCATAGATGAAGGAATATATCACCTAGGTCCTAAGATTAGAATCACTTGGCATGTCACATATCTTAAACAAGACTAGTGATGGAATAATTCCATAGAAAGAATGGATGAAAATGGTTAATGAGATGATTAATAAATTATAAAACATTATCATATTTGATGTAAGATAAAATGCATATTTTAAATGTGCCTCGTATTAGGTTTGTATATTTAAGGATAAATTTGGAAATAACAGTAAGTTTATGGTAGAGAAAACAATGGAATAATGAATCTCTTAAGCTAATAACTTTAATAAAAAATTAAAGAAATCAAATGTCTAACTAATGGTACTTCGAAGGGTATGTGGAATTTATTTTCTAGTTCCTCTTGAACTAGTTGAGCCTCCATAATTAAGGATTTGTCTGACACAAAGGCTTGTGTTTAGAAGACTAATGTAGTAATAATTAATTATAGAGTTTGTATAACTAGTGTAGAGGTGAAATAGGATGTTATTATTGCTGATAAGTCAATAAAATTGAGTTTCATTTTAATCTCCTCCTCTTACTAATATATTTTATAGTATTGTATGGATTGACATTATAAAAAATAACCCACCATTGTGCTTCTTATGACCATGATATTTCATATTACATAAAATGTGATGTGAATAATTGGATATGGTAGGAAGTCTTTACTAAATGATTTCATATATGGGTGTGTAGTGAAGGGTTTTAATGTCAAAATAAAATAAAATAATTTTCTCACCATGACCCTTTTGTCACAAACACACCCATCTTCCTTTGAAATGGATACCAATTGGAGTTTGATGAATTAGTCTTAATAAAGAATATGTTATTGGGAATCAGATGTGAAAATAATTTAAATTTTAATTTGAAATTCATATGTTTTCCTAATGTTTATTTATTTTTTACTTATAATTTTGTGTGTAGGTGTCTTGATGTAGGGATTATTTCCATACATCAATCCATTTCATGTTCTTGAAATTAAAAGATGAAGAGGCCATATGAGAAATTTCTTATTAAAAATTTAGTCAACCTTATAATTTTTTAATATGGTTTTTGTCTTTTTTCTTTGTTTAGTCATGCACATTAACATTTAGTCATAGACATCCACATGAAATTGCATTAGAGTTCATTTATTTCGATAGTTAGTTCAATCCACACGTCAATTTTACACATATTTTCTTTCATTAAAAAAATTCATAGTAATATTTTGATCCTAAAATATAGGTGCATTCCACTTAGAAATGTCAAATTCAATTACATCATGCAGATAATTATTTCCAAAATCCTGAACAAGAAATTAGTCCATGTTTTGGCCTCACGTTTAGTCATAACATATAAACCCATAGATTTATTTGTCCACATAAATAAATGTTTTATCATATAGGTCCAATTCATTCAAAGTATCCCAATTTATTTCCTCACATCCATTCATATAATGATACTTAAATAATTTCAATTAAGATACATTACTAGACTATGAATCAATCATATCATGCCACTTGTCACTATAATATTCAATTTCGTCTTCATAATTTATTGATCAAAATGTTTTACAACACAAAGTTATAATACGTGGGACTATGACACAGTCAAAGGATGCCAAGTGTGATGATTTCAAACCTTCACAATATGGATCCTAACTTTAAAATAATTCAACCCTTTTTCATCAAGCCATGTGTCATAATGTCATAGATCTACAACATTATACACTCAAATGGAATGAAAATAGTGGAATTACTATTCATACCTATAAAAGTATGTGACTTAGTCAAAACCTAGTACATGTTGGAATATTGATTGGTCATATAAATAATAATAGTTGCATTAAAACACTAACATACAGGTTTTAACTATATGAAATGATTCCATGTATCATATATATAAACCAGAGCACATGAAAACATCCAAATGTAAAATTCACAAAAATTAAAGATATGACTCAACTTTAAGTAAAAATAAAAGGATTAATCATAAAAGGATGATTAAGAATTTAAATAAATAAAAGTGTGAATTGAAGATACATGCCTACATAAAATTCCCCAAGAAGGAAGGTAATTTAAAAATAAAAATAAAATGATATATAAAAAGGGTTTTCTAATATAATTAAGAAACATGAATGAAGATAATTTTCAAAATTATCAAATCCTCTTGAGATGTAATTTCATAAACAAAAATATTCAAACTATAAAAACAAATAGAGGTATATATTATTAAATTCTTAGATGATTGATATGAAAAAATGAGCATAGATTACATTTACTAGATTAAAAAATATCATAATTATTCTAATAAGAAGTAATTATAATTAATTATGTAGGCTACCAAATAATACTTATGCTCATTTTGAACTAATCACATCTTCACAAACACAAAATTTTACTTTGAGGCATTGGGTACATGTCTAAAACACTACAATGCAATGTTTGAGTAATCTGTGTACCACAAGGATGTAAGTGATGATGTAAATATTTGTTTTTACATAAGGTAACATTCCTCTGACATCACAAACATCAAATTAACTAGAATACATCATGTTTCAAAAAAGCCAGAGGTATGCCCTAGTGTAGACCTAATCTATAATGTTCTATGTTTCACTAATTTTAATAATGATATCATATAGAAGTTAATTAAGAATAACCCATTGGTATACAATTTTCGTGTTTCTTATGAAGGCTAATATGGATTACCCAAATTAGAGACTATTTATAGTCAAGAGGTTTCCTTACATTGGATGGAAAAAATGCATCAGGGAAGTACTTAAAGATTAGGTTGGAGACTCTAAAAGGTTTATATGAAATTAAAACACCAATTATATTCATATCAATCAGTTTATAAAAGGGTTTATCATATTAATGAATTTACTTGATATATTGTTTAGAGAAATAAACATAGCTAATGTGGAATAAAAATTAGATAATTTTTCTTGCTATGATATTAGATAATAGGAATACCCCTATTTTAGGAGAAATTAATTTTTAAAATATAACCCAGTAGGTTAATAAGGTTAAGTAGGATTAAATTTTTTACATGTTATCCTATTTACTCTATGAAAATTATGCCAAAGTGGAATGTCTAGGTATTACTACATGGACCCCTAATTATAGAGTTTTAGTCCATTCATCCTTTTTGAGGATTTACATTCATATATATAGATAGAACATTAAGATGATAGGAAATTTATTCTATCTACCAATTTATTCTACCATAAATGAGTAACCTATTATAATTATATCTAAATAAATAAGGATGAAACTTACTAAAATTGGTGATTATTGGTATTATCAAGACTATACCATAATTAGATTGGAGGGTGTAATGGAAGACCCATTGACATTGACCTAATTTATCTTAAATAAGTTATTAAATCAATAAATTTATTATGAAATAATAAATGGGATAGATGTTGCTTTTAATAAATCCAAACAATCCATGGTTCATCCTCTTCCTCTCTAGGTTGGGAAATCCAATTCCATTTTATGTTCATATTTTACCAATGTAACAACATGCACTTCCTCATATGATTTTTAGGGTGGAAACTCATGTGAGGCCAATGGTGGGGTGATAAGTCATGTGAGGCCAACAAGAGGTAAGGTCTATGTTGTTTATCATCATTAAACTGACACTGTGGATGAAATATTCATAAATAACTAAAATGAAAAGGAGGTCATAAGGAAGATGCAACCTATTGTTATTACATTGGAAACAAATAGGAAAATTGAATTTGGAGAAGAGATGAAAAAATATTCAAAACTAGAAGAATCCCCTTATATTTAAGAAATTTTTAGAATAAGGATATTTAAATTTCATCCATTTGCACCTATTCCATAAATAATAACCCCTCTATCTTAGGTAACTCTACCACGTGATATTGATCCTCAAATTTAAGTAACTGTAGCTACATATCAAGGATAAAATTAAGGAGTTTCACAAGAACAAGGTCAAGTATCCCAGTAAGATCCCCTCGATCATCCTATTCATTATATTATTCACCCTTATCCCTCCAGGATATAAAATGAAGATGAAACCATTAAAAATCCTCATCATAGTCTAGTTCAACAACCAAGTGTTGAGGATAGGGCTCTCAAGAAGTACATACCTATTAAAAATATTTATAGTATAATTTGTTTGAAGGTGGATCATAGTACTAAGTTTTCTAATTTTGTTACACCATTTTAGACTACTATTGCTTGTCACTTTATTTCAAATGGTGGAACAATTTTTTTGCATATACCAATATAGCCTATAACATCACATGTCACAACACCATTTATTAAGATTCCCCTATTTCACAACAACACTCCCTTATAATGATTTTTTGTTTTTACCACTACTTCTTATACATTAATAATAACATAAATTTTGAATTAAAAAGTCCCTATACAAGATAATTTACCATGTTTTAATCCACTCAACATCACTTAAACCTTCAAGGTCATAATTATTCCAAAACTTCCAAGCATTATGGGCAAAACCATTTAAAATCCTAAGAACACAGTTGGAAAAGGAAAGATGGATAAAATCCAACTACAAGGTATGTTATAAGAAATGAGGGTACTATATCAAAGTAGTGGTGTCACTAAAAATTCCACACCATAATCATAAGCCACTTCTAATTCATCTTGCTTCACTATACTAGTTTCATTATTCACTTTAACCAAGACTTATTCTACCCCTTTGGTACTAACTCATAATGACACAAAAACATTGTTTACATTAACCTTAACCTTATTGGTAATAATAATTGCAACCATTAGTTTAATACATGAAAACTAAATGAACCTAAAGCATTATATGCATACATCACAATAGCCAATTGGAAAAATAAATCTCATTTAATACTCAAGCATTAAACATATAAATAAGTTATAAAATTGATATTCTATGCAATAAGGCACATCTAGTACTAAAATATGGATATAATCCATGAATAGGTCTTAAATACATTTACAACCACTTCAATTTAAAAATTTAAAATATTTATACAAATACATAGCCACTATTGTGTTGGGTATATATCCAAAATTTAATACAATAATGTATTATGTATAATATGTATATAAATAAGTATAAAAATGCATAATGAGCTACATAAAAAGCTACATGATTCATCACATAGCCTGAGTGTAATTCCATTTTAATTTGATGATATAGGGAGAGGATCATCCAAATGATTTACCTTCAACCACATAACTATGGTCTCTTTTACACCTCCCTATTGGAAGTGGATCTACCCTTCATGCACAGATAGATAAGAATAATGCATACTAACACTATTACATGTAGTAATCAAATAGAACATGGAATCCATTTCTTTATCTAAATGATATCAGTAAAACATGTAAACTAGAATTATAGTAAAATTACAGTGTTTCAGCAATAACATTACTTTGGCCAATTTTTTCATTACAAATTTTAGATTTAATAATCTAGGTAATTTTCACTCACACAATACTCTTTGCTAACAAATCATGTGAATAATGAAATTAAGGGGTACATATATGAGTTACCCACTGACATACTCATATATGTACATACTATTATCCAATACAATAGAGTAATAAAATAACATGCAATAATGAAATATGTAAACAATCATAAATATTCCAATTACCCCATATCTGATATGTATGTTAAGCTAGAACAAGAATCAAATCATTCTATGATTTTTATCTCAAAATATTATTCTATTATAATGCCCAAAATCACACATAATACTAAATAACATCCAACATGAAGTTTTCATAAATCAACTTATTTCATGACGAATAATACAAAAATCAATTCATAGATGCTTTCCTTTTAACATAAAAGTTATGTTATAATGTCAAAAGGTACATCATACACAAATATTAAATCAACATCAATATCACCCCTTATCAACACCCTCAACATAATTATTATATGAACAAAGTCAATACACATCCAAACATGAGCTTGTATGTATGTATGTATGTATGTATGTATATGTACATGTATATGTGTGTGTGTGTGTGTGTGTGTGTGTGTGTGTGTGTGTGTGTGTGTGTGTGTGTGTGTGTGTGTGTGTGTACACACACACATACACACATACATACATACATACATACATACATATATATATATATATATGTGTGTGTGTGTGTGTGTGTGTGTATGTATGTATGTATGTGTGTATATATATGTATGTATGTGTGTGTGTATGTATGTATGTATATATGTATGTATATGTGAGCATCATCTCTAAAAAAAGAGAGATGAATGGTATAATTTCACCCTTGTGTGTATTTTCAGCTTATCTATAGTATATAAATTATAGAGAACCTCCTCTTGATGAGAGGAGAGATTTATCTCATTCTAGCTGTGGTCAGCACACCCATTTTGCTGCATAAGTCTCTTTATGCTATGGTTGATGCACTTATTTTGTCATCAATTAGCTGGTGATAAAATATTCACCTAACATATCAAAACACCAATGATGAAAATGTAGTTAATATGAAGAATATGACAAGAGTAATTTCTTATATTGATTTAACCCTAACACTTCACCATCATACCTCTTTAATATTTTACATTATTTAAGACACTTACCCATCCCATCTCATATAATTGGGGCATGAGAACCAACAAAAATACAAACATTACCCATAATAACACAAATTTACCATATGTCTCATACCATTGATAAAACTTCTACTCTTTTCCTAACTTCCATACCTCAAGAAAACATCCCTCAATCTTCAAATAATATTTCTTCTTCCCAACCACAATAAAAGCCTCAAAAAATAACCACATCACCTAATATCAATCAACCTACTTGAAACTAATGTAAACCAACCATCCCTTATCAACATAAATATCATTACACATATAACTCCCATTCAAAGGATCTATTAAAACATTATCCAACTGTATCAAATAATCCTCTCATAGGCTATGATGAATGAGATCTTATTACATAAATTTCCAATATTTCAAGTCAAATTCAATTTTTAACACTTATGCAAACTTCTCCTTGCCATCATAATCACCTAATTAAACTATTATTCTAAATTAACATCCCCCATCCTCTTATTCTAGGGAAAGAAGTTACCTTATCTAGAACTGAGGGTAACATTGTTTACTAATGTGAAGAGATGTCCCTCCATGTTGATGAAATAGTGGACACTTCTTTATCACTTAAGTTTCCTATCTCTTATATGCTTCCTAAAAAGATATTATTTCTTCCTGTGAATAACCCCCCTTTATTAATTAACATTTAAATAGGTGATACCCAAGTTAATCATGGTTTAATTAATGAAGGTTTAGGCACTTATGTTGCCTCTCTTGACTTTATTAAAAAACTTAGAAACTTTAAATGAAACATTAAATCAACACATAGTACATGCTAAGGCTATGACATAAGATAAATGCCTCCTTTATGCTATGTTTGGATTCCAATTACTATTTTTCACATTATAATTCATTTGAAAGTCATGATATTTAACTTTCCACTTTCCTACAATATCTTATTCAATTAACATTAGATTCATCAAATGAGAGGATTTGCTTCATCTACTTGACAATGTGTCAAATTCCATTACAATGGTGTTATATACAAGGTTAAAGGTGACACAAATCCTTGGAATTTTGAATAATTCCAAGAATGAGGTGTCTTTAAAATACCCACTAGTTTGACCTAGTTTATTGTATGTTTGTTTCCTTTTTTCCTACTAAATAAAACTATATCATCTAGATTCATAACTATCAAAACCTATCTATACCCTCAAAACATAGTTAACCCACTTGATTGTGTCTCCTATAGTTTTTCTCTCTAACATACACAATTATATCATTCAATCTAGTCTCTCATAGGCTGGTGTTTTTATCTTTTTATAGGACATAGTCATACTATTCAATTGAGTCTTTGATAGAATCCCTATTATTTTTAACTTCAACACAAAATTAACCTCTCTAATTATTTGTTTTAAATACTTTATCAATTTAAACATCTACAAAACATAGTTGACCTAATTGATTATGTGGCTTATATCTTGTCCTACTTATCATCTTGTACAATAGTGTCAAGTTATTCAACCCATTATCCTCCCAGTTTATATTTATTTATAACAAGTTTTTAGCTTTCTTCCCTCATCATAAATTTCTTGTTTCAAGATAATACATAATTGAATCAAACCAATAATATGATTTTAAATAATCTCAATAAGTTTCTTAAGACACATTTTGGTGGCACCTAACATGGATCAAAGCATTTCCCATGTTACCACCCTTAATACCAACTATGGGACTCATCCTTACTCTTTTATGAATCTTAACCCTTTAATTCCTCTAGAATATGAGCATGACTTAGATTAAATAGCTAAAATGACCTTATTCAACATAGAGGAAAGGATCATGTATTCATTTTTCACAACATGAAGGGACCTTATATATGATGACCCCATTCACCTTCCCATATATTTTCTCAAATATTTGGGGAAAGAAATTTCATTTTGTTTACACCTTTCCCATCTATAATGTCTCTTTCTCTCACTATGACACCATTATCTATGTCTTCTTATACCTTCATGTCAAGTATTTATACAAATATGGTAGTTAAAACCTTCAATGAGTCTATTAAAAATAACAACACTCATACCCATTCTACTACTACATCTCATGATACCAATGCTTCTTATTCTATGAGTGCATCTCATGTTACCAATACTTCTTATGATACTAGTGCATCACATGCCATTAGTGGTTCACATGCTACTAGTGCATCTCATTATACTAATAATTCTCATGCCAATAATGAGAAAAATGATAATACCACATCTCACACTAATATTGCATCTTAATCTCTTAATACCTTACATAACACTAATGCATCAAGTGCTTCTTCCACTAGCCAAAATAATGCTCAAACTAATCAACTATTATTACAAACACTTAACCAAATCCATAAATTTCAAACTAATAATGTAAATAAAATGATACAAAAGAAAAATAACCTAATAAATCTTCAAAACCAACCCCAACATGCTCAGTGGGGGGAATAAAATCATAATAATCCCCAACCCCCTCTTAGGAATTCACATGGTAACCTCATACTACAACCCCACTTATCAACAAAACTATCAAAAAATTAAAAAATGAACATTGAATGCCTCAAATTACCAACATTAACATAGGAGGTATCACTCCCACAATCAATTATATTGGATCTACTGATCCTACCTTGAATTTAAAATATTAGCCAACCTTTACAAATATTCGGTTAAGCTTAGTACATTTGTGGCCACTAAACTCTTAGCTAAAACACTTTCTAAAGATGATTTAGATTATTAAAATCAACCAAAAACCCACTCCATTACTAGATTATAATTATTTTTCTATTTAATAGTCTAGTAATTCCAAACTATTGATTATCCCATAAATGGCTTAGCTCATTTCATCAATTATAAACAACTAGAAATTCAAACAACACAAGTTTTCATCAAACAATGGAAAAATTTATTTAATAAATATAAAAATAATATGGAGGATGAAAAAAATTTCCACATATTTAATAATTCTCTCCACCCTAAAATATAATATCATATTAGGACCCTTTCTCCAAAAAAATTGGAAGAGGCTCTTGACCAAGCCAAATGCCAAAAATTCCTCATATGTCAATTAAAACCTCCCCAACCCACAATTAGAAATCACATTCTTATAAAAAATAAGAAAATTTCCATGAAATAAATGATGGTGTTACAAGCATGTATGATACCATACACACCATCCAAGAGATGGATCCAATTAATACCATGGAGCATGTTCCTCCCCCTGACAACAATTCTCAACATAATCCCATATTTTCTAAAAATAATCAAACTAATGTTCATAAAAAATTATCATTAGTATAATTTTAAAAACATGTTCCAAGACCTATTACATGATATTTTTACCCCACTTATCCTATGAAAACATGGTATGATTCAAAAAAGTTTATTTTTTCATGCAAGTTGAGGCCATTCTCATTAAACTTGTAGTCAATTAAGAAATCTTGCTATGGATTTTCTCCTTGGTCCTAAATTTTACCACAAATCCCTTATAGAAAAACATAAAAAAATTTATGGCATAACACTTAAGTCTCATGAGGATCAAACTAATAATCAAGGTTTAAACCAATACAATGCTCATTTATCCATCTATAACAACCCCCCTTCATAATCACCAAGATAATAGTCATCAACCTACATTTGCTACCAAAATCATTGAAAGTCTTATATATCTCAACAACAATGATGAAAACATGGATAATATGACTAACATGAAAATATTAATTTATTACATTGATTCAACCCCAACACCTCACCATCATAACTCTTCAACAATTTTCATTATTCAAGACATGTCCATGTCCCATCTCATAGAATTGGTGCATGAAAACCAATACATATATAAGCATCAACCATAAAAATTTTGACCATATGTATCATACCATTTATATTAATTATAATCTTTCCCCACATCCCATACTTCAATAAAACATACTTCAAATTTAAAACTATATTTTGTCTTCCCAACCACAATAAATGCCTCAAAAAACAACCTCATCACCTAAGATCAATCAACCTACTTGTGACCAACCTAAACCATCTGGACCTTATCAAAATAAGTTTCATTACACATCCAACCCCCATTCAAAGTATATATTATAAAACTATGAACCTTTATCCAAAAATCCTCTCATGGCTTATGATGAATGGGATCATATTTCAAAACTTTCACATCTCCCATCTCAAATTCCCTTCTTAGTGCTTATGTGAACTCCTCCTTGTCATTATAATCACCTAATGAAACTATTATTCAAAATGTAAATCCATCATCCTCCTCTTATAGGGAAAAAATCTAACTTATCTAGATCTATAAGTAGCATTCTTAAATAATGTGAAGAGATGTCCATCCATTTTGATGAAATAATGGACACTTCTCTCTCACTTAAGTTTCTCATCTCTTCTATGATTCCCAATGATAAATTACTTTGTGTGAATGATCCCCATTTATTAATCAACATTCAATTAGGTGATATCCAAGTTAATCATGATTTAACTGTTGAATTTTTAGGCACTTATGTTGCATCCCTTGAATTTATTAAAACACTTAGATACTCTGACTGTAACCTTAAACACACATGCAGTACATGCCAAGGCTATGATAGAAGACAAATGCCTCCTCCAGGTTATATTTATATTCCCATTACTCTTCCTAACATTATAATTTGTGTGAAATTTATGATATTTAACTTTCCACTTCCTACAATATCTTACATGGTTGACCTTGGACTCATTACATGAGAGAAGTTGCTTCATTCATCTAACAATGTGTTAAATTCCATTACAATGGTAATATATAAAAGATTCAAGGGAACACAAATCCTTATAATTTTGAACAATTCCAAGAATAATGTGCCTTAAAATTCCCACCCTTGAACCCTTAATTATCATTCCATTTTAATAATCCTAACATTTTAATAATCTTATCAAATCTATTATAAGTTATAATGGTCATCCAAGATTAATTGAAAATATTCTAACTAACCTCTTAGACTATGATGATGTTGAATCAGATGAGAAAAACATAAGAATTAAAAAAAATTATCTTTTTCCTAACACCATAACTCAACTTCCTCCTTCTCTTCAACCTTGATCCCATCAACAACCATTTGAAGAAATAGTGGTTACTTTAACCAAAATTAAACATTTCATTAACCATGATTCCTCAACAAATAAAATAGTTCACACATGTACTATATAAGTACACACACTAATTATGATTATAATTATTCTTTATATGACCCATTCTTAGCTATATTCATTCAAGATAAATTTTTTGAGGTTTTTAGATATAATTCTTATTTATTTTAGTCTTTCAATTCTTCTTATATCATTATTTATCTTATAATACTTAATATTAGTTTTATCACTACTGTTCATAGGTTAGATATGGAACATACACCTATTACACCTCTATTGACAACATAATATCTCAAGATTATGATTATGGACAATGACATGATAAGACCCTATCATTTTAATAAATATCATGATCCTTCCATTTTTCTTCCTCTACATATGTTAGCTACTCTACTTAGACCCACTACATAGTGAACCATTCATACAAATGAAGCTAGTCCAATTTCCACTCCAGCTTATCCCTTCATTGGTGATGTTCTTATATAAGTATGTAAGATTTATCCCTTATCCACACAATGTATATATCAATATTGTTTTTATATTCATAAATTTGATGGTCATTGGACCAAGGATTGTCATCTACATGAATAGCCATAAGCTTATTCCTATACCACTTCAACTAGTAGACCTCCATACTCTACCAATATTTATTATTTATATATAATAAATAATCATTCCTCTAATCATTTTTTAAATCTTATATATTACATTGACACATTATAACCAGCCATATCCCAACCCAAATACAAAATCATCCCACCTCCCAAGCTACTTACAGAGTACATCCCTAAATATGGGGAAGTCTAATGTATTTAGCATTCATGTTCTACCCATCATACTGACAGGTGACAAGTGATTTATTAGTATATATGTGGTTTCCCACAGTCTAAACCAACACCATTTATTCTTCTTGCAATAGGTTACCCATGAATGAAGGCTCCTCCTTCTCCATTAGTTGTAACTCTACATCCATATACAAATACCATTCACATTGAGATATATATTCCTCACATTGATTACCCCACATAGGAGGTACCACATGAGTATCAATCCTACTAAACTACACTTACATTTTTAGTAAATATGATACAAAAGGAAGTCCTTTCATGAATTTTCACAAATATTGATGATATATTGACTAATGTTAGAATTCAAATGCATACAAGTGCATTAGATGTTATGGATGGCATTTATGGTTTGATCTATCAG